>VZRZ01004549.1:1671884-1700256 GCA_013398175.1 Climacteris rufus
GCTCCGATCTATTGGCATTTGGACTGACCAGACTGTGTTAAGTTTAGAGCTACAGTTCTAAATACCAAAACTGGTGCAAATAACCAAAAAGGGGAGACTGTCTTTCAGTTCAATGTTTTAGAAGGCCAATGAAGATAACAGGTATAACTGCTTTAGTGCTTGAAGATGCTTTCAGGTTTCAGATTTCTAAGTACAGACATACAACCACAGAACTTTTTAGAAGTTTTTTGGTTTCTCCCATTAACTTCCACAGAAAGATTAATCACAGGTGATTTTTCTGAGTAAAAATGTAGGGGGACAAATTCTACACATTACTCAAAGTATGCCCAGTGCCCACCATCACACATAGTCTGAGTGTTCTCTCAAGGTCTAGTTAGTTCCAAACCACTTCCAGCAGCTGAGTAAAACCATGGCTGTGCAGAGCAATCTCAGTTTTCATGGCAGATCATGAGTTTGGATTGCTGATCAGATGCATGTGCAATAAACAGATAATGTAATATCCAGTCTTTAAGGCTCACAGTCCCTGTCAGCATCACACCTAGAAATGGTTTATTGGGAAGGTCACAGTCCCTGTCAGCATCACACCTAGAAATGGTTTATTGGGAAGGTTAAAGGTAGGCTTACCTTGGCTGCTACAAAGCAAGTCAAGAATGCTGCTTTCAAAAGGCCTATCTTGGATAGGTGTCTCCAAAAGGATGCTTAATAAGGCAGATGTTTTTCATCCACCAACGAGCTCACAGTAATAGTCACTGTCCACATGTTCTCTGTAACCCTAATCATTTACATGCAGCCCTAAAAAGGGGAGCTACAGCCCAAGTGAGTCAAATTCCCTCTTGTTGACACAACTCACTTCAGCTGTTACTAAGGCAAAATATTACTATGCTATAATTAATCTTGTCTGAGACTTAAGAATGCCATTAAAGTACGATTCTCTCACTTCTAAACACTACCCTACAGTAGAGTGCAAAAAGCAGAGTAAAATTAAAATGAAATGCAGTGACAGCTTCCAAACATGAAAACAGTCTTATAAACGTCAATAATGCAATATTAATATACTATAAAGCCAAACAAATGTGTTAAGAGAACTTGGCTTTCTGCACTCTGTACAAAATGTATGGTGGTGCTAGGAGAAAACCACTATTGGCAAAGTTAACTATGGAATATCAGAATTAAAAAATAAAGTGCTCAAAAATTAAAAAGTAAGGGCTAAATGCCTGCAAAAAACTAGAATGATTATCAGAGCCAAATAAATATGCAGCAGTTTTGCCAAAATTCTCCATGTAAAGTGCTAAGAGACTTTTCAAACAGCTTTTTGTCTATTTGTTGGGAAAAGATAATGCAGTAACAATACTTGGGTTATGAAGTATTGAGGTTTGAAGTGTCCTGCACATCAGGACTGAACTGCACATCTGTGTGTCAGAAAAGCGTTGCAGCTGCCTTAGAAAAAATGTCATATTTTGGTGCAATGGAAAGGATTTGTGCTAAACCAATAGAAATTAATTCTCACTTATAATGAATCAATTCTTTATTATAGAGGGGAAAAACCCACCAACAAACCATCTCCCTCCTCTTTACTTCACAGCGTGTGACTGAAAGTGTTGCCGAAGATGTTCACAGCGGCCAGATGTTCAGGACTGCCCAGCAGCATGTGAAGTCCTGAGTTTTCTCCAGCTGGTCTTTTGCACCACTGAAGTATGGAAAAAAGGAGATTTGGACTTCCCATTTATGGGGAATGTTTGCTACCACAACTACATCTCACAGGACCTATCATTATCACTGTTATTACTGAACACAATGCTTTTATCCACTGAGTTGTTTCCTCAGGCTCTCAGAAAAATCACCTTACATATCAAAACCATTTACAGAAAACAAAATCTTGACAAATGATCAAAGGGCACAACCATTTTTGAAATCACTCTCATGAGAAAAAAGGCTGGTTTTGGAAGGGCCAGAAGCATGGCCTGAGAGTGTGGTTCGGTCTGTGCAGGACTTGCTGCTTCAGGTGCAGCTTCCCCAGGGCCCCAGCTCCAGAGCGGGGGGCACAGGCAGAGCCCCCAGCCTGCCCCTGTCCCCACGGATGTGCTCCCAGCCCAGCAGCCCCGAGCAGAACAGGCAGAGCTGATGTGTGCTCCTGATAGCAGGCACCTTACAGCGCTTGTGCTGATCGAGAGCAGCAAGCTGGCTATTAGTTAATTGCATTAAAGAAGCATGAGAGGACCTGAGCTGAAGAATATGAAGAAAAGCAAAGAAAAACAGAAAAAGGTGGGGATAAAAGACTTTGCTGATCATAAATTAAGAAGCCAGTTATGGGGAAGGGATGAGTCCTCGACAAAAGGTCTAATAATTATCGAAATTCAGGGCAAAATTTTGGAAAGAGATAGATGAAAATCCAGAAATGAACATTTGCCAAATAAAGAAATTCACACTGTTCAAGAATGGAGTTTATGGAAGCAGCCAGCTCTGACACAGTATCTCCTAAACAAAATTCAAAATATTGTAAGAAAAGAGACAGAATACAGAGAGAACTCAAAAAACTAACCCAAACATGTCAACAACATTGCAGCAACCATCTCAAAGCAAGGCAGTGACCGGCAGCAGGAAAAAAAGATTGAAGAAATTCAGTGGATTTACGTTTGGAAATGTTTCTCAGCAGCAGTAGAGGGTGTTGTACTTTGGTATAAAGGAGAAAAACAAAACTGCTTCTTTGGAGTAAAGGACAACACTGTCAGTGACTGAGACATCACCCTAGAAGCACAAAAAGCAGTTTCCATCTAACAGGATATTAGAGATTATAGCTATGTTTCATCAGAAAAGAAACAATTTGAGTATAAACAAATAGAAATAAAAGGCTATACAAATAAATAAGGTAATACATATTTTTGGATATAATATGAATAAAGATAAAGAAGTCATATCCAATGGATACCTTTGTATACAGTCTTCTCTTTGGGAGACATAATACTGAATTCTGTCTTGTGTTATTATTAGCACATTTATTTGGCACTGAATGTGGTACTGGACTCAGGAACATTAAAGGCTGGGTTTGCCATGCACCAAATCCAGGCAGGGTGCACAGTCAAAAGGAACAAGGAGCAGAATAAATTAGATCTCTTAAAAATATATTCAAGACCAAACACAACAGACCTTATAAATATAGCTGGGATAAGAGGAAGGAGAATGGCAATGGCCCCTCCCATAGTGGTAATAGGGATGGACATCCATGACAAGGCTGCCCAGACTACAGTCTGCCAGAGGTGCCCATAGCAAGGTCTTGGGGAAAGCCAGAAGCTGAGACTCTTACCCAGTGTAACCTCCCACCATCCAGAAACCAATGGATAAAGAGCTTCCAGAGATTGTCAGCACTTTGTTCAGATGACACTCATGACTACTTTCCTCAAACCTTTACAGTTTCCTTTTGAGACCCTGTTTTACTCCCAGACATCTGATGGTTACAAATTTTATTGTACAGTTATTAACTTCATGAAAAAAAAGTCATGTTTTGTTTTTGTTTTAAATCCATTTATTGTTTTAAATCTATTTCTTGTCAAATTGTCTGGGCAGCATATAAGTTTTATTTCAGGAGAAACAATGAATAAACATTTCTAACGCTTTTCCTTTGTAGTATTTTCTTGATATTATTACAAATTTTATATGGGTTTCTGCATTTTTAATGTCTGTCCACCAGTTATCTCTTTGAAGAGAGAATCCTATTCTGTTTAGCTCCCCTGAGCAGACATGTTTGATGCCATTGGTTATCATTGTTGCACTATTCCACATCTTTTCTATATTTACTACACATTTTGAGCTGGGATGACCAAATCTGCATGCACAGTTTAAGAGGGGACCTCAACAGATAGGTAAAATTTCTCTTTTTTGCTCATTATTTCCTTGCTTGATTTGCAGTTGTCTTCTCTATCTCAGCTGAGCATGGAGTTTTCCATTAGATACAAAGATTTAAAGAATTGGCAGAAAAAGCCCCCCAAAAGTGATGGCATGAACGTTCTTTTCCTCTTTTTTTTTCTCTAATGTGCACAGCAAGCTCTCAGTATTCTCAGTTCCTTTGTTATGGGGTAGGGGATCATCTGCTGTGCACTCGTGTGCCTTCCAGGGTGCTCTGCCCTGGGGAGTGCTGTTCCATGGCAATGTGGAACAGGAGGGAATCATGGGAAGTGCAGCAGAACTGAAAGATTTACTGACTTGGCAAAGTAAAAGATCAATATATCAACTAAAATTGACTTACATGGGCACTGTAATGTAGGTCTCAGTTATCCCATGGAATACAAGGGGAACTTTGCCACTAATTGCAGCATTTCAATGAGGTAAGGACATTTTATGGATGGTCTTATACACCTGGAAATACAAATCCATTGAGTGGTAACAGGCTTCTGCTATCTCTGTAGTAAATCAGCATGTTCTCCTTCTTTCTCTCTGTTCCCATGGCAAGACAAACTTTTAACGATGTTTAGAAGTTAAAATGGTAATTGTATTTGCTACTTCAGTGCCCCAGCACTCCAGATTATTCTAGTACAGTTTATAGTGTCAAAGTGGGTGTAGATTTCTTCTAAAAGAAAAAAAAAGATATTTTTATTTTTCAAACAAATAAATTGCAGAACTGAAGCAAAAATATATATGAAAATAATGTTATTAAGGCTGAAACCCCCTCCTCTTTCCATAGCCAGAAAGTTTTGAAAATATAGAGGGGCTTTGTTACAGCTTACTGTATCTTCATTTGCTACTCTAACTTTCCAGGGCAGAAATTAGGAAAAGCAACAAAATTAAAATGAAAGAAAAAAATTTCCTGGACATTATTCCTGTTGTTGGACTCGTTAGCATAAAAGAGGGAGAAGTAAAAACCTGAAAATTCTGAAGACTTGAAAGATGAATCTTTTACATTATAAAACAACATAAAAAGAAGGTCAGTTGAGTTTAAATTTTTATATGAAAGAAACAGCTCTGAAGTTTCAAAATGTTACACTAAGTAACTATTTACTGGTTTTAAGCAGTTATATGTCTGAGGGTGTTAGATGAAAGCCTATTGCCCCTTTTCCTCTGAAAAAGTAGATGTAATGTGGGTAATAAAACACAAAGTGGATGAAAAAGTAGTCACCTCTCACCCAAATAAATTATTCCTAATCCAATCTGAGCCACAGAATTCTTATGTAATTCTAGGTAAATCACTTAAACCATAGTTTTCCCAGAGGATCTCTTGTTTATAGTCTTGCACAAACTCTGAGTGTTTGACTCAAGACAACAGAACAGTTATTGGAACCTGCTTTTCTCAAACTGAATGTTTTTCTTCTTTCTTAGCTGCTTTTTAGGTTTTCAAAGAGCTGTAATTTCCTTCTGTTGTTCCTAGGCCTTTTAATCCAATCAGAGGGGAACAATCGTTGTAGGATTAACATCTTTACCTGCTTTTGAAGCCCAACTTTTTCCAATCTGATAGAGATATAAAATTTGTCACTGAATATACATGGTTCAATAGATTCATGTATACATATTTAGCAGACTAATTCCTCCTTGACCAAAAATCATTTTAGACTTCTACTTCAAACAAACAAAAAATAAGTAAATCTGTCATATTAATTTAGTACCCTGATCGATCCCTGAGGGAAAGAGCCAGCATTGCTTTTATTTTAAAAGCTCATAAGATGTGTTTAATTTGGTTCTGTAGTTATTTGTTCAGTATGCAGTGCAAATTTTTCTGGCTACAGACATGGGATACGGTAAACCTTTGCCTGGATCAATGTCCAACCTCTTTTAAGTTGGGGAGAAAGTTACTCTCTCATAAAGTTCAGACCTGCCAGACTCAATAACTCTACAGAAATGTTCAGATGAAAATTGCTTCAAGCAATCCTAGTAGAAAGCCAGCACCTCACCCCTAGTTTAAAGTTATGATCCTTATCATAATTAATTCAATAAAGAAGTAATGTACTTCAACCTAGGCATAGAGAATAATTTTCTGTCCTGACTGGTATAAACTTTCAGCTAGGGACGTTTAAACTCTGGACCTGATCTTTTAGAGCAAATAATAAATTACAGACCTAGAGCCTGCAGATTATAGCTGAGGTTGAACCATCACAGATATGTTGCTACCTCTAAGATGAAAAGGTACACTTCATAGGAGTGATAAAAGTATAATACTATTTATCAACATAAGAAAAATGTTCTTTTTCTGACAAATTAAATACTACTAATATTTTTGAGCTGTGAATGCATTGAAGAGTAGGAATTTATATGTGATTCTTGCCAGCTGACATGCCTTGCATCTTAAATTTATAATCAACATTTTTCTGCTGGTGAAATATAGAACTAATTCACTGTCAAACAAATCAAGATATTTGAAAGACCCAGTCTCAAATGATTTAAGTATTTAACTTATGATTCACCTTGCTTTTGTCTAATGTTATTGCTCTGCTGACACCTTTTCCTTGCACTACTGTGAGAGACAGACCCTGCTGCAGAGATGTGCTTACCTGTCCTGAAACACCCCATTACACAGAGCACTGTGTGGCCTTTTCCCTGCCTGCCCATCTGAACATTTCCATCCTTTATTCCGGAGAGAAATGTGCACTGACCACAGCAGCAGAGGTGTAGAGCTCAATGGACACACTACAAACATCCTTCAATGTGTTCATTGCTATTTTCACATATGCATTTAGGAATAAGAAAGAAAATCATGTTGAAGGGGAAGAACAGACCCACTGGGTGAATGCAGGAAGGTAAAAGAGGTTGGATTTGGACACTCACCCAAGTGTTATTTTTCTCATTTGCTGGGATATGTTAAAGCAAATAGCCATTTTTTTTTTTAACAGCAAAGATGCAATGCTAAAGTTGAGAGTGTACTTCTTTAAATTTTAGCTTTTATTTTATCAGCTCATCTCACATTCCATCTCCTTGCATTCAGTCCTGTCTGTGCTGCAGTGTGACATAACTTGCTGTTAACAGTTCCAAAACATGTAAATTGCTTTTCCAAGACATCTTGTCCAAAAGAAATATCCACTTCTCACTAATTTAGTTTGATAGATAGATAATCTTTATGAGACATACTTAAAATACACATACTACATTTATCACATGTAAGAAATGTGTTTTTATCCCAGTATGCATGGATTTGTCTTCTGTTTCTACTGTTTGTCCTATATCTGTGATGTCTTATATCTATTTCTATTTCGATCTCTCAGATCTTATTGTATAGAGATTAACCATCTCTCTACCTTTAAAAAAATGAGACATGAAAATTGCAGAACTGCTATGAAGCATTTGTGACATGGGATTTCAATTATATTCAAGCACAGATGCATTGTAAATTACAACTGCATATGCAGTTATAACAAAAGAATATGTGTGGTACCCTGACTTGCAAATGCTTCTCGAGGTGAAAAGTCCCAATGATGAGGAGAATTCCATCTTTATAGAAGTTACTGAATGAGGGAGGGTTTGTGGGATTTAAACTCATAAAAACTCTCTTAATCATACCACTATATTAAAGCAAAAACAGCAAACAAAAAATATTTAAAAGATGCTTTGAGTAGAATTTAAAGTAAATGTTTTTTCACATAGGTTTTCTGACTGAAAACTGTTGCTATGGATCTGACTGGATAAAACAAAATCACGCTATTAAGCTTGAAGTGCTACACTTCTCACTTCAGTTCTTTGTTGTTAATAATGAAGTAGTGGGTTAGCTTTCCTTCACTGAGTAGCCTTTATGCTATGTGAGTAGTTTATAGCATAGGAATTACAACTCTCAAGCTTACTTGTGTACATGATCAGGCTCAGATAATGTCAGTAGATGTTACTCTTTAGAAATATATTTGTATACTTTTACTGTTTTGAAAGTGACACTGTATGGTATTTCAGGTTCTTTTACGCTAAATTACCTCCACTTTAGAAGTGTCTTAAATAAATTCAAGCTCACGTGTGTGTACAGACACCCACATCTTCTACAAATTTACCCAGCAATTAAAACCCTGAAAGCAGTTCAACTGATGGATCAGTTATTTACAGTATGCACAAACACAGAGCTATAGGAAGTAAGTCAACACACCAGAGATTGGTTGCTGTTGCAACAAATCCGTTTTTGCCAGAATGTTTGACCAACACTTGCAACCCTGCACCCCCACCCCCTTTGAGTCCCCCTTGGATTGATTAAATTGGCTCAAGATGACACCAATAATTGGCTCAAGATGCCGCTTCGACAGACCCAATGATCCATATCTTTGCATTCCCTAAAATCAGTCCTTTCAGCTCTGTGTTAGATTTAGGATGGTTTACATTGGCTCTGTCACAAACATTTTAATAAAGTCCCAGAGAAACCTCAAACTGGTGACATCATTGGATGGTGTTAAAAAAAAGTTCCACTTTGCTGGTTAGTTGTTAGCCTTTATAATCCGATCAGAACCCTTTTTTCCACTATATTTTGTCATTCCTTTATAACTCTCTGCAATTAGGACCATAGTATTAAAAAGAAAAAAGAATTAATATTAGCTATAAGAAGAAAACAATTATAAGTATTTTGACATCAAGTAGTAAAATGAAAAAAGTCAAGCTCAAACATTTACTGTATCTTAAGGGCAGGAGCCTTAAACTGCTGGGTGTATTATTTTTGAACTATTAGATGAATTAATTACAACAAAAGTATTAGCTGTTCTCATGAGACTGTTGTATAAAACAAATGTTATCAAGCTCACTGGAAAGGCTAATACTCATTTCACTACTTCTAGAAAATAAATTGCAAAATCTTCAGCATGTCTCAGGACTGTATATATGTCTGGGTTCAGATAATGCACACAGGGCCTGGTTCTCCTGTAGCTTATGTGCATAGAAAGGCAAAGATGTCCCACCTCTATCAGAGGAGCGATGCCAGTTTGAGGCCTGTGGGTGCTGAGAACCATTTCCATGCTGGTTGTCTCTTTTTTCCTGAATGCACAGATCTTTAACAATTAGCGTTTTCAGTTGTTAATCTGCATCCACCTCAAACATGGAGTTGCTGCACAACTCCACCACGCAGGCATTCCTGTTATCTGATATCTAGGCTCCTTGAGCTTTCCAGTTTTTTGAGTTTAAACAGATGACAGTCCTTGTGTCATCAGATGTTATTACTTAATTACTTTCTAGCAGTGGACTTTATATAAAAAGGATACTCTGAGTATTTTTTTCCACAACACACTGGAAAATTTGACGTGCTTTTCCTTTTCAAACTCAAAGGCTGATTTCACGTCTTGAATTTCCATACTATTGTCTTTAAAACTATGAAAATCCCAAGTAAGTGAGAGCTAAATTCTACACCCAGTTTGAAGCACAGGAACAGCCTTGCCTCGCCAGGTGCCAGGATTTCCTGTGATAACTAAAACTTATTTATAATGCAGTAGCATCCTGACACTACAGCACAGTCCAACAGCCACTGATGCTAAAGGCTGTACTGACATGTGGTAGATGCTCCAAGCCCTCAACCCACCCTCGATAACTGGAAATCAAAACAGAGTAGGTCAGCGGAAGAAGGAGCAAAGAAATAGGAAATTACTTGTTTAAGGTCAGTAGCAGAGCCAGCATTTGAACCTTGGTTTCTACTCTTTCTGGTGGTGCATTATCAGCAAAATTTCCTGCCTCACATGTGCCAACACTGTACCAGACCTCGCTGCCTCTTCACATGAAGCAGAGACACTCAGCTCATCACAGTCACGGCTAGAAGGAGCCTACAGGCGTTCCATGTGCTGCTTTCTCCTCAGTGCGTACAGGCAGCAGTGGGAGCAAACCCAGGGTACTCCTGCACTGGAGTCACTGTGCAGCTCCAGGCAGGAGTGGTCCCTTTCATGCACAAGGTGCTGCAGAGCAGCAGGTAGTTGGTTTTGCCTTCGTCCTTTACAAAACAAACACCGTGTCCAGATGCTTGGCTAGTGCGAATCAGCGTCAGCACATTAGCATCCTCAATTTACACTTCTCACCAAGGAAAAGGGAAGCCTTCTGATTCCTACACTCACTTTGAGCTCCTTTCAAAAGTCAAACACAAATAAAGGGGCTTTGCTATCAAAACATAGAAATATTTATTTTTAACACATTAGTTAAAAACTTGATAGCATGCTTTAGTCATCTAAAAAAATAAACTGGCTTTCAAAACTAAATCAGCTTTCTCAACAGACATAATGCTAACAGCCAGTATAAGACCATAATGATACTGTTACACAAATATTAGGCAAATACAATGTTTTTTTCATTCTGTTATTTTCCAACATTCTTTACAACACTGAGGTAATATACAAGTACCTTTAAAAAAAGCCTATTTTCTGTAAAATGATTTCTTGTAAATGTTAAAAGCCTTACTCTTTTCTTCTTTTTTTTTTCTTTCTTTTTTTTTAAGTAAGAAAAAACACACCAGGATAACTGCAAGCATATTTCCAAAATAAAACAAAAAAGGTGATTTTTCAGGTTTCAATATGTAACAGCTCTTTAAATTATCCAATACGCTGCCTTGATTCTGTACAAATGTTCCCTTCCTTCAAAGAGACAAAAAAGCATGTACTGCCAGATCTGATTGTATGTAGAGAGTGGATCTGATCCCCTTGTCACTAAGGTTACTAATCAAATTTCCATCCAATATGCTCATGCAGGATTTCCTGATCAAACACTTAAATCTGCCCCCTCTGCACCCCCATTAGCTAACATGTTTTATATGTAGCGGGGTCATCAAAAGTGTAATTCCCTTAAAGAAACCTAATCCTGCCCCCTTGTCAACCAGCAGATAGCTAATAATGCTTTCTATCCTACAGTTTTTGAACATCAATAGCATACCAGAAATTAAAATCTAATTTTAATCTCACAACAGATGTTCAAAACAAAGGTATTGCATACGTGCGTTACATGCATTTAAAAACCATCAGGTGAAGAAATAAGGAAGTTTCATATAAGATTAGCTTGGGGTTTGCCAGAAAAATACCAAATAGTTTTTTACTTCTGTTTGGGCTGGATAAGTGTCCTGCAGAACTTCATGAAATAAGGTACCACAGTACAATTTCACTGCTGGATCGAGGGGAGGTTTGGGGAGAACCTCCTGCCTGTACCCAGCCACGATGCTCTGGGGAAGCTGCCGAGGCCACACGGCAGTTCCAGTGGCTCTCACGCTTGCTCACCCTCACACTGGCTTCTCTTTCCTACGTGGATTTCTACAACTTTCTGCTCTGAACACTCACTAGATGTTTTATCACTGCTTTTCTTTCATATGATAAAAATCAAAAGCCAAAGCAAAAGAAGAAAACTCTCAAACCAATTTCACTGCAAACAAGATTCATTCCTGTTATTGAATGCGGTTTTCATTCCCAAGACCACCTTTTTTTATTTTTAATAATAAAATCCAACCTTGAAGACTTGGTTCAAGATTTTTCTTGTTAATTCTTTTTTAACGGGTTGAATAAGACTTAGCACTAAAGAAATACAACTTCCATGATGATCCTTTTGTAATCTTATGAGTGGGTGTATTTTTTTTTTCTTTTACTTTTTTTTTTCCTGAGCAATGGTCACAATCAGAGTAGCAGAAGTGGGTCAGGAAATTTAACCTGACTGGTCGAACTCTGGGCTGAATCTGTAAGGTCTGCAAGGCCCGGGTTTGTCAGAACTCTGTGGATTATATACATCTGAGTGGCAAAACAGATTTAAAATGCTGTCCATTTCAACTTAACATTTGCCCTAGACACTGCCGAATTTCCATTAATATGAACTCTATTGACTCAGTTTTCCCAGTCACCAACTTTGGTATCTAAATGAAATTTTTAATTGCACATGCTGGAGTTATTTTTTTTTTCTCTGACACATAGTCATTTAACAAATTTTTAATATGTAAAGAGAACAAGTGCAATGCAATCCTGGTGCTTTCAGTTTAAGTTAGTGGTATTTTTTGAAGTCAATACATAATGCTGACAGATCTGAATAATACTTCATGTGGAATTCTGTGGGACTCTTTAGAAATATTTTAAGTGTAACTGAATAATTTCAACTACTGTATATAGTCAGAAAATGTATTTTAAGCATATAAATACCATTTTGGAAAATGTTTGTTGAGTTTCAGGATTTTATTGATTTTAAAATTACTTACTGAATAGAGTTAAAGAGAAAGAGAATAAAAGGGTGATTTAATTTACTTCATTCTTTTCTGTACAATATCTCTAACGGAAAACAAGTGGATGGCTTATGCTTTAACTAAAACAAAATTTAATATAATAGTTTATGGGAACAAATTCAACAACAAAACTTGTGCTTTTAAAAATAAAACACTCATGATGCTAAAAATTCGTTTTCTTTTTGACAAATGGGTTTTTTTCACGTTCTTTCTCTGATATTGCAGAAAGTGTGTATATTTAAACACTGAAATTATAATAATTTTCTAGGTAATGTTTGAAGATGTTTAAATGAACTGCTAAGATTTTAGCTCCAAAAACTTAAAAAAGGATTCAGAAAAGCAGATTTATTAGAACAAATGAAATACCAAGAAAATAATGTGGACACTGCAAGTTCTTGTTTCTATGTGTGCAAAAATAATTTGTTTATTTGTAAACCTGGAATTTTCAATTGGTGTCCTAGCCTGAAATCTTCCATTTGATATGAGTAACACTCTAATTTAATATCTACCATGATCTTAAGCTTCTTTTTTAGTCCCAGCATATTTAATACATTTAGAAGTTTACCAAATCAGCCCAGTCATGGAAAAGGAAAGAACTGAGTAACTTTCCAAACAGTAACATGAGTCTTAACGAGAGATTTCAAATGAAAACAGTGATGAGTTATGCAAACGCAGCTGATATTGCATCATACTCCCAAATCTTCTCTAAATTAGCTCTATGTCAGAGGGCTATGCTGGAAGAATATGTTCTTGTGAAAGTGTGTCAGATTAAAAAAATTAGGATATCAGTTTACTGCAAAATCTAAGAGATCATTACATTTCATTGCAATGACCAAAATTTTAAGTTCCCTTTTTAGATGTTCAATTTTAAAGCTATAGCTCAATTTAATATATTACTTTAAAGGGTTGCTTTCCTAATTTTTTTGGACACAAAACTTTCTGATTTTAGTGAGCTATATAAGTAGGTCTTGTCCAAGTGACAGATACTTCGAGTGCTTGCAGAAGTTCTTTAATATGAGCTGTGTTAGAGTTGCTGGTTCTGGTTTCTGCACAGGGATCTGGAAGGACCCCAGGCAAGCCTTGCTTTGGGGGTCTATAATTGAAAGAAAATATGTCAGAGGGAAATATTACAGACATTTGATAGAATAAAATGCAAGTCTTATGGGTGTTCATGGTCATAAACTGTATTAAAATATCAAAAGTATGTCACTTCAAAGTGCAAATTTAGGAATAAGATTATACAGTAGAAGGCACCATTGGCCTAATGAAGCTCCACAGTATTTAATCAGCTACCAACACAACAGATTATAAAAATCAGCCAAAATGATGAACGTTACAAGAACTCAGTCATGACTCAGCTACAGAACAGACACAAAAGATGCAGAATGAAACCTCTCACTAGGGGTTTATGGTTTATGTGACATGTCATATATGGCTCCAGTACTGCAGTGACTGAACAGAAGACCAGGAATATGGCTGGGATGGAACTGATACATACATAGAGCTAATCAAATTAATATTAGAAATGCTGTGTGTATGTATGTATGTTTGGCTTACATTTGTATGTTTATAAAGATGAGTTTCATATAAGAATAATGAATTTTTGATTATACATGCAGCCTTTAAAACTTATTTTGCAATAACAAAGATGTATTGGTGCAATACATAATTATCTAAAATATACAATTTCAATTATTTTCAGGAAAGCTCACTGTCTGGTTATGCCCCACTAAGCTGATCTCACCAGTGGAAGAAAAGACAGGGTTCACAGCTCTATCTAAACATCACAACCATTTTTCTCATTAGAGCTACTTATCTATGTATTTCTCTATTAGTTTTGTTATAATCATTGCTTCTGCACGAACAGATTAATCTTCAACACTTCTGTATGTTTGCTTTGTGTTGGGACCATGTGACTGAGTTGCACATAAAGGGATGGCTGAAGTTAGACAGGAATTTGTTAGTGACAGAAACTGAAAGGCAGAAGCCAAAGCTCAGCCTTTCTGACATGAAAGTCTTCATGTGGCAGATCATCCTATTCTGCTGTTGTTCATTAAGGGTAGAAGCCCCCTGTAGAACCCTGGGAAGGTGTGCACTGCTCCCCAGGCACTGCAGGAGAGTAGGGAGGAACATTCATCACACAAATCAGAGCATAAAAAGATTACAAAGACAGGCATACTATTCTCTAAGCCTTTCCTCTTCTGTTCACCTTGGTATTTAAAAAAAACGAAAATCTCCAAAACATGAAGTATTTAATGTACCTAAAACTCATCCTTTTAAAGGCAGAGGAAGAAGCATTTTTTCAGAAGGACCATCTGGATAAATGAAACTCAACCCAACTGTCAAGCTGCTTGAAAATTTAATTCAGAACTTTTACTGCAGCCTAAAGTAAAACAAAAGTTGCAGTCTCCAACTTTCTTGTGCTGTTCCTGCTGTACTGGAGTTTTCCACAGCCAGACATCCACACCTACATCAGAAAATCCATCTACTGGCAGAGAACATAGTACAGAAAGAGCAGGAAGGCCAGACCGTGGCCTTGTGTGTCATGGGAACACATTTCTCTGTGAAATAGAACAGTGATTGTGAAAAAAAGGTGGCACTTAATGAGCATTTTCATATTTCAAAATTCCTTGCTCTTTTCTCTTGCACATCTAAGATGTATATTGCTTTTCAGATACATTTTTGTGTGTGATTATTTAGATTCTGGTCTGTGCTCCGTAGGTGTCAGAGACACTGCAATTGTGTGTATTTAGCCCTTTCACAGGGGTGTTTTGGCTTGTAGAATCTTGAGAGCGAGTGCATCAGTGTCAGGGTGATGTGGGATAGACAAGTAACTTGCAGAACCCCCCCAAAGAATGCTCTGACCTTGCCCAAGTATCCCTGAAGGAGAGGGGCTGGGGATCAGCACTGCACAGAGAAGCCAAGCGGAAGCGCAGGGTCTGTGACGTGCCCAAGGTCACCCAGCAGCCAGGCAGTGACAGCAACGGGAACAGGCCAAGGTCTCTCCATTCCCATAAACAGCCCTTCATTTAATGCTCACTCTCACACTGACAGGCAGTGACACATCTCCCAGCAAGAATAGAATTTAGAATTTAGAATACATATGTTTCACACTATCCTCGCTGGTACCCACAGGTAGATCAGGCTAAGAAAAAATTATTAAAATACAAATGTTAAAGAGTAAAAGGCAAAATGGTAAGATTTCTTGGGAAAGTGGTGAAGAACTCTGTAGCACAGATCTGTATCTCCTGTTCCAGGCCAAAAGGTAAATATTTCTTGTTTGTTGACTATGTTTTAAGAATGAAGGCTTCATATCAACCATCTCACATGTTTGGTTTACACAGGAATATTTTGATTGTGAAGAGGGAGGTTTTGGTACTCTCTGTTAATTGTTTTAAAATAGATACACTGTAGAGTCCATAGAGAAAAAAAACAAAGAAAATTTTCTTCTCTAAACAAGCTTTTCTTTTTTTCCTACTTGTTTTGTCCACTGAAAATGAGCAGATTTATAATAGACTTTTCTGTTTTTTTTTTTTTTACTGTATCTTAAACAGAAATAGCTGCCTGCATAAAAAATGTTTTATAAAATTTTTAAAAGTCCCAACTTTAAGAAGTCTCCTATTTCATGTTCAGTGAAATAGGCAATTTTTGCTGGTGTTGTGAAGTAAGAATTTGAATGCATTTGCTTAGACATTTTCCTCGAAATTTATAAGAACGAAAAATTACCAAAATACAAATGCAGAAGAAAAAAGAGAGAAACCTAATCCTGGAATCTCTAATCAAAGAATAACTTTTTTTTTTTTTAGATAGTGACACTTTGGCTTCAGGGAAATAATAATTTATGTTTTGTCAATTACTGCGTTTTCCTCACATTTGCTTTTTTAATGGTTGAAATTAAATTAGTCAAATTAGACATTATGTTACCCCATAAGAAACAAGGTAGAAAGCACTCTAGCTTCAGTTACAAAATACACAACCAAATCTACTTGTTCTGCTTCATGTCATAAATATGGCCACAGGGCACTTCTAATGGGCTCTGTGTTAAAAAGAAAAAGTAGTAGAAATACTGAAAAATGCTAGTCTGGAAAAATGACAATATTCACGTTCCTTCTCAATGGGACTTTCATTGAAGTAAAATCTGCAAATTTCAGCCTATTTTGCAGTCCTGCAGCATATAAACAGTCAGAGCAAGCTGAAAATTCTGATTTCATAATATAACTATCAGAAAACCAACACTCAAAGTAAAATGTTTCAAAAGCATTTTAGAGCTGGATGATAGAGCATATATTTCTGATAAAATATTTAAACAGCATTGGCATCATCAAGGCTTTTTTGTCAGTGCCACACTTAGGCACAGACAGCACAGCAGATGGGTGTGGAGAGCTGGTCCTGAGCTCTGATCCCAGCTCTGCTCCTGCTAAAAGGCACAGCCTCAGGCAGCTCACCTGGCCTGCTTCCCCTTGCTCCTCGCAAACGCGCCGAGCGCTGCCCACAGAGGAGAAATGTTTCATTGGAAACGATGAAGTCACCACAAAGCTTGAGAAATATTACCACCCTCCCCACCCTGAAGCTGGGCATCATGGCTAATGAGTCATTGCATGTTCCCTTCATAAAACACCACCACCATGGTATCAGTTTAATTCAAAAAAGAGGAATTTCCGTGGAAAAATTTGCCATGAAGCAAGGGACAAGCAGCACTTATGAAACTTAATGCCATTTTTCAATGATTGGCAGGAATCATCTCTTGGAGAAAGCCGGAAGGAGACAAACATCTGCCTCTGAAAATCTGCCTCAGAAAACTAAACCTGAATTTGCTGAAGCTCATTGCCTGGAATTGAGGCAGGAGTAGGGAGAGCTCAGGTTCTTAGTCATGCCCTTGTCAGGGCTAAGCCTCACAGGTAGGCAGGGCAATGGCTGGAATCCTTTCACTGGGAACTGCTGCATGCTGAGCTCTCTAGAAAAGGTCACTCAATGTGTAGACTTTTGTTACCAAAAGCTCTAAACCACTTCTGATTAACCCAACTTAAAGCATTCATGCAAACTGCTGCATGTATGTTGTATGCAACATGAACACATTGCACACAGAATGTGGGAGTTTTGCCAAATACAGTACTTTCCTGCCAAGAACTCTGACCCAGCAGTGGCAGAATGAAAATGAATAAACAAGTTACTGGAGAAAATTATTAATGCATATGCTGCAACTTCACTTTCAATCCAAATACACTGAGTTCTGGCAGATAGGTAGTTGAAGTTTAGCCCTTTGCTCCAGAAAGCCAACATGCAACAAAGAGTAATACTGTCACAAATGCCTAGAGATATTGCAAATACACAGTAACTTTTTTTTTTTGTAATGATTACATCCATGCCAATGCTGAACTGAGCTTTTCATTTCAGCATTGTAAGTTCCCAGTTTCACTGAAAGTGTGATATAGGGACATGTCCCAGTTGCTGAGATGCTGGGCAATAAGGGATGCTACACACTTTTTTTGAAGTGCACCTAACTAAGATGCACCCACCCTAAGAGGTGGGGTTTAAATTATTATTTCTGCAGTAGCTTCTTAGCAGGAACCCAGCTACAAAGCATTCCAAAGAGAGAATACTGCTGCCTGTTCAGTACAGTAACTGTACAAGCTAAGAAAAGCCACACTTGATCCACACAGCACCCAGCCTCAATCTTTACTGTGTTTCCTTTAATTCTGACTGTAGACAAGCTCTCACAAAATGAAGTCCAGGGGTCTCTCTTGTGTCTCTCATTTCACAGTCAGGGAGGTCCCTTCAATCTCTTCCACGAGGAGAGTGCCAAGGAAGGGGTCAGCCATTTGCTAAAATGTTTGGTTCAGTTATAACTCACTGCTCTTTGCTTTCTGAAAAGGAGTTAGGAGAAAGAAGGGCAGTGGAATAAAAACAGATTGGAAAAGGAAGCAGAGGAGAGCAGGAGAACAATCATTGAGCAGTTCCAGCAGAAAAGTATTTCAGGAGAAGGAACACCTGATGTATACTACTCTATGAAACAAATCATGTGAGTTCTTTCTTTTACAGTATTTATAGTCAAGGAGAGAAAAGAAGATGATTAAAAGCTGTCTGCAAATAGACACACACTGAATTCCATAGTGCAGAGGCTCCAGTAAATGGACACAGGGCCAAACCTCTGCAACACTTGGTATGAAAGTCCTGATTGGGACAACTTGATCATTCTGCCTTTTGAGGGTTGGAACCTTTTCAAGTCTGCTCTGAAAAGGAAGTATGTTGTATAACACGAAAGTAGTAAGTGCAGAGAGTGGCATTTCCAATTGATAAATGATCCTGCCCAGTCCTGGCAAACAAAAGTTGTCAGTTCTAATACACATGACAACAATGGCTTTTTAACAACAATGAAAATCTATTTATTATAAAGTATAGCCACAAAGAAATACTGCAAAGATTTTCCATGCACCTGTATTAAATTTTACATATATTCATTTTTTTTTAATTTATTTAAGGCTTTGTTATTGCTTTATGGCAGCTAACAGTATATTTTTCTTTTTAAAGTGAGAGCCACACCAAACAGTCACACTAACCCTCAAAGACAATTTGCATATGTTATCAAAAAGCAAACATGCTTATTTTTAACTAATCATAAACTTAATATTGTAGGTTTCTGCCTAAAAGCATTCAAGCAGCTCAATAAAATCAGAGGCAAGAAAAAAAAATCTGAAGAAAAGAAAATATGGAAAAAAGACATTAATATATATATGCCTCCCCATAACCAGTTAGGAAACATAACAGTTATTTAAAACCAATTGTCTATTAGAAAGCCAAAGATTCATAATTCAGTAGAAAAGTCCAAAATGGATAACTGTTATGGGTCCATGAAATAGTATTTGATAAACGGTATTATTTCAAATAACACCATCTTGAAATTTTCAAAGAACATTTATCTGTTTATTAACACCACAGATGTTAGCCCTGTAAAAGCACAAGGTTAAAGGGTTCATCGCATTTTGACACCAAGAAATTCTTGTAACTTGAGATATGTTCCTGGTTAATTCCTTAACAGTAACATTCTTGTGAAATGTTAAAACTGGATCTGCTGAGCTCACCATGCTACCTCATCTGCTCATAAGGTGTTGAAATGTATTTTATAAGTAAATTGCACACCACATTGACCCACAACATCTCACTCATGTTCTTCCACATCTCTAACTACTCTATTGCCCTTTCTTTTACATTTTAACTTTAAGCCCTCTGGTACCAGGACTATCTTCTGTTCTGTTTGTAGAATGCTTTACTCATTGTGGTCCTGAGCAAAACAATCATGAATGCCCTGGTCATAAAAATAATTAACATTTATTGTAACAAATGAGAGATTTTCTACTGATTTCAGCAAAGTCTGTCTCCATCTCTCTTCCATCTCACTCAGCACTTCTGTCTGAATATCTGGCTGATTGATTCTCCACACATCCATCCTCACAGGTATTTTATAGTAGAAGAAAGAAATGCAGATTTTCAAACGAAGAATATGCAAATGAGAACAGTTTTGCCTCAGCTTTCTCAGATTTCTTGGGCCTCCTTTTTTTTTGTGGCAGCCTGTATTTATATTTTTTTCTGGGGAGTGTAAAGCTGCAAAACCTCACTGCAGAACTATGGTAATAAAAACAAATAACGTGGCAAGTGATATAGCAATTCTGGCAACAACATCTCCTGCCCTGTTAAGTGCAGAATTAAGCACTTTGTGCTGCACGTGGGACAAGCTTTCAAATGGGCACATGGCAGAGAACCAAAATGATTCTTTCCTGATTGACAAATTGTTTGCTTATATAGGCATAAGATGTTATGGTAGAAGCTCTTTAATGGTAGTGTTGAACAAGTGTCTGCTGTTCATCAAAGGCTGAGCTAGGCTGAATTTCGCACTGGGAAGAAAACATTTGAATGTATTCTTTAGTAGGACAGATAGGAACATTTCTAGTTCTTTAAATTTTTACCCTGAGAAAGGATTTACCCACAAAGGACCCTGTTGTACTCAAGAGGATCTCTCAGTAATAAACAGGTGTATTCAAACAGACTGAACTGCACTTACAATTTCAGCTTGTGAAGTTTTTCACTCATTGTGGTTGACAATATCCAAATTCTCTGATAATCCCTTTCCATACTATTTTCAGGAAAACTTTGTGTACAAACATAGAGTGTCCTAGCAGAAACTAGTAAAACAATGAAAATACACATCTCTTCTCCATCTAGGAGACATTTATTTCAGCTCTTACACACATGATGAAGTTGTAACTATTTACTGTATTTACCCCATATATTTTTTTAGTGGGGCAGCCAATATTTATAACATTGCTGAGGTAGTATTTATGTCAGTCACACATAAGAACAACGGAATGTTTGCACAAACTGATATTTCAAATGGTCTAGAACCTGCATTTCCAGTTCTAATAACAATAGGATTTCTCTTAGGCAATTCAATATAAGTGTAGAAGACCCCCTTTCCCTGAATTTAGGCTTATGTTTTTACATGAATCCTCTACAGAAGTGCTCCTGTGACTGAAATTAAGCACACACACAGCATTAGAAGCTATTTACACATTTAGTAATTGCTGATATGTGTTTATTTTGGGATGAAATTCTAGACTGCACAGATCAGAAGACAGAGCAGCATAGGATGAAAAGGCTGTTTATGTCCTCCATTTGCTCAGTTGAATTAGCAAACAAGAATTTAGTTGTGTCAAACTTAGCTTATGACAGACATGGTTAAAAATTGTATAATTATTACAATAAATTCTGCTATAGAAACTTAGATTTATATTAGTCAGTATTGAATTTGGTTAAAAATATGTGGCTATCATTTTAATAGTCACTTAGTAAGAGCCGGAGCAAGAAAGATCACTTATGTGTAATATAAGTCACATCTGTGAAGACATCTAAGTCTTCAGACCACTTGTGGTTTTCTATGTGGATGGAAAGTGAGTTTAATCACTGGATTCCAGCAGCACTGAGAAATGTAGTTCAGTGAGGTCTAACTGCTGCTGAGCAGCCAGTTGTGTTTGGCTGAATCCAAGTTTATCATTGAAATCTAAGTAGTTTATTTGGAAAATGATCTTTAGAAAAGCGTCATTTTTAAGAGGGCTTGGTAGACAACAGTGTTCACTCTATCTGATCAGAGGTAGCCACAATGTGAAATTTTAAACATTTGATTGTTTGCAAAACAAAAAGGCACAGGAGGCCTAAGAAGAAGAAAAAAGTCTAAACTCTTCTCTGGAAATCCCACATTAACATCTTACCTGTGGATGAGGAAACACCTCAAATCTTCACCACATCCCATGAAGATGGGGAAGTTGAGGTGTACATGGGCTTCATTAAGTCAGTATAAATGGATTACAAAAAATTTGGGTTTTCACTCAAAAGAACACTAAAAAATCTCACACCATAGGCAGCTGGTGGGAAAAAACAGATCCAGAAATGCACATGCTTTCCTAGTTTTGCCAAGCCAAGACATAACAGCGTATTTCCTGCTACAGCCCCTAAACAGCACAAGCATCAGTATGGGATCCTGTTCAAAAAGGTTGTCTGAGTCCAACAAACACGAGAGTGAAGATTTCCTTCATGCCAGCAGAACAGTGCATTATAGATTCTCTTCAATGTAGTCATCACATAAATTCTGAGAACATCAAAACGGAATTCTCTGTGCACTGTTATGAAATATGAGAATAGCAACAGTGAAGTGTTACATTTTTGTTGTGCAGTGCTTAAGTGAATGCTTATAAAATAAACCCCTGTAGTTTCTAGCATCACATGTCTGTATATGAGCTTGCAGTTTTCATAAGGTTTCTTGCCTGAACATGCCACTTTAGGCATAAATATTAATATTTTTATTAAATTGCTTTCATTACTTCTTCCTATATCTGCTGGAATACTTTTATGGACTCATGGCTGTGTAGTAATGAAAGGTCTTAAAGTTCTATTATATTGTTTTTGACACTTTTGCTGTCAACATAATTTTATTATTGTAGCTGCATACCTGTGCAGCATTCACTGCTGGATTAGGGAGTGCTCTGAATCCACATAGTGGGACAAGTTTCTCTATCAGAAATATGGGGAGAGGTTATAGATTTTTAAAATGCAGAAAATTATCCTTCCTCCACAAGTATTACAAGTTTACTTTTTAGACAGAACAGTTGTGGAAACAAAGCAAGCATAATCAGCCATTTTAAGGCTCCAATTCCTCTCACCCTGAGGTAGATACATGGAACAGATGAACTTCTCTGCCTTTTTCTCTTCACTGATTGTAGCAAAAACACAGGCATAAAAAGGAATCACAGCCAAATGGCTCAAACATCCACATCCCCCCTTCCTACATCCAAACACTGATCAGAGGAGTCCCCCTTCCACATCACTGACCCCACCTTTCTGTGAGGTGGAGAACTCTGTGGTGAGATGGCTCTGCAGCTCAGCAAGTGCCCACCACACTGAAAGACAGGGGGGAGCAATCTGCAGTGTACATTTACACATCATTGTAAAACCAGCCCTTTGAGATTCCCAGGATTTACTCTTGATACAGAACACCTCTCCTGGCTTAAGCAGAAGCTTTGGGACATCTCCTACATTGCAGTGAAGTCTGAGATAACAATATTAATAATTCTTTAAGTGCTACATGTATATGCAACTGGTGGCCATCCCTGAAGAATTTAAAATCAGATTCAGTCCTGCTGAAATTTTTTTGGAGTCTTTGCATTAATTACAGCAGAACTTTATGGGGGACACCAGCAAAACCATTCAAGACTTTGCTTTAGTACTTTTTATGTGCCAACATGTACAAATAAAAAATCCGTGTCTGAAAGGGTTTGAAATTATTTAAAAAAACATACCCTTTGAAGTCCTTCCAGTCATATGCTTATTTACACTAGGTATAGCACAGGTTTAGAATGAAGACTTAGAATATAATTCAAAAGAGGAAAACTGAAAAAAAAAAATCTGGAGAGAATGTCTCCATATCCCCAAAGCAGCCTATGTAGCCTTTGCTGTCAGAGGAGGTACTGCAAACACAAGCATGCAGCCCAAAGCATTTCTGAATTGCATGTTTCTGTGAATGCATTTTAAAAATATACATTAAAAAAAAGCCACTCAGATTGATTCTATTTTCCTTTTTCACAATGATTTTGCAAACAAGGGGAAAAAATATTCATGACCAATTTTATTGCTAATTGTTTAGCATCCAGCTGTTTATCTTTATTGCTTTTTGTTTAAGATCTAGTTAACTGCATGTTTTACAAATGAGTGGGTGGATTGGATTCAAGCAAATATTTTAATGTCTTGTCACAGGCCACTTTTGCTCTCTCTTTTTTAAAGCTGCATCTATTACTTTACACTAGAAAGTCTTCACAGAAAGAAGATCTTCCTTATAATTAAAAAATTTCTTTTCTTCACTACACTACATATTATTGTATTCTACATGGCAAGAACAGAAGATTTCTGTCCTCCAAGTAAGCCAGTTGGAGCTGTACATTCCAGTTCATGAGGCAATTATGGCTAAGTGAAGAGGAAGTTAATAGCAATGTTATATTTGGGGAGGCTCCAAGCATGCTTTCACAGCTTTGATAGCTGACAGAGAGATGGTCATTTTATGCAAGAAAAAATCCACTTACCACTGTAGTTCCCTTGCCAGATTTTTCACACTGTCTCAGTAATAAGCAAACGTATAAATGAATGCACTTATGAAACAATAAGCCCTGATTAAATACATGTATTTAGCGTGTCCACTCTCCAACGGAAAGCACATCATTGCTGTCCTGTCCTGGTGCACAGGAGCCAAGGCCTCCCCCAGGTGCTGAGAAGTTCCCTGGCAGAGGCAGAGCAGCAGGAGGGCAGTGCTGAGCATCCCCCTGCGCTGCCCCGGGCACACAGCCCGGCTGCTGCCCAGCTCCAGAGATGCTGCTCCCAGGAGAACTGGCCCCCCAAACTCTCTGTCAGATACACCCGTTTCGGTAAAATAGGGTGGGCTTTGAATTAGGTACTTAGTGGGATCAAAAAGATTTGTAACTGGTAATACCTGAAAAAGTTGTACCACAACAGTCCAAGCATTGGTTCCAGGGTCATTTTCATCAGGATGAAATCTTGTACTGCAATGAATCATTACATATGGTTGCCTTTACTGCTTCTACTGATCCTCTTTCCCATGCACTCACTGACCTCTCTGACTTTCTGAATAAATCTAATAGTGGGACTATCCAAAGATATCCTTGGAAACTTGCATTCAAGTGACACCAGAGGGATATGTTTCCAAATATTGAGACAGTTATCCCTAAGGATACTTCCTATTGCAGGCCTGGCAAGTGTGGAAGCTGCTATGGTCTTATTTTATGTTCAAAAAATGGCCAAGAAGTGAAGGAACTGGTGCCAAAAATATGCCTTAAAAATTAGAGGATGACAGAGCTATCAAGAAGTTTTTAAGCTGGTGAAAAAGCAGCTGAGATTCTCCTGCTCAGTGTGATAACTGGAATGCAGGTTAGTGGATCCTGAGCAAATTTGAAAACACACCTGACAGATTTTTCCATGTCCACCTAAATGCAGACTTTTGGTCACCAACAGAACTAAATTTCACACACTAGATCTGAGAATCTCCCTTATTTTCTACAGAAGTCTAACTTCAGAAAAAAAAAATTAACTGATACTCACACATTCAATGCAAAGCAATTTTGCTCTTCCATCTCAAAGTTTCTAAATCTGCTTTAAACACAGGATTTGGTGAATCAGTGGATGGAGAGATGAAGGGAAACTGAGGCACAGAGCAGGGATAGGATTTCTCACGATGTCAGAGGGACCAGTGGCCAAGTATTTGAACCCATGAGTTATCCATGTTATCACTTAACCAGGAACATAATTTGAACTGATTTATCATGGAAAGTTGTTTTCCAAAGTTAACATCAGTGCACTTGCATGACTTTTAACACCAACAGGGCAAAAGATGTCAAACAAGCTTGCAGCAAGCTGTTGCAAGTTTAATAGAGTGCACTGAAAAGTGACACAGGCTGTGATGTCTAATCTGATTTTTCAGACAACTTCGAAAAAAAAAAAAAACCCAAAACCAAATACCCTTACAAAGACACAGAGCATTTGTCTCTGAGTTTCTGTCCTACGAAATACCACACTGGAGCCAAGAATATTAAATAATTCCTAAGAACATGTCAAAAAGGATTGAGCTTTTGTGAAGGCGTATTTCTGTAATTTGCAAGAACAGGAAGAGGATGAATCATTTTCTGAACAAAAATAAAGCTGAAGCTTTCCTAGATTTCCACTTTTAAGAAAACTGACTTGTGTGTGGATGCAGTGTAGGATCCCTTGGAGTGGTCAAGTGGCACTTATCCTTCCCAAAGTTACCTGCATACAAGGATGGTGTCCTCGTGCTGTGATGGGTAATCCTTGACAATTAGAGAACACTCACAACTGTGAATCCTGAAGGTATTGTTTCCATTCAGCGACTGAAGAAAATGACATTCAAAATGCACCTACCACACACACAGTGCAACTCAAACCCTGTTCCAGGGAACAGGTTACAAAAAATCTACATGTGGATAAAGCATTCCCCTTAAATACAGTTCAAGTGGCTTGGTTTCATAGCAGGGACATGATATTTCTCCTATGCAAAAGTAACCTCTAGTAAACATATCTCATCTGTAGCCAGAGCCTGACTCATGTATTTATTTCCAAGTTCATACCATCAGCATTTTCATGTGATAAGCCATGCTTGGAATCTGGTTCATGCTTAAATAGGTATTCAGACTGACTCAGAGCTCTAGGTTTTACCTAATCAGAACAATTCATAAATAAAATTTTAAAAGGAGAAATTTAATTTTAAAAAAAGGAAGAAAAAATTGATCACTGTGATGTCCATAGTACAAGAAAACATAATATTTAAGGAATATCTAGTATGATCTGTATTTTTAGCAATTTGACATGTATAGTTTGGTCTAATAAGCCTACACTTAAATGGGAAAGCTATGCTTCCTCTAAAAATCAGAAAATCGAAACTACCTTGCAGAAGTTTATGAAAAATAGGAACTGTTTTGACTCTGTTTCACAAGAAAAGAATTCTTTGCATGAAGCTGTCAGTCACTAACATTGAGATACTCAATTTTCCTACCAAAAAATGCACAAATGGCTTTCATTATATTTAGCTGCAGCTTTAAGAAAATTTAATCAACTTAAACTGTTTAGTCTTTTTCCCTGATGAGAATCATAAAGTCAAATTCACATTTAAACCTGTTTAAACTGAAGCTCCTGTCAGCACCTCTGTTTATATTAAATCTATAGGCATGAAATGCATTAAAATAAGAATAATGATATAATGTCTTGAGTGTATAATGTTAACAGAGGTCCCAGACAGAAAAGTGGGACAGACAGGCTGAACATTGTAAATTAATTTCCAATGTGTTATATTTGTAGCTGTCAACTTCTCTAAATAGTTGCTCTTGTAGCTTTTACACATTCTAGTTATCCATCTGTCTCTGTTACTCAATGTCTATCCACTACCATTGGTATTTCAGCAGAAAATTGCTACTTCCAGATTTTCAGAATGAGTTGGCACACTGGATATCAAGTTCTCCTGGTATTTGCTCTCAGAAACAACAACAGCATTTACCCAGAATGGTAAACCTGAGATACCCCAGGCCCTAAAAAGGCCGGTGCTGATGCTCCTCCAACTCCTCAATAACTATGGAATCTATTAAAATCTAGATAATAGAAAGGGAAAACCTGCCAGAAAAATATGGGAATTTGTAGATTACTGATCTTGTGAAGTACCATCTGATTGATCTTCTTATGATTTTCCATCTGATTAGAAATAAACTACCCAAGAGGTCTCAAAAACTCACTTGCGATTTGGGCTTGTGTCCATAATTCATATTGTATTAAAAATACAATAAGATTAAAAACCAAAGCCCAGAAAACCCCAACAACTTTACCTTCCCAGACTTCCACTGTTAATGTTAGGGCCCTTCTTCTGGGCATTACAATCACATTTTCAGTTCCTGAGTCAGTGTCTCAGACTGTATGGAAATCTGCAAACCTTTCAGGCATGATGGCCCTGCCCAGTGGATCTCAGGATTAATACAATTTTTGTTGATGTATCTATAGTACAATTCTGCATCTTGGCATTGGCTAAGAACTGGGTTTAGCATATCACATTACGCAACCAAAAGGCCTCTTTGTGCTTGAAACTATGGAATTAAATTGGCCAGCTATTGCATTGCAGACATGTCCAGCTTTTGCAGTGGCTTTACAAAAAAATGTTTTGAAGGACCAGGAACCCAGTTTTATATCTATATGTACAGGATCACAGCAATACTTTCTGGAATTTGCAGCCCTGAAAGCTACCAAAGCTCAATATTTTATAAACGTTGTGATAATTGTGACGGCATATGATTTAAATTGTAAAGGTTCCCTAAAATCATGTTAATGAAACCAAACACCTATTTTCTCACTTGCTATACATAACAAAAAAGGTCAAACGTCAGGAACCATGATATAAAAGTTCATGATTCTCACATAGTCAATTTGTGGGAGCAAAAGATGCAATTGGTTCATCTGTTTCCTTTCCCAATTAATCCAGCACTTGTCACAGTGTGTTTGCTGGATTCTGATGAATCAAAAAGTCTAAATAGGGCTTTGCATTTTTTTATGCAGAAGACAAATATATTGGCTGTGGATAAAGGGGGCTCTGTTTGAAGTAGATAATATAAAGTACTTATTATAAGTAAAAACCTTATTTCTGGTATCTTAATTCTGTTTTCAGATATGTTTCTGAAAGGTGCACTTTGAACTCCATGTCATATCATGAGAGAATCATGGATATTATGCAATTTAGTAAGGCTTAAATGTGTCTTATCTCCCATAACATTGAAATTACAGGAATTTTTGTGAAAGTTTTCCTAGTGTAGCAAATCAGGACAACACACTGCATTCAATAATTTCAAAATGGTCAACAAAAGTAGATGGGAAATTTTCATTATATGACCATGCTTGAGATTCCAGAAATTCTCCCATGTGAAGCTGAGATAGAAATTTGGATTATTATATGCAGATTTTAAATAATTTTAATGGAATCATTAGCTATGAGAGCAATTTCAAACTAAAAAGAATGCTCTGTTATTTTCTGGATACACAGTGTTCATTATCAGTGTCTGGGAAGGTATGTATTTTGTAATAAAAGTTATAATACATTTCATACAAGATATATTGTGCTTAAAGTGAAATTCCTCTGGCTTTGTTGTTTTTTTTTTGGTTTTTTTTTTT
>VZRZ01004549.1:1700278-1832624 GCA_013398175.1 Climacteris rufus
TTTTTTTTTTTTTTTTTGTTTTGTTTTTTGTTAAAATGCCTCCCATAAACTTCTGGTTGAAAATCAAAAGTTGAATATCTGAGGCTACATAAACTAAGAGTGGCCAAAGAATCAGTCTTCAAGAACTTTGCCATTGATGTTAAAGTGACACATTTATGTCTCTAAGATTTTATGCTTGTTAACAAATGAGTCATTATGATTGGAATGAACAAAAATTTCATTTTGGATTCTCTAGATACCTTCTGTTAAGGCTGTTAACAAATTAAGTAGAAGTAAATCTATCTAACACTAAAATGCAGAAACTTTAAATTAACCAATAACTGCAAAAGTCTTTATTACTACTGCATCACGTCAGTAATTTCACAGCTATCAAATCAGTCATCACACACTGATATTGATGGCGTTATCACTCTGATGGTTTTCTATGCTACACATACTATAAGTTTGCCTTATTTTCCAGCAAGATTTTTCTATTTTGGCATTTAAATTAGGAACTGCCTTTGTCTTCTAGCCCATGCTACTTTCTCTTCTCTTTTGACAACACATTCTCTGAAAAATTCCCATTTTCTTACACAGCCTGCCAATCTGACCACTAATGTTGTTAAACTTTTTCACTGGTCTTCCAGCAACAGTTTTTGTGCATATTAAGTTCCCTTCTCAATGAGATCAGATGTGATTCTTCAGGCAACTACTCTTGAAACACAGTATACCATATCTTGTATGTTCCTTCCCATTTTACTCTTCCCTTAGTCCCCGTGAATCTTGAATTATTCTCCTGCATCCTTCAGTGTCTACGGCTGTGGTGGACCAGGCTATCAACCAACATACAAACTGGTGTAGCTCCATGGAATTCATTGGAACTGGAGTGATTTTACCAATGTCCCCATCTTTACAGTTCAATCTGTATCAAACTATCCCAGAAAAACTACAGTTGAAAGAGAAAGAGAGAAAGGGGGAGAGAGAGAGAGAGATGAAGCAGAACCTTATAGTATTGATTACTATTACACAGCCACAATATTCAGTAATCAGCCACAGCTTGTGGAGTGATTTCACAAACTTGCAAAATGTCAGCAAGTTCAGTGAAGGGTTTAAAAGACAGCAAAAGAGTCCAATACTGAGGAAGCTGTTTTTTCCTTTTTCCTTTTGAACCCACTGCTTATTTCCAAAAGAAGTAAATACTGCATATACTTCTAACTCAAAGAGCACATCCTCCACATTCCACCACATCCTTTGCAATGCAATTCGCAAGTCTGTTTTGTTTTCTCCCTTGCCTTCAATAAATACAAAGGGAAAAGAGATAGCAAAGCAGGGAGGCTTTCTGGAAGAGACAAGGCAGCGGGTCCATGCCACATCAGTGGGATCAAAATTCCAAAGAGGAAGGTTGTGTCCCTTTTTCCTACATTATCAGTTGTTAACTTGTCCCCTACAGATTCACACAGGACTTTATCCCAGGTTTTATGCTGTGAATCCGACCTGCCCCAACTGCAATTTAGTTATCTGCATTCAATTTTTTCTTTTCTTTTCTTTTTTTTTTTTTTGAATACAGTCTAATCTTCATTGTTTGCATTTTAATTGCTTGGCAATGCCAGGTTGTTTTGGTTCAGTCAAACCATGGAGGCGGCGTTTATCACAACTGTTACACTGTGAACCAGCTCAGTTCTCACCAGAAAGAACTGTTTTTCTGTTACTCCCATCAGTGACTTTTTGTTCTGAAAACAAGGCTACTGATTTGGCTGAAGGAAACCAAACAGCCTTTCCCACTCTGAGATAGCTACAAGACTCTCATCTCAGCTGTGAAACAGAGGGGAGTTGCCACAGAAGCAAGGATGTTACAGTTTCTGGGGGACCACTTACTGATAGAAAGGCTAAATCACAGTGAAAGATGCTTAATTTTTCAAGCACTCCTTGTGGATAAAAAATTCAAAGTAATTTTCTTTCATGTGTTGGCCAGACTAAGCAAAGATGAGAAAGATACTGATTTTTTTGAGAGGGCAAAATAAATCAGTTCTCTGAACATCCTGTATTACCTGTCTTGGGTCAATGACACTGTGAGCCATCAGCAGTTTGTCTTGCTTCTTAAACAGCACATTCAGGCAAAAAACAGATTCAAAGTCACCACAGCTAATGACTAAAATATCTGGATTGCTTCAATAAATGTTGAAGAGTTTACTTCAGTTTCACTTTAAGAAAAGGGGAAATGTGCTTGTGGAAGCACACCAGCTTTATGACGATCTTTATGGGTCCCTTCCAACCTGAGGCATGCTAAGCTTTGATATGTGAAGAGCTAGAGTAGGATTTGCTCAGGATCAGCAGCAGTCTGCCTGAAGGTGTGGAGACCCAAACTGAGCAATTTTGAAACTACAGGGCTCCTTGATTAACATAATGATATACAAAGACTGTGTATCCATCTCTGAAAGGAAGAGGGGCTTCTGCTGAGCAGCACTGAACAATAGTTTAAAGCCAGCAGCTACGGAACATCATAAGAAAATGTTGGAGGGGGATTAAACGGAGGTAGCATGTAATTATCCCAGTTGGAACTCAGCCTAGAGCTGCATTTCAAACTGCTTTTCCTTTTTCAAGAATAATTACTATGAAAACACTTAACTAATACTGTCAAAACAGATGTCAATATTCCATTCAAAATATATGAGCTTTTCATTATTAAAAGGGAATAACTGAGAACATCAGAAGTTACTGTTTTTACATATCTGTTGTCAGTTTGTCAACTGCAAGAAACAAAGGTAGTGCTCCAGATCCAGCTGGCCAGAAAGAAGTTCAAGTCAGTTGTGGATGCAATAGTAATTTTAAAAATCTGAATAACGTGTGTTTATTCCTAAACACAGTTCTTTGGCACCACTCAAGGCTTGGCTTCGCCCTTTGTAACAACTGAGGGACCAGTGATTGTGGCATAGAGCAGACTGCTGGAGTTGAAAGAGCAGGGTATTTTTCACCACTATCACCGACAATGTCGTGCTTGACTGGACCACTGCTATAGACTTAAATTCGTGATCGTGCTGAAAACCCAAGAGATGGTAAGTTAAAAGTGAGATGCTAAGTCTCTTTCAGCTTGGGAGTCAATGACCATACATAGCATTTTACAAACAGGAGGACTTTTCTGAGAAGTGAGTGTCCTCTAAGAGTTTAATAGGAACACTACAAAAGGTTTTTCATGTTCCTTTTAAGTAAAAGAGCAGTTCTGATAGTATCTACTCCTATTGAACTTTTTATTCATTCCAAACTTTCTTTTGTTCTACAGGGTTGGTTTTTTTCTTGGCAAACACAGGGAATTTATTTGGGTACAGCAGTACATCTTGACCAAGTATTTTGCAGTTAAAATATTTCTCTCTTTGTTGGACAGAATAAAAAAACCCCACTTTGGCATTTCGCTACCCTGAAATTATTTCTACCGTCTTGAAAGTTCTTCTATGCCACGATATTAAATAAAACATAATGAATTCAGGGCATAGAAGGGGAGATATATTTTATGTTTTTTGAAAAAACAATGAAGTCAACATTAGTCACAGCAAGTAAAAAACAAAATTTATCATAAACATTACCAGTGTCTATGTGTCTAAAATAATTAGTGCTTTTATACATAGAAATAACCATATGAATAGACCATTTCTGACCCACATAGTAGAGGGCAGGCATACACAAAGCTATTTATAAAGGGATAGTTCAAAAGTTAAGTCAAATTTGCACCAGTGGAAATTTCTTGCCATCAATGGAGCTTGAGGCACTATAAATTTGGCTTTAGAATTCTGAATTTTTCCAGAATCAGTTTTTAAACAGAATTAAATGAAAGAGCTGGATGCATAGTGAACTCCTGGAAAGTTGTCTTGATTATTAAAAGCTGAAACCAGAGAAACAGCCTTTACAAATAACGTAGTACTGACCCAAGGGCAGTTAATTTTAACTTTGGATGAATGAGGACTAAATTTGCCAGATTTTAAAAGCTTGCCTTTTCCTGTCCTGCCTGCTTTCTTCTATGTAATCGACACCACGCAAATTGTCTCACACGAACATTATTGTACATTATTGCACATTAGAGGAAGTTTTACAGTTAGCTATCTATGAGAGAAGAGAGAACAGATCTTCTTTGGCGTTCTCTGAATGCGATATGGCTGTTTTCAATTGCTGGATTCGGAATTCAGTGACTCAAGAAGTCTCTAGCTCATTTTAGTGCTTAAACTTGTCCATGATTTTTGGACCCAAAATTTCCTAACCGTGTCATTAGAAAGCTCCTTTTAAATTACCAGGTGACCCAAGTAGGAGTTCTGCATGCAAATGCAAGAGCTGCCTTGCTAAAAGGAGCTGACAGGGAGCAGCAGGAGCAGCGGCTGTGCTGAGGTGGGGAGCTGAGGGCAATAATGCAGCTCCCCAGCCCCAGGGCCTGAGCACAGCAAACCTGGCAGTGCCAGAGGCAGCCTCAGCATCTCCAGAGCTCCAAGAAAGATCCTGGGGATAAGCAGGACCGAGATTTAGCCAGGAGCACAAGTGGACCATGAGGATGAGGTGCGGTGCTGGTAACCAGGGTCAGACACAGCCCCGAGGCAGAGCCACGCTCAGGCCAAGGAATCAGTCTGTGGATCAGGGGTGGGATCAGTCTGTGGATCAGAGCGGGGATCAGTCTGTGGATCGGGGGGGAATCAGTCTGTGGATCACGGGTGGGAATCAGACTGTGGATCAGAGCGGGGATCAGTCTGTGGATCAGAGCGGGGATCAGTCTGTGGATCAGAGCGGGGATCAGTCTGTGGATCAGAGCGGGGATCAGTCTGTGGATCAGAGCGGGGATCAGTCTGTGGATCAGAGCGGGGATCAGTCTGTGGATCAGAGCGGGGATCAGTCTGTGGATCAGAGCGGGGATCAGTCTGTGGATCAGAGCGGGGATCAGTCTGTGGATCAGAGCGGGGATCAGTCTGTGGATCAGAGCGGGGATCAGTCTGTGGATCAGAGCGGGGATCAGTCTGTGGATCAGAGCGGGGATCAGTCTGTGGATCAGAGCGGGGATCAGTCTGTGGATCAGAGCGGGGATCAGTCTGTGGATCAGAGCGGGGATCAGTCTGTGGATCAGAGCGGGGATCAGTCTGTGGATCAGAGCGGGGATCAGTCTGTGGATCAGAGCGGGGATCAGTCTGTGGATCAGAGCGGGGATCAGTCTGTGGATCAGAGCGGGGATCAGTCTGTGGATCAGAGCGGGGATCAGTCTGTGGATCAGAGCGGGGATCAGTCTGTGGATCAGAGCGGGGATCAGTCTGTGGATCAGAGCGGGGATCAGTCTGTGGATCAGAGCGGGGATCAGTCTGTGGATCAGAGCGGGGATCAGTCTGTGGATCAGAGCGGGGATCAGTCTGTGGATCAGAGCGGGGATCAGTCTGTGGATCAGAGCGGGGATCAGTCTGTGGATCAGAGCGGGGATCAGTCTGTGGATCAGAGCGGGGATCAGTCTGTGGATCAGAGCGGGGATCAGTCTGTGGATCAGAGCGGGGATCAGTCTGTGGATCAGAGCGGGGATCAGTCTGTGGATCAGAGCGGGGATCAGTCTGTGGATCAGAGCGGGGATCAGTCTGTGGATCAGAGCGGGGATCAGTCTGTGGATCAGAGCGGGGATCAGTCTGTGGATCAGAGCGGGGATCAGTCTGTGGATCAGAGCGGGGATCAGTCTGTGGATCAGAGCGGGGATCAGTCTGTGGATCAGAGCGGGGATCAGTCTGTGGATCAGAGCGGGGATCAGTCTGTGGATCAGAGCGGGGATCAGTCTGTGGATCAGAGCGGGGATNCAGTCTGTGGATCAGAGGTGTGATCAGTCTGTGGATCAGAGCGGGGATCAGTCTGTGGCTCAGAGCGGGGATCAGTGGGATCCATGGCTGGACACACACACACGGCCGAGGCAGGGATGCAGACAGGCAGTCCCCCAGCACAGGGCACGGGGGAAAGTGTCTGGGCTCGGCTGCAATGTGTGTCCTGGGCTATGGGAGAGTTGTTTGCTGTGGCTGGAGTCCCCAGGGAGGCTGATCAGGGCCATCCGCACTATCAGTGCCCTCGGGGCCCTGCAGAATCAAGGGCACACCATTGAGGGAAGCTGGGATTAAGATATTTTGAAAGAGAACAGCTACGTGTGATCCAGAAAAACACTCAGTTGAAGCTAAATATGGGCTTTACAGCAATCCTAAACTAAATTTCAACTACGAGGTATATTCTAGTTGCCTAAGCACAGGCTTTGTTTTGTACAAAAGAAAGCAACCATTAAATGACAGTAATTTCCCTCACTCTGCTCCAAAAGCAAGATCAGCTTTACATATCAAAGTATTCTTTTAGAATGTAGAAACGCCCCAATAAACCTTACCTTTACCCTATTCTGAAAAAAAGGGAAAATTATCTTTTAAGTATTTGATAAGCAACTCTAGCAAATCACCAAGCAGCACTACCCACAGGCACATCAATGAGTATATTTGTATATATTCTTAAATTGCCCCAAGCATATTTGAACACTTGGTCAATTTTTATCTGACTACTAAAAAAAGAAGAATCAATAACCTCTTCCTTCCACTGCCAGATTAAAACACTCAGCAAGCCTTAATTCCTTTTAATTCAATTCTAAGCCAGTACAATTCAGCTATTCTGGTAAATCTTAATTTGCTAGTTTACAGCCTTGCAATTCTCAAGATCAGGAACAGCTGGAGGCCAGGCAAGCCCTAGTTCTTGAAACATGGACAAAATTTCTCTCTCTTATCAGTTTGCAAATGCATCATGCAAATAAGATAATGAAAATCAAAATATAAGTTGACTAACAGCTAGTGTTGTGAAGGCTATTTTGGGTCTTTGTTTTACTTAAGAGTGGCAACTCTAAGAGGTATGGTCAATACCTGTTGGTGAAACCTGACTTTTTATATATGATTTTTATAGAAAGTTCTTTCTCTTTTTATAGAATATAAAAAGAAAGGATATTATTGTATTAGCCTCATATAACATTTTTATATTATCACCCACAATAATAATTGATTTTCTTTTTTTTTCATTTAACTGCTGCTTTTTTCCATTCAGTGAGAATAGAACTCAACGGACATTAAAGTGAAAAACTGTGTGTGAAAGAATATTATAGGCCAGGTTAGCAACTCTACTCAGTGATACTATTTTATATTGTAGTTAATCACTTCTGAAAAATTACACCTGCTTTTTTCTTCTTACTCATGTGACTATCAGTATTAACAGTTGCAACGGCTAAAATACTAAAACTTCTGTATCTAAACAACATAATGACACAATCCTGGAAAGTTTTTACTCTAGTATTGTTTGATACACTGACTTTGGGCTTTACATGACCTGGCACAGGCTGGAGAATTGGTCTCAGAGTCTTTTCAAGAGAAGGCCCATTAAGATCTTTATCCACCATAATGGCATAAACTGTAAGGAATCTTAAAGCTGGCAACTCTTTTAGCTTTTATTTTAAAAAAAGAAAAGCAGCATGTCTATGGTTTAAAAGCCTAGGTCAGGAAATAAAACCCTACCATAATCAGCTGAAACCACAACTGAAGTCAAACACTGGAAGTTGCATTTAATCAAAATAGGTTCTGGTCAGGACACCAGGGTTATTACTCTTGTGCTTTTACAAAGGTGCCAGGGGGTACAAAGTGCTGACATGTGTTCAGTCCCTTGATTCCCTTCCTCACAGCAAGCAAATGTTTTAGGATGTCTTTCCCTACTCTTCTCTCTCACTTTGACACCAGCCACTCTACCTTTTCCTAGCATCAAGCTTGCTCTCACTCTAACCTGTGGCAAGCAATCTTTAAAAGTCTACCTGGGGCACAGAATATTTATATTGTATCCAGAATAAAAATGTGGAATGCAGTTGTTTAACTTAATCACAGTGTAAGGTCTTCCTTGTTTAATCCCACTTACCAATTGCCAAACTAAGTAAAATTAAATATAGTGAAAACAGAAATCTCAATCAAGTAATACTGACAAATCCAGTTACTAAATATTGGAACTTAAGGGAACGTTATAGGGAGTAAATGTTAGGCACGATTTCAGTCTTCTCAGTTATCTGCAAAGGACTGTTCACAGTACATTTGGTTCTCCAATTGGCTCCTCTGCAGCCACAGAGATAGCAGTTAATTGCTTCAGTTGATTAGACTTCACAGCTGCCTCTGCAGCAAGAAGGCTACTTCTGAAATTAACTGAGCTATCAATCAACAGAATAATTTGCTAGAGTAAAAAGCAACGAGTCAGCTGCGCACTTATCAACAAAACCAGCAAAGTTTCTCTGGGAAAACTCCTAGTGTTTGATAAAACAATCATATGTTTCTCTCCAGCTTAAACATCAATATAAATCATTGCCTTCTGTGCTTGAATTGTTCCCAGCATTTTTGCCAGCTTTCTTTTCTGTTTGCTACTGTGTTTACAGAAGAAATCTTTACAGGTTTCTCTAATGTATTTTAATATGCAGCATCAATCACATTCAAGGCATACTGGGGCTCATGAAGCTTTCTAATTCCATTTTTGAATGATCCTGCTGAATATGTTATCCTTGCTGTTGTTCTATTTGGTAATTAGGCAAACCTGAAGTTAATAAGGACCTTGCTATATATCAGAGTACTACTATTAGAGTCCAGATTCCTAAGAAAGCAAGCATAAAAACTTACCTGCTCTGAATATTTAGGAAGAAACACTTACATGAAACAACTTAGTACACTAATTTTTTTAGCCACTGCAGCCTGTAGTACTTTGAGATTTTGGTGTCTCTTGCCAGACAGCACAAGTAATCATTGAGGACAAAGCTGTTTTTTAAGAGGAAACTCAAGCTGTTTGCTGTTATAAGAAGCCTTGAATCTAACCACATAAGCTATGATAATAACTCCTTCAGTTCAATTCACAGCCTTCAAATATATTTTTGTGAATTTTACCTACTTTCTATTTGCTAACTCTGAACTAAGCTTGTTAATGCTTAACTGTGATCACTGACAGGCTCTTCTCCCACCTCAACTTCTGCACAAGAAAAATGAGAACTCTTTTCTATAGAAAACTGGGCACTCACTGCCTTTTATGTAACTTTCTGACCTTGGTGCCATAAGAGCAATGGCAATAACATTTGTTATGCTTGTGTTTCTGCTCATCCTCTAAAAAAACATGCTTCTTATGGCTACAGTTCTCTAGACTATGCCCAAAAAGTGATATTTTTTATAGACACTACTTCTGTGTTACTTGTGGTAATCTTAATTTAGTTACCTTCAAAAATTGGGAAGGAGAGAAATACAGTTGTGTCTGTTTTCAAAAGGTCTCCCTGTATCTTAGCTTGTTTGTGGAAAGTTGTAGAAAAGTGGACAGATGAATCCCACTTTTTTTCCACAGCCTAAGCACCAGGTCAGCTTCGACTGCTGAACACCTCGTGACTGCAGCAGTGGCTGCAAAACGAACCGTGCTGCAGCATGCCTGCACTGCAGGTGAGACATTGAACAACACAATTCATCAAACAGCAGAGAGGAGATGCAGGAGCATGAAGGTCAGAGCAAGCCAGGAATGCAGCTAGAGGATCAGCTGAGCTCTTCATTAACATCTTTGGAAAGTCATGTCTGAAGCCAGTTGACTGAAGGTTTGTTCATCAAGCTCACAACCCTGACAGAATACTTGCAACACAGTAGAGTCCATGCCAAAAGCTCTTCCCTGACATCCCACAGTCTCAGAGTTTGAGCTTTACTATCAATTTTAACCTTAAACTGTAATTATTCAAACACCTATAAAGTATTAAACTGCTAATATTTATTAATAAAAGAGCAACATATTTGCAAATGTTTTTGTGTAGTTTTATAGGATAACTCTGTTTGATTATTAATGTAAATGTTTTTTTAATGTACTATAACAGTGTCCAGGACTTTGCACAAGAAAAAGCGCAGATAGTCAAGCATCTTATAAAGACTGAGTGATACCATTCAATAATATTTGAATAATTTCTCCCTGTCAAACTGCATAAATATTAGGCATGAGTTCAAGGTTTTGTATGAGAGCAGGAGTTTGTCTAATGTGGTGTAGTGACTCTCTAGTGTCTAGTGTGTGGTTGGCTCATAAACAGGCAAAATTCCTGCAATAGACAAAGAGACAAAATTTTCCCTGTATATCACCTAAGCCTCAGGAGCTTCAGGTTCAGCCACAACTTACTCAGCAGGAACACTATTGCTCTTTGAACTTTGGGAAGAGCAGTGATTTTATGAACTGCAATTAGAAGAAAGTTAAGCCAGAGATGAGCAAATTATAAACCTTCCCAAATGTCTTTATGTAAATAACAGTCTTTTTTATGTCCTAGTCTTATTTTATACATTATTTCTTGAAGTTATAAAGCTCTTCCTGCTACACAAATAAGTGCATACAATGTCATAGTGAGTGTGTTTTTTACAATTCATGACTGTCAATTAAGAATGAAAGATCAGTCATCAGATTAATTTGTTTTAGCAATAACAACTTCTACTGTGTTAGAAGCTGTTGTCTACAGCAGTAACCTTTCTTCAGGCTTCGTGATGGAATTTAGAGTTCACAAAATAGACACTACTAGAACACTGAAATGCTGCAGTGCTTGTGCTTCGAGAAAATAGGAAAATGGAAGTGTAATTTCCTTTTTTAGTGGAAGATTAACACCGTATTTCCAGCAGCTGAGTATTGGGGCATCCTATAGGCAAATTTCAGTGTTATCAGCTGATTCTAAGGGCAATAAAACTGGCCTACATTAAATGGGTTTAAGGTGGAGAGCAAGGTCAGCCTCATAGTTAAGATTATCAAGAAGCAGAACCAATCCAAGGGAAAACATCAGCTCAGTCTACTTTGTACTTACATTTGTATCTTTCAAACAAGTCCATTAATTCTTTTGAACAAGGTAATTGGGTGATGTTATGAAATACAAAGGTATTTTATATTTTAGTTTTTCAAACCACCTCCTAATCTGTCTTTCCTGCCACAGGGCAAAAGGTTTTGGTGCTACTATTCTCAGAAATATTTCTGTAGTCCAGTTAAAACAGACTTGGAATAACTGGATTCAAGACAGATATTCAAATTTGAAAGCTGCATGTGCATAGGCCTACACATTTTAAGACTGGAAATATACCTCTTAATCCACTCAAAATATATTTTAAGAGTTTAAAGAACAAAAATAAATAAATACGCTCTTTACAGGACAACTCTAGCAACAGCAGACGGATTTTAATGTTACTGAAAACTGGGTGCTGTATGCTTCAATATTCCTTCTGAAGCTAAGAGTATTTCCAAGAAGTTACCTGTCAGAGGGAAACACTGCAGCAGCTGGGAGCTGACAGGACAGGAATGACTTCAGAAAACATGTTGTGCTATGAATTCATTATGATCAGATAGCCCACCAGACTCTCTATGTGTTTTGCTGCATTACTAATATAAATTTTATTCCTCGGTATTTTTTAGAATCAGCATTGAATAAAACACCATGATTGTTGCCTATAAGTCTATCTAGATGTTCATCAGGTTGAAAGCAGTTGTTTGGGGTTTTAACCCTCGTGGATTTGATTTGCATTCACTTCATCCTTCTGTTCCTTCACTAATTAAAGTCTTAGAAATGCTTTTTGGGAGCTCTGATCCAGCATCTCTGAGTGCAGTGCAGCTAAGCTTCCTGTATGGGTACTGACCCATAACTGTGAACAGATGTGCTGCTTCGAGACAGACAGAGGTTACAGATGTTCTGCTGCCAGAAAAAAAATGCTGTTATTTCAGTGAAGCAAGAGGAACTCAGAGCACCTTGACCCATCCAAGGAACACCTTACCCTTTGCTTTACTGTGCTGCCAGGTTTTTCCTTCTTTTCATATAATGTCGTTGATGAAGCTTTAATGTGTGGGAGACAAGGCTATTGCTGTTTATCAAGCCCTTTGAAATGTCCAAATGCATTGCCAGAACTGGGAAGCACAAGTTTTATTGAACTGACTCTGCAGTGAACTCTCTACACCAGGGTAGTTTTACTTCCCCTTCTCCAGCCCCCCCAGTTGGTTTTATAATAAAGCAACAGCTGACTCAGCAGATATGTCCTGCTCTTTTCGTTATCATTTTAAGAAGCTTAGAGAACAGGGATGCTGTAGAAAGCAGCTCTTTCAACACAGGGGGAAGAATGTCTTTAAAAATGACTTTTTAGTAGCTTTGAGTTACATTGCTTCTGATCTGGTTTCTCCTTCACACTGAGGAGACAGCAATGACAGCACAAAGTGCGGCAGAAGGAGGATTAGGGGGTGACCCTTTCTGTTACTCAGGGCTACCATTCTCATAGATATTCCTCATGATTGCTGATTTTTAAACCTGCACAAATTCTGGACTCAGTTCTAGACCAAGACAGTTTTGGGAAGATTGTTAAGATGGGGTCAGCCTGTTAGAAGCAGCAAGCCTTGCCAAGAGAAAACATCCACTGGAATGAAACTAAGAATGCTTCTTGTGATTCCAAAGCATCAAGTCAAGTACCACAGCATTTCTTTTAAAGCCACAAATTAGAAGAACAAAACCCCAACTTTTTTTCTTACCTATTTCAAACATGTCTAAGGGCTGCTGCCTCTATGTCTGTGAAGATTAGAAAGAGCTTAAGCTAAAACATTCTGCAAGAAAAGTTATCTTCTGTTATCTGTCTAAAGTATTTTCAGATACAGCTGGTAATCTAAGAAGTTCTACTGGGTTATTTACTGTCAATTTATCTTTGCTCACTTTCTGAGAAAATAATTCAATGAAAATATTTTATAAAGTGGCACAATAACAGATTATTCTAGAAGGGGAATGATTTATTTTCCTTACTAAAGAATGTGACACAAATGATTATCAGCCTGCATTAAAGCACTGAATACATGTGGTTTAATGATAAATCATTATAAAACCATGGAAGAGCTATGATTAAAAATTCAACTTTAAAATAGTTATTAGAATAAAGAAAAATTATCAGCAACCGAGGGACTTTAGTAAATATTAGCATTTAATTGAGTAAAACGTGCTCATTTGAGGAAAAGACATCCTGCCTGACAGCTTTGCTTTACAGAGGTTGCAGGATAGCATGGATTATTCGGGGAGAAAATATCACTGCTATTCCATACAGTTCATGCCATTAAGAACATGAGGAAACTTAAACTGCAAGTGCTGACATACGAACAACTTCACAAACCAGCAAGCTCTAGCAATAGGTAGACTCCCAGATAAAGCACTGCAGCTGCACTGCCTCAAATCCTGCCTCCCTCCCTGCCACCACTTACACCCTCTCCCTCAGCTCAGAGATTCCATCCACCTGCAGAGCACAGGATCCTTACCTTGGGAACTGGTGTTCTTCCCCAAGAGTTCTGCAGACAGGAACAGTATGCTCTGGCAAAGTGGAATGGACTTACCAGAGGTGGCTCTGCAGCCACCTGCTTTATCTGGAAAGCACTTGTAAGTTTTCTTGTACAGCTCCTCAGGTGAGCACTTGCTTCAACTTATGAATGGGCTCATGTTTAAAGTGAAAACTTATTATAAATCCAGCTCCATCTTGCTGAGCAGAACTGACTTTGTGTAGCAGGACGGTATTAAGAGTCTGCATTTATCTCTGAAATAAGCACTGAGTGTACACGAAGGACAAACAGGTATTAGGAGTAAAAAAGAGCCATTTTAGCCAGTTCATTGAGAATGGCTCAATGGTTGTTGTTTGTGGTGACTGGGCGCTGTGGTACTTCTAAAAACAATTATTGTAAGAATTGAAGGTGTATGTTCTTCACCACACATGTAAAATTGAAATCCTGTGACTGTGTTAAATGTCACTGATTCCAATTTTATTGTTTTAATTAACACTGATTTATGATATGCATTATTAATGATTTAGGCATATGCCCCAATATCCCTATAAAAAGCAAAAAATATTTGAGTTTTCCTTTACTTTGCAAAGTGAATATGGCTACTACTTTTATCTTTAGTCCTGAAAAGCCTCTCAGTTAACTTTCATTTGGGAAATGCAATTGAATTTTAAAAATTCATTTGCCTCTTGGATCAATGTAGAAAGAAAAAACAGAAACCAATGACTGTAATGAGGTGAAGAAAAACTGTGGCTTGGAACTCTCCAGATGCATCCAGCTGTTATTAGGGATATTTCTAATCCTGCAATCAGTACTTAGTTTCATAGAACTAAACAGCTTTCTGACTGCAGAACTATGAGGTTTGTTGATTATGTCTTTGAACTCAGACAGTCCAGCACATAACAGCTGTTTTACACAAAGAAATCAGACTTACTAAAAACAACAGCATAAAGAGACCTGATAGTTTATGATAGCACCACTGTTAACCAGGCAGAACCATTGCAAACAACTAGATTAAATAAAGAGTACTTTATGTGAAAGTTACAATATTCTAACTGAAGCTGGTTTATATTCTCTTTAACTTGTCTTAATTGCAATCAAAATAATGACAAATTGCTAATCACATCACAGACATAAGAACAACTCTGGAGATACAGAGACTTTTAAATTACAAATACAAAAAGGAGGCTAAAGACAACTATCAAATGAACAGGGATCAGTTCAGCTCTGTGTTGTTAATGAAAGTCCTCTGTGCATCTGAAACTTATTTATCCCTTAAAGGTGACCTGTGACCAGTCTGTTATCCCCTGTTAATTCTTAATACATTATAGGGTCTAATCAGAAGCTGGCACTAATATGTGGGTAGGTACCAGTGTAGTGTGAAGAGCAGTGCTTTGCTGATTATGAGTAAGAAATGAAATAATGAGTCTCAGAACTGACTATTATAAGTGAGAAAAATTTGTTGGTATCACCTCACTCTCCAACCTTGAAAAAGCCATGTCCTCATTCATATATATATATAGTCAGCTTGTAAATACTTTTCAAAATCCAAATCCAAGCTAAACACAAAACGCTGTGAGACTGAAACTGTTTGTCATGTACATTCACGTATAATTATTGTTCTGCTCGTCTTAATCTTGCTTGTTAATTCATAATGATATCCTATTAATACAGTAACTTAGCAGAACTATTCCATTCCTGTAAATATAACTACTTGATTTAGAAAAATGAATGAAAATTTGAGTGTAAGTAAATTCAGGAGCTCAGCATGAGCACACAACTCTGCTAACTTGGCTGCCCAGGCTCTCTGGGGCACTGGGCATCAGCAGCTGGGTGAAAAATGTCTGCAGTCATTCCTGAGAACTGTTCATGCCAAGACTGGCCTTGCAGCCCAGGGACTGTGTCGTGTATGGGGGGCTTTGCTGAAGGTCTGAACAAGATGAACTTCAAAATACGCAGACCTTGCTTTTGGGACTATTCTAAACATTTCTAGGGCTACTATAGACTTTTATGTATAGGAGAGTAAACATGGTTATAAATCAAGGTGAGAGAAGAAGGAAAGTAATTAGAAGTTGTAAGGGAAGCATGTTTCCCTCTAAGTAGAAACTACATAGTCGGTTATCATATCCCTCACCCAACTGCATCCAGGACTGAGGCTGTAAGCTCCTCAACATGCAGAACCACATACCCAGACTTGCAAACTTTGCCTCCTTTCAGGACTGACTATCTAGATAGCCTGGTAAGAGGAACTGAAGGGCTAAGATGGTTATTTCCATGCCCATTAGAATTTAGACCTGTAGCTCATGTCATCTGGCATCCCCAGCTCAGAAATAAAGCAGTTGTGGAAAGATGTTTCAGAGACTGGTTGCCGCTCCCACACACATTATTTGAAGTCCACTGTGAACTATTAGCCTCCTTTATACATCATAAGTAGCAAATACTGAGATCAATCGAAAGCCCTGGTTAGGAGATGACAGGTAGGACATCTACAGATTTCTCTTTTATAAAATGAAAAATTAATTAAGAACCACAGGGTACCCTTTCTCCAAAGCATATGAAGACTGAAGTTTTACCTTTTGAGTGATAACCCTCTTAATGCTTTGTTACAGTCTAATAATTTAATAGCCACCTGGCTTAAGAGCCTTCCACGTTACACTGATTTTAGCTAGAGTTCAATATCTGGATCTGTGTCATATCACTCGCATGTTCATTAAAGCTCTGAGGGAGACATTAACCACCTCAACATCATCCTCAACATCTTCATTATCCTTCTGCCTTGTATGGTTAGAGTGAGCAGTTTCATTCCTTAATCTGACAGTTTGTTTTATTTTGCAGGGCAGTATGTTCAGAACCAGTACAGATGCTGCCACCAGTGGCAGCACTCACCCCAAAGAGTAACTCTTCCCACAACAAAAATTAACCAGTCTTATGTTAAAACAATTGTAATACAGCTGGCTCTCCATTATCCACTGAAATGGGAACTAGGACAGTAAGGGTCATGGAAAAAAAATGGCTAAAATGGTTACCAGACTGCATGGGGCACAGAGAGCTGTGTGGAGCCAGTCAAGATCCACCAGGATAACAGTGAGTTGGAGGTAACTAGTCCCTGCAGAGGAAAGACTCTGCACATCAGTGCTCATTGCTCTTGGTTGTAGAAGGAACCAGTGGATGCGGCAAAGCATCAGGCCCCTCTTGTGGACCCATGTGTGCCCCATGGAAAAAGGTTCTTGGGCCCCAGAACACTGGGGAGGGTACAAAGATGGCCAGGCAGCTCTCCTTGGGTGTCCCTCTGGCTCAGCACTGGTTGGGTTACACTCAGAGCAGCTCCCTGCAGGCCCGTGAGTTGGTCTCTGCACTGTGCTGGAAGTTATGCTTCATTTTTAAACATCTGTAAAGCACAAACCTTCAGTGTCCTGCTTATGAAATTTCCCACTGAAGCCTATAAAAGTTTTGCAATCGAAACAATTACACCCTTAGAAAATGATGTAAATGTCATCCTATAAATTAAGAGGAGGGTGTTTAGCAAAGCTCATTTGTTCCCATGTTTCTGTTCAGTCATTTAGCTACAATTTTGCAACAAGAAGATAGAATGAAATTCCATAGCTGCACTGCATTAGAAATGCTGTCAAGACTGGCTGAAGATTACTGATTCTGCTTCAGTTGGAATTTGTACAAGTAATGTTATCTAAAGAAGAACCATATGAGGGCAAATTGAGAAGCACAGAATGAAAACTATTAAAGTTAACCTAGCGGCAAAGTATCTAAAGAAAGAGATTAGACACTCACCAATCCGTCTGAATACATGAACATCTAAGATATCCAATGAGCAAACCAAATTCCTCTAATTTCTATTTATCAAGCCCTAGCAAAAGTTGTAAAATCTTCAGAGTACCTTGTTCAGTTATAGACCCACAATGAATTACTTTCCCTTGATAATGTTACATCTATTAATTTATAATTAATTAAAGAGGACTGATGTATATGAACAACTGAATGTGTCAGTTTTCCAAAGTGGCATATGCAAAAAGGAAAATTACTTATTCCAATAATTTAACTCTATCAAAATGTATTATCTTAGTACAGGAAGTTACTATTTGATACATACAAAACCTGCTTCTCTAAATGCTGTTTAGGTTAGAAGTATGAGCAGTTTATTTTGAAGAGGGACTCAGACAATAACTTATCTTTACCTGCAAATGCTCCATGGTTAACTCACTTTGATTGAGTTTTGTTTGCTTAAATGCTGGACAGTACTGGTACTCAGCATTAACAGTGCTCACTGTACAATACTCCTGCATGTTCCACAAAATACAACAAAAAAAGAGTCATGGGGATGAACAGTCACAGCCTAACATATGGCAGCAACTCGTGCAGTGAACTGAAGCAATAGCAAACCAGAAAAAGAAAGATAATACTGGACACCACTTTCCTCAGCTAAGAAATTGTGAGCCTTGTAGTTACAGCACAAGTGGAGAAGACAGGAAATCTGGGATTCATTCTGGGATCTGTCACAGATTTCCTGCATAGCTTTGAGAAAGTCCTGTGGGGTTAACTTCAGCCATGGGGCTTTTGCTTCTTTGAGAGTAGCTTGTACCCATATCTCAACACTCTGTAGTATCAGCTAATTCACACAAAGGGAGGAGTTACTGGTGCAACTTTTGGACACAAACAACAGCGGAGTCAGATCTAATACAGGTGAAACAATAAGGTCAAAAGCAGCCTAGGCAACAAAAGTCCAAACACTAAGGTAGGAAACATACCCCTTCCCCGCAGCTGGCAGCGAGGGAGTAAAAAGAACATGCACTCCAATGAGGAAAACAGATCAGAAAACAGAAATTTATCTCCACTTGAAGCCAAGACTTTATTTCCCTACTTTCTTCCAAGAATAAAAACTAGGGAGAACATACAGGGCTGGCAATTTCTTGAACTACACCTCCTTTTCAGTTTTCACACACAGTACATTCTCCTCATGAAATCCAGCTTCCAGTGGTGGGAAACCAAGACACTCATTCTTCTAAAAGACACCTTCACATCCTCAACTAAATTAGCCCAGAGCTTTCATTTACAGAAAGTATTATGGTAATTTCAACAGGTCAGTTTTATTTCTCAGGCCTGGGTGGCTTAATGTCTCAGATTGGAGCAAAATTGAACAAATCCCACATGTTTCTGTTGTGAGCTCATACACTTTTGGGGTTTTCTGCCTGAAGAGATGGTTCTACCCATTCCCTGAGGACTACCCCAAAATTAAAATAACTAACTCACAACATTAAACCCTCTTGTGTTGTAGTTCGCTTGCCTGCTGCTCTCAGATGATTCATTTTTCTCTCCCGTGTTCTGAGCAAAATTTTTTTTCTACTCAATGTTGCTGCCTGCAAGGGAATGAAACCTCAAGAAGACAGCTCAGTACTGCTCTCAACTTCTGTTAACAAGGATCTGGAGCAAGGTGTAATCCAATTGAATTTTCCACTCTCTAGCCAACATAGTTATTAAATCACAGTAGGTATTTCTACTTGATTCATGATGATAATAGATGCTTGGATGCTAGTAGATCTTGCAATGAACTTTAAACTTTTAATTAGTTATGGAATATTCAGTCTAGAGAAGCCTTACTTTGAATTTGATCAGTGTGAAGAATTTTTCACATTTCTGAATGATTTATTTTAGTAGTACATCAGATTTTAAACTGAAGAATTACTTGCTTGAACTTTCGTTTTCAGAGAAAGACTGGAATCAGACACTTGAGCCATAATATAATACTGCATCCTAATCTCTTAACTCATCTTCAAAAATGAAAGTTGTGGCAACATAGAGCTGTATCCATGTAACCCTAACTCACAACTTTTGTTAACAAACTGTCTTTATGGACAGTTATGTGATTAAATTTCTAGGAGACCTGAAACCCCATTTAACCACTGAAAATGAAGTACCTGGTTTCTTAAAAATATCCAGCATCTTGCTCAATTGTATCTGCTGGGCTGTTGTGAGAAACCAATCTCTTCACTGGAATCCTAACTGGGGACAAGTGAATAATGATCCTATTCAGTCCCACAAACAGCACAACTCTAGAAATAAAACAGGAAGCAAGATAACAGCTTGTGTCCCGAGCTTCAGGCTCAGCTTTGAATTCAGATTTGATTAGAGATGTAAATGCAAACCTCAAAATGAAACATATCATAACAAAAAGTTCAATATAGGGCCACAGGTTGCTTTTGTCCACTGTAAGTCTTCTCCTGGTATGGAAGCAAATCACATCCCTACAAATTCTTTCACTGCATTGAAATGGTTGTATCTGTCTGCTCACACTCATCCTCTCTTCCTCCTCAGCCCCACGTGCAACTTCACCTTCCAACCCACTTCCAGGAAGCAGTCACTGAGCAGATTCCAGCATCATGCCAAACAAAAGAACCTTCTCCTTACTGGGGGCCAATTATCAGCCCTCTTCCTCTTAAATAGACCAACAGGAACATTCCCAGTAAGAGACAGGTCTAATTATCCATCAGAAGACATTAAAAATTCCACAGATGCTAAAGAGGTACAGCACTAGACCACTTTAAAACAATGAGGCTTTTCCCTTCCTAAGGGTTCCAAGAACACTGGAACAAAAATATTCTGGATGTAATTTTTCTGCTTAAATCCATGGTGACTCTAAAGAGGTCAAAAGTGTAAATATTTCAGACCCAAGGTATAAAATCAACAATTTTCTAAAGTGTGTAGGTTTAGGTTCTATCTCTCTTGGACATAGCACAAATCATGGAAGTATCTGTCCTAGTAAAATGCATCTGATCACCATTTATTGTTCCAATTACCTTTTCCTCTGATGTTGTATCAGAGTATTTATGAATCTTCTCAGAAAGTTGAAAATTTAAGCTTATGGTAAAAAACTCTTCTATGGTAAAGTGTAAGATGCAACACAGTCAAATCTCTAGAAAAATTAAGTCGTAAGTAAAAGAGTATGAAATATTTCTTCTGTATGAGATGCATTTTGTGTAGGTTTTTATTTTCTCCTTTCAAGAATTCACATCCATCTATCTCCACCCAAACCTTGCTCACATATATCCACGTTTTCTAGCATGAGCATTGCTACTTCTCCCTATTCTTCCCTGTGGGTTAAACACAATTGTAACCCAACTGAGGCTGCTCTTATTGGCCCACAATAAGTAGAATTCACACCTTCAAGCCTTAGGTGTTCCCATTGATGTGGGACACCACAGTGCTTCTCCTTCAGAGCAAAGACTTCCTGCCCACATTCAGTTTTTACCCAGGAATATCAAAACTAGGTTCCAATTTGGAAAATAAAACCAAGAGAGATTTTCCACATCTTCATTTAAGATAAGCAAAAAGTCTTTACCTTATTGCAGTTCCACTAATTACTCAAAAATTTTAAACCAGACGTTCAGTGCTGTTCTTTTATAGCCTTGGTCTGGCTAAAGCATTTTGGGAAGGATTCTCTATGCTGTGCTAATAGATGCAATAGAAGAGCCTCCCAGTTACAGAACTATCAAATTTGGGGCATGTCTTTTTATACTGTGTGTTTGCCTAACATACAGCACAACGGCCTCTTATTCTGACAGATCTCTGAGACAACAAAACTACAAAAGAGAGGGTGAAGGTGATGCTGCAATTAGGACTGGGTCATTCTAAACACGGGTATGAAGGTCAGCTCATCCAGAAAGAATTAGCAGACCAGATTGTTTGCCATATAAGAGAAAAATGCAAAGAGTATTTAATAAATTTTTTCATGCTGTTACTGCATTTTGACAACAATATAATTTTGTTAACATATCATAAGAATAGTTTATTACCTCACAGCATTCCTTCAAATTCTAAGCTCTGAGTTCCACAGAACTGTACCAGATAATTGACATCAGAACAATGTCCATATGTTGTTCTTCCCAGAAAACTGGTACCTCCAAAATGAACCAAAATTAAAAATCACAAATATTAAAAATAAAAATCTCTTCCAAAATAGAAAAATGTGAGCTAAAGACAGCACAATCAATAATTGGATAATCTGCATTACTACCAGTCCTGTCTATATTACAGTAACTGTTGTGTTTTCTTATACATTACATTTCCAGATATTTTTATGATATAGCAGACAGAACCTTTAAAACTTTTAATTTTTTTTTTCATTTACTATGTCAATATTGCCATGAAACAGTCCCTCAGCCAGAGTAGGTTCCTGTATATCACAAACTTCAACAGGGGCTTGTCATTTTTCACCAGCATCCGATACCAACTATTTTTGCAATGCATTTAGGAAATTACCAAAAATCTTATATATCTCTTCCAGGAAAGAGAGGAAGCATAATTATCCCTTTCTAATTATTGCACTTGAGCTTCCTTGGAATATTTGTTTAACATCAAGATTTGTTTATGTTCACTGATACATTACTTTAGTCTTAATTTATTTTAATTTTATGTTCCAATGATATTTTACTGAACACTCCCTGTAAGACCTTCAACTGTGGCCACCCACATCCTGAAATTTTCTCTCTACCTAATCCTGCTTTATGTCATAACACAGTAGACATATATATGTATTTACAAAATAAACTTCTTCCAGCAAAATATACCTAGTATTTGTATGTTATTTTAAAAATCCTGTGTAGCATTGCACAGTGTGTGTACATAAGCATGCACACTTGCTAAACCTCCTAAGAACATACACAGAGCTATTGTTGAAAATTTTGATTAAAACTTTGTAAAGGAAGTCCATCTGCCACAGCTCAGGATGTCCTGTTTCTGTGAGAGGCTTGGGCTATTGCTTGACCATTTTCTCACTGAAAACATAAGTAGGAGGCTTGAGAGCATTTAATCTACTATTAAAACAAACTGATTTGGAAAGGGTGTTTTGAAAAGTTTCTCCCCATCAGCTGGGAACCCTGAGGCACGGACACCTCCTCAGACACAGCATACTTAGTTTTGTGTCCTCTGTTCTGGTGTCATCAATGGGAAGGATGGGAGGAAAAATTCTTTCTGTAAGGATGGGATGCAATCTGGCCATTAAGACAATCTCAAAATACAGCTCTTGTTCCCAAGCAATATCTGTGCCCTGGTTATCTCTCAAGGCAAACCATAGCAGGGCCTAGCCAGGCTTTGTGGGCTCCTGGCAGTGGTGTGGGCTGGAGTTCCTCCCCTGCCCTGTCTGGCTTCTGAGCACCCAGTGCAGGTGGCCTCCCTGCCAGTGGGAAGGAACAGAGAACCTTGGCTTCTAAAGTACTGGGGACATAATTTGGGGTTAGTATGTGCTCATAACATATCTGCCTGTTTTAAAAGGCTGATGGCTTTGTAAGAGGGTGGAGGCAACTCTGTGGCTAGTTTGCATTCCAATTTTATTTTGAATTATTGAAAGAGAATCCCAGAAGTTCAAAGCTCAGGAAAATTCTGTCATGATTCATTGGGTATATTTGTTTTGCTTCAGCACTGCCCTCCAAAATGTTCAGCTTTAATTTTACAGTTGATCAGTCTGCAGGAAGTCCCAAAACTTACTTCCACTAAACAAGGGCTTTCCTTGTTTATGTTCCTCATTGAGAAATAAAGGTTTGTAGCCACTAGAGGTAACAGTTCACACTTACACACAGTAGTTATGAGTACCCAAACCAAAACGTTTTTGGTGGGACTGGTATCAGACCCAAGCAAACAGAACAAAATGCCACAGGGATATGCCCTATTACCAGAAAAAGAAGAGGATGGAAAGAGACAATGGGTGTGGAAAAAAGGAAGTGCATGAGGGGTCAAATATGTCAAAACAAAGCACCAGGGGGGAACACGGAGCAGAGAGAGCAACAGTACGAAAGAAACGGGGGGTGGAGAAAGATCATTAATAAAGGCCCTAAATATCTCAGCTTTCCCATACAGGCTTCCTTTTCCCAGTGGAATCACTGTGCTGTTTGTCACAGGACAGCACTGGATGTTGCACTAGGATGGAGAAGACAACAGGGAGAAACTGGAAAGAAAATGTCTGCTCTAGGCCCTGCCTCTCCTTTTTGGCATAGAAAGCAGCATTGCCTATGACAAGAGAAAGAATGAGACTGCTCCCTTCATCCCATTGTCCTCGAGTCCAACAGGAACCACAAGCCTTGGACAGTCCCTCAGTTTTATCAGAGGATACCATGAAGCAGCCTTTAAAACACCTGTCCCAAGAGGCAGACACAGCCTTCCTGCCCAACTGAGAGCACACCAGTGGGCAGGAGAAATGTAACATTCTGTGCTGTCTCAGGCATAATGTCCACTGAGTCCTCACCACTCAAAATCTCCCTCTTGTTTGAGAAGCAATAACACACTACAAGCAAAATTATACAGAGGCTCAAAGTCATATCATCATCTAATTCTTCTAAAAATTATTTCTAAAAATTATTTCTGCCTGCAAAGTGAGATAATTGAGTTTGACAAATATAGGGCACCATTTTATGTTGATAAGAGAGAGACCTAAAGCAGTGAGACAGAAGTAGGATATGACATGGAAAAGTAACAACACACTATAAGTGGTTTAGCTACATTACCAAAACAAACACAATCTTTTCTAAAGACCCTGTGCAGGATCAGGCCCCTTTCAATACTATGTCAGTTGTGTAAGGTCAGTGGTTTTGAAACCACTTCTTCTGAAGTCATCCAAAAGCATTCAAATACTGACAAAGTAACAACTGTTGCACTGGTTGTCTTCAGGACGACTCTTTAGATCAAAATAAGGGTATAAGGTTGCCATTGCTACCTAACACCTTTTGCTTTTACCTGAGTTTTAAAATGTCCATTCCCATCATTGTCATGATATCAAGTGAAAGGTTATTTGAGGAGAGAGAAGAGGGCAACACATTGTCATTCCTCCTTCCCATTTCATGGTAAGGAGCATGCTGATGATGCCAGGAATGGAAAATTCTCCCTTTTGATAGATTAATTAATTGGAGAGCTTTAAAGTACACCATAAAACAGGTAAATGTTGTACTCACCAGTTTAACTCATTAAGAAATATTCCCCGTGTAGTCATTATGCAGGAAGAAGATAGCTTTTAAAGCTTTTAGAGCGCAAAAATAGAGCATTTACACTTTTTAATTGTTTTCATAATAAAAAGGCAATATTACAAATATTTTTGAAACATGAGGATTCTCTCGTGTTGAGAGACTTTTGCTACTGCCATTCCCGTGGCTGTCACACAGCCACACATTGCCATCTAGCGTCCGAGCCGCAGCCGGAACGGCGCTGAGAACTCGGAAAGGATATTCCAAATTATTTCACAATAACAAAACACGGATTAGTTTTGTTTTTCAGAAGCATGGTACTATATGATAAAACAAACATATCTAATAGATGGAAAGGAAGATTATTTTTTTTTTGAGTAGCACTGAGGAAATTATTAGGAGAAAGCAAAAGAATGTCTGAATAAAATGAAGCAATATTTAACTTTCAGTAGTAGGAAATATAATAATCTTTAGAGCATGTAGTACATTGAACGTATTGTACCAGCATTTAGAAGAAATTTTGTTGGGTCTATGATTAGAAAAAAGAGGAGAGGAACAGGGAAAAGAATGAACAATTAATTCAAATGATGCATTGCTATAAGGGAAAATATTCAGTACTCCAGGCTCAAATGTGCACAAAAAATGCACAGTTCATTTTGGACTCAGTTATAGAAAACCCTCTAAGTAATAGCCTGCTTAATTTTAAGAATCAATCAAAGATTCCACTGCCTTCTTACAAAGTGAATGATAGTTGGGTTGGAAGCAATTCTGCTGCACTGGAGCACACATAAAAAGTGAAGCAATCTCAGTGCTGCCAAACTCTACAGTAAAATTTCATGTGGATTGGCTGCATCTCAGTAAAAGCTCTGTGCTGTTGCAGAGACTCAAAGGGGTCAGGATCCAATTTGCTTTTCCATTCAGCATATAAGCTTCATTTCAGAGTCAGATCCTGAATTAATGTGTCCTAAACAAATTTTTTTATAATAAACATTCAGAAGAAAATCGTTGACTCCATTTAGTGACCATTATGAAGACCAAAATACTTTTAGCCAGTGAAACTGCCTGAGGGAAGGCTTGAAGAGAGGGAACAGGAAAGTCTTGGATCAATTTTGGGCAGATATAAAACTGCATGTTGGGGCTGTAGTTACCTGAAACGCCGTCACACAATCTGGAGGTTTGCTGCTAACACAGTGACAAGATCCTGCTCCCATTCTCTTTCCTTCAGAGGCTCTGGCATTCACTGGACCCCTCTGAGACTTAATGCAGCTCACAAACCTAAAAGAAAATTGTTTACACTTAGATAATAAACTGAGATTGTTTATGAAAAGATATAATGTATGTGTATGGAGTGGATATAAGGGAAGGAATCAGAGGAATGCTGCCCAGAAAAGAGTGAATAAAAGTAAGGACAAAGACATTCCCCAGAAGAGAATGAATAAGAGTAAGGACCAAGACATTCCCCTTTCCCTGTGCAGGTGTAAACACAAAACCAAAAAAAAGCCCAAACCAACAAGCAAAAATCCCATCTAACCAGATACAAACTGGACTTCTAGCACTTTTTGCTTTTCATCTTAATTTTCAGTCTACTTGCTTGCTTGCTGTAAGGTTGTTTTTTCATCCCTTTCCCCAACCATGGAAGAATTTCACTCTTTCTGCATCACATGCTCACCCTCTGACACATGGGGACACATTGCACTGTGCACGGGGCAGAGTCAGGACTGTGCTTTTTGTCTTTCTGTCACTAATATTTCCCCTGCCATGCTGGGCTGTCTGCTGGCTTTTGCCCCTTAATACATTTTATAAAACCACTACTAGATCTCTCCGGCTGCCTGGCTGCATTATTCATTTATATATGCAACATTCCCATTAGTCCCTTCCTAAAAATCCAAGCACTTGTTCCAGTCCCCATGTACAAACGCTGACCTATGTCAGTGCCCACACCATGCACTGCAGAATGCCACGGGGAAGCAGGCAGGGCATGCAAGAGAAAGCACTGTGGAAACAGTGTACAGGTTTCTACCCATAAACTTACTCTCTGGAAACCAACAGAAACATAAATGCAATTGCAACTCAGTGCATAGTTTTAAAATATTTTATGAAGAACATAAACATCTATTTTGCCCCAGATTAAGCAGGTATAGCACCAGCTGAATCATTATTTATTGGGGCTTTTCTAGAAATCATCTGGTGACATCTCGTTCTCTAAGCAGACACCTTGTCCAAAAATGGATGGGAGTCATCCTATTCCCTCTAGTGGGCAACCTAATAAATGTCAAGAGGTTTACTTAGAAATAAATGGGGAAAGTAATCTGGTAACTATTTGTCCAAATTAATTATATTTTTATTTTTGTTTGTAGGATTTTCTTGATTTGCTTAAGTAGAAAGAAAGTAACTAGAACAAACACAACTGGAAACTTCTTGTGACATAGGCTCTTCACTAAAGGGTTGAATAACCATTTTTCCTTGGACCTGAAGACAACCTTCATATCAAAGAGGTAAATAGAGCTGTTTGGTTAGCAAATGAAAATGCTACTGCTTAAAATGCAAAAAAGTTAAATTTTACAAGCCTAACAGGAATGGCTAAGATTTTAACTGACACTAAATTCTTTTAGCTCTACTTCTGTGAGATAAAAATATCTTTTACTTTCTGAGCATTTTCTTTCACTTATTTGATCCTGAAGAGAAGATACTGTAGATTTATGTGTTGTTTGTACTGGAGAGCACAGCTGGTTTAGCTTTTCTGTCAGACCCCCAGGATCCTGTCTTTAAAATGACTTTTTAAAACACACAGTGGGTTTGCCTAAGCAAACTTAATTTGTATTACGTTCTAGATCCAAAGGAAAGAAAAAGAGAGACGGAAAAATCCAAACACACACGCCTCCAGTGCCACCTTTAAAAGAGAGGGGATTCTGTTTTAAACAGTGTTAGATGCGTATGAAATAGTTTGAAAAGAGTTGGCCATATCATGCAGGTTTTTTATATATATGATAGCAAGCTAAAGGTACCCACTGCCCTTATCATCATCAACAAGGTAAACTGAAAGGTGCAGATTGTTACATGGCAAACAACAGGAGCTTATTTCCACAAAAAAATTAATTTTGGGAAAGACAAAAGAGGAAACAAGGTGACAAGACAAAACCTAATAAATCCAGATGAAGGCAAAATAATATGAAAAAGAAGGCTTAGGAGTGGGATGAAGAACAATTAGGAGACTTAAAGAAAAATAATTGCATAAACTCGAAGAAGTGAAACTGTAAAAGAATCCCAGACAAAGGGAGTCTTGGAGGCAAAAAGAACTTGAGAAGGGAATGGCATGCAGATAAAAGTGATTTCTTGGCATCATTAAGCAAGATGTCTGGTGTGAAGTAACTGCTCTTTAAACTGGAAAAAAGAAACAAAATTATAGAAGCTGAACCAGTTAACCAGTAACAAGGCATCAGAAGACAAATATATTCACCTACTTCTGAGGAAATTGAAGAGCAAAGTGGTTGTCTGTTAATAAAATCAACTCTTACAAGAAAAGGCAGAAGAGACAATTTTGCAGTTACCATGGAGTGGTATTAGGACAGTTTATAACCAGGAAGATGTGCTTCTGTGTCAGGTAACTTAATTGATAAAATAATTAAATTAAAAACATAAAATGATACAAGAGCCCTGATGAAACTTGGATTAAAAAAAAAAAAAAAGGCAGGAAAACCAGACCTCCAGGCTTCTTTGGGAAAGTGACAAAACATGACAAAGTGTAACTTGCATACACACCTGATTTAGATTTTTATGAAACCTTTGACAACAGGCCGGGCAATACACTCAACACACATCTAGGTTTAATCTGGACAGTTTAGGTTTCAGAAGATTTTGTCAGGTGTCAAGTTTCAGTGAAAAACAGATAAAAGTACAATTATGAGAACGAGGTATTGACTACTTGTGCTAGCAACAGAAGAGAAAGAAAACATGATAATTAACCTTTGAATTGGAGAGTGCCATCTTCTCCTAATTTTCCTGTCCCCAAAGAACAAAACAAACCAACAAATCTGCCAGGATCATTGCTCTGTCCTTCTACTGTGGAAATAAAGGGATCAGATACACCCCAGCCTGCCCGCAGGATTTAGTTCACATTGCCCTGGTCAGTGCTAGGATTCAGAAGGACAAGACTTAAAATAATGATGGAATGCAGAGGGAGGTTAAAAACCATTAAGAATGGGGAAAACAACAGTTACTCAAACCATACCTTCCTTTGAATACTACTGAATACTACTTTTCTTCCTTTATAAGTGTTTTTAAAAGATAAGTATTACAAAAGCAGAAAGGAATAATAAAATTTATTTGAAAAATAGGGATTTAATTCAGAGCTTGCTGAAGTTAGGGAAGGACTTTAATGGGCTTTGGCTCAAGCCCTCATAGTGTAGCAAAGAAAACAATATAAACTGAATTGGGATTTATATCCCTACTATAAATAATGTATGTAACCTCAACTACTGGAGACAGTCTTTGTCTATATCTAATTTATCACTATTAAAGTGAGATTATGGCAGCTTTATGTGAGACAGAGACAAATCTGGGTCGTTAATGAAAACATTTTATTTACATTATCCACTGTAGCTCCTCAGGCACTTTCATCCCCCACGTTTAAACCCTCACTCCTGCCCTGACGTGGCCCACAGGAATACAGCACATGTGCTCAGTGTGTGGCTGAAACCAGACTGAAAATTTAAAATAAAGAGCACATATAATCCTTTTTGTTTTGTCATTTTTCCTTCAAATTGGAAATACAACTGTCAAATATCCAAGGCACAAATAAAACCTCGAGGGACATTTGGTCTTCAACCTATGCTGACTGTTAGCACTTGCTAAAACTGGCAGCACCAAAGAAACAACTTTTGAAGCCTTTTGCATCATGTTTCACCATTCCCTCTCACTAAGGATATTGACATCAGCAGCAGAAGGCAGCTGGTCTCTCAGGATAATGCTGCAGCTGAGCTCCATTGCTTTAGTTTAGTGGGCATCTCAGGAATTATTTGTAAAAATGGGCTTTGTCCAGAACTGCCCCAGCTCTGCTGTCAGAGGTAGGTTTGGCCCAGCAGCTTGGGACAGCATTCTACAGCCACTCATCTCTCCCTGCTGTCAAAGATCAAAATGATATTTAAAAACAAAACAGCTTCAGATATCTACATGGTCTTTAACACAGAAAATAGCCACTTTGCCATATTAGCAAAGGCTCATGTATCAGCATCATCATCACCACCATCACCAAAATAGCTACCCAGGGCTTGGGATAGCAATATAAATCAAAGTCCACAGACCTTAAAAGGCAATTCTGGACAAAAGAATACTTTTACCCCTAAACAAAAGAAACTGGCAAATAAGATGCTTGCAGCCAATATGCCTGAAAATAGACAACCATATTAAAAATGACCACTCTGATAATTTTAGCAAAAAAAAACACCTGCTCCCTCAATGTATGTGGTGAAACAAAACCAGCCATATGTAATAAATTAATTTTTTAAAAATTATTCTGATGATATAATAAGTTTGTGTCATCTCTTACTTTAGCACTCTATGCCTTCTCTGTTTCTTCAGACTAATCCATGAGGATTTAGAGCTTCCAATCCAGTCCATTGTGTCCTTCAGAAAAATATTCCACATGGTTGACAGGTTGTTTCTTATTAGGAACAAGAGAACCAACCATTAATTTTAAAAAAGTTCATGCCATCAGCTGTGGACATGTACACAGCCTGACTGGGTTCACCCTGTTTGTTCCTATAACAACTGGGTGTTACCAAACCTTACATTTTGTAGTTTTCACTGTATTTTTTCCAAGAAAGAATTCCTTCTTCCACACAACTTCTCACTACTAATTTGACACATTTATTACTCAGGAAGACTAGTAACTACAGCCCCTTATTTTATCAATTAAATAGGCAAAGCAACAACACAAGTTCCTAAGGTCATCATTGGCCTTCACTTTCCCTGAGATGTCAACCACCTGGTTCACTCTCAGCAGCCATCTGATCCTTTTGCTCTCCTGAAATTACCAACAAAAAGGAAATTAATGCCAACTGTGCAGGTGATTTTATATTGACACTTTTCCAATAGAATCCAGACTTAGACCACCAATGTGTTTCATTGGGGACGTCCACCCATCATCACATGGTTGCAATTTTCCAACAGCAATTGTTCTGGGGTGTATTCAAAATAATAATGAAAGCTAAGAAAGATTCTTTATTTAATTATCCATTTTTACACTGCTGATTCTTCAAACTGGTGTTATATTTTTAACTATACCAATATAAAACATCCCACTTAAAGGTGTTACTTCAGTACAAATATATACCACAAATAAAATATAACCAATGTACCCAACATAAATGATACTACTTCATGAATTATGTTAACCTGCTCTATTTCCATATACAGTACAGTTAGTTAATATTCCCTTTCATCCCACCAGCCAAAAAGGTTAATCCTCACAGCAGCTGTTACTACTCCAGTACGGACTGAATGTGAATTTAACCTCTCCTGGACAGAGCCCAATAAATTCTGTTGTTTTTCTAAGCACTTTTGTGAATTAAAATGGACGTTGGCTTGCCATCCAAATTCATGAACAGGTCTGAAGTGGCTTTTAGGCACGTCGCCAAATAACTTCCCAATTCCCTTATAGGGTATAGCTCTCACTCCAGAGATCTTCCATGCAAGAATTGAAAAACAACACCTTCTCCATTTCATCAAAATTATTTTTCATTTTCTTAGTATTATTTAAATAAATTCTGCACAAAATTACATTAAAATAATATTAAGGGTTCATTTGCCCTCTGCAATTTTCAATTATTTCAACTTAGTTGTAGCAATGCAAATATGAGAAGAATATATCCTGTAACCTCCTTGACAATGCCAAGGCCAGGATATTGAAAAGCTTGAATATTAAATTGAACCCAGAGCACGTGTTTAACTATAAGGCTGGGAAAAATAGGAACATTCCCCAACACAGAAAAGATTAAATATAAGAAACAAATATATTATTTTTAGCCAATGCTTAACTTTATTCTAACTAAAACCAATATATGAAATAAAGCCTACGTTTTCTCCCAGACTTCAATCACCATTTTCAAAAGCAATGTAATTTAAACTATGACTTGGCAAAGCGATGAACAACCCACTAAAGTTTACAACAATTGGAAATCTACAGAATATAAGTATATTACTTGTGTTTCCATATCGCCTCTCCCGGAGATGAAATCTTTCCTGTTTCGAGGGGAAGTCATCACCCAACTTGCATCAGTGTGTGCCTTTGAACATTCTAGAACTCAAAGCATTCCAGGCTCTTGGACAGAGACTTGCCTGCTGGTGATAGAATCATAGAATAATCAAGATTGGAAGAGACCTTTGAGATCAAATTCTTTGTTTCACACACCCCTAGGCACAGCCTGTAATACTGAAATTCACAATAGACAATACACACCAGCTAGGATAAATAAACTTCAAACAATAACAAACTTTCAAGCCCCTGAAATAGACCCAGTTATAAGAAGTCAGTACCTCCTCTTCACAAATTTGGTTTTATGCTTAAATAAAGTTATATATTTTCCTTCCTTCCCAAAAGCATGAAAGCTCTCAGAACACGAGGAGAGCGAACTCCTCACCATCGCGGGCAGCGAAGCTCTGGCCGGGCTGAGGCAGCCGATGCCCAGCACAGCGCAGCACAGCCGATGCCCAGCACAGCCGATGCCCAGCACAGCGCAGGTGCTTCCAGGCACGAACCACGAACCAGCACCTACAGCCAGGTGGGGTTTAATGTGTGAATTAGCACGGTGCTCCTCCCCCTCGGGCAGCCTGCCCAGGAGCCGCCCGCCTGCCCCTCACACCGGGCAGCTGCCGCTGCAGCGCACCCGTGGCCGCCCGCACCTCTCCCGACTCGCGGCAGCTGCAGCTTAACAGCTTAATCGCTCTTGGTGGCCTCAATTCCGTCTTTTTTCCTATTACTGAGTCCCCCCGCTAATGAAAGGAACCCGTCAGCCAGCAGCCCCGCTCCGTCCCCTTGGCGGCTGAGGGAGCCGGCCGCCCCCCGCTCCCGCCGGCGTTGTGCCAGCACGGTAGAGCGGGTTCCCGCCCTCGCCAGGCCCTCAGTTTTGCCCTCAGCAGCGCTTTAATAGCACAAAAACACTGGGAGCACTTGGAACAACAACGTTCTTGCCCCTTCCCTGGGCGAAAGTGCCGGGGAACCAGCTCTTGCTCACGCCGAGTAAAGGGTTACTTGTTCAGCCTGGAGGACACTCAGGGAAGACCTCATAGCAACCTGAAGCTTCCTCACGAGGGGAAGCGGAGGGGGAGGCACTGATCTCTTCTCTCTGGTGGCCAGTGACAGGACAGGGAACGGCATGAAGCTGTGTCAGGGGAGGTTTAGGTAGGATGTCAGGAAAGGGTTCCTCACCCAGAGGGAGGTTGAGCACTGGAACGGGCTCCCCAGGGCAGTGGTCACACCACCAAACCTGTCTGAAACGTTTGGACAACGCTCTCAGGCACACGGTGTGTGACTCTTGGGGGCTGTCCTGTACAGGGCCAGGGGCTGGACTCGGTGATGCCGGTGGGTCCCGGCCAGCCCAGGATATTCTGTGACTCTGTGACTCCATTTCCCGGCACGCCTCAGGGCGGGCGGGGCGGGAAGGGAAGGGGCGTGTGCGAAGATGGCGGCGCTGGGGGCGCGGGGCTCGGCGGCGTTGCCCGCGCGGCTGCGGGCGCTGTGGGGCCTCCCCGCTCGGCGGGGGCTGGCGGCGGACGCGGGCGGTACGGGAGGGGACGCGGGCGGTACGAGAGGGGACGCGGGCGGTACGGGAGGGGACGCGGGCGGTACGAGAGGGGACGCGGGCGGTACGGGAGGGGACGCGGGGGCACCCCCAGACCGCGCCCGGCGCGGGGCTCAGCCGCCCGCCTCCCACATGGTGATGGTGGTGGTGGTGGAGCGGCTGCGGTCCCCGTGGGGAGGCAGGTGGGACGGGGCGGGTGTGCGGCCGCAGAGGTGCCGGCGGGGGCGGGAGGAGCCGTGAGGGCAGAGGATGGCTGCGACCGTGGCCGCCCCCGGTTAACAGCGTGTGCCTCCTCCCGCAGAGGGAAAGGCCGCCCAGCCCAAGCCCGCCTTCACGGACGAAGCTGTTCAGGCGCTGCTTTACAAAATGACGGGACTCGACCTGCACAAGGTGTTCCGGCCCGTGAAAAAGGACCTCAAGCCGCCCCAGTACAAGCTGATGACCGAAGCTCAGCTGGAAGAGGTAGGCTGCTCTTGCTTCCTTCAGAAGTAAATGTTGGTTTTAGCAAAATGCCTGTAACAGCCCAGATTCCTGCCTCTTTCATTGCTGCTTTTGAAAACATTTCGGTTTCTTTGCGTTGTTTCAGGTCATTCCCTAAATTAGTGTCATTGTTTCTTCACTTGAAATAGCTTCGTTTGTCCAGTTTAGTGTGATTTTGATGGAATATGGAAGGCAATTTGATCCTTTTTTTCTTAAGTGACAGTGTATTTTTATTATCGTGTTATGCTTCCTAAGTGTGTTAAATGTTTTTGTCTGATACTTAAATTATAACCCTGGGAATCCTTTGACTACTCTTTTTTGTTTTCCTCTCTGGTCTGACTTGATTCAGGATGACCAAGGGGCCTGACTTAAGGCAGTTCTTCTTTCTGTAGCCACAATCACAGCCATATAACAACTGTTCATTCTGGTTTATGCTTTGGGGGACATTTACCATGGACAAATACCTGAAATAAAGTTGGTGTTTTCCATAATTTGTCCATTGTAGATTTAGAACTTCCTTCAGGATTTTGTCCAGGTTTCAGTAGTGGTAAAATATTTACATGTAATTCACCTACCTGGAGTTTGAATTGCTGTCTCATTTTTTCCCAGCTGCAGAGGAAAAAAAAAAAAAAATCAAAAAATACTTTGCTAAATGAAAATATTTGTCCCAAACTTGTATGTTTTCTTTCCAAGAGGATGATATTTTTCATTGTAGAGTTAAACTACTTTTTTTTCCCCCCAAGGCCACAAGAAAAGCCATTGAGGAAGCTAAAGCAAAACTGATCATGCCCCCTGTTTTGAACGAACGAGAGCCAATTGATGATGTCTTGGCAGACGACAAAGTCCTTGAAGGAACTGAAACTGCAAAATATGTGTTTACAGATTTAAGCTATTCCATTCCACATCGTGTAAGTAAAGTGATTATCAATATTCATTTGTTTCCTAAAGAAGCTTTAATGAAAATGTAGTTATACCAGTTTGCAAAAAGGCTGAGTTGAAAATTTAGTCTGGTACAAGGCAATATAGAAAAATGTATTTCTAAGTGCTTGCTTCTAACTAATAATGATAAATTATATTCTAATACTCAAAAACAGGCATGGGGGAAGCTGTGTGGTAGTTAATTATTTTATAAGCTTGTGACATTCTGGGAGTGCCAAGTTCTTCCCTATTTCCTGGAAGCTTTCTATAGAATTGGAATACTTAGTAAAATGGAGCTACTTCACAGTTGCAAAGGTCTGGTGGAAAGCTGTACAAATGATGAATGAATTCATTGGAAAGCTGCAAAGAAATAGTTATCTAATAGAATTGTGGAATATAGGGATAAAGTTTCCTTTGTGTAATGAAACATCTGGATTGTCTTTAAGTACCAGTAATAAGAGGCTGGAAAAATTCTTAACAAATAGTTATGATTCTAAGAAGTCTTCATGGTTCAAGTATGCATATGGTGATGATCCTGTGAAATGAATTGCCCAGTCTTTAATCTTTTATTTCACCTGAAAGCTCTGTCCAGGGACCTGCTGTTTATTCTCCTGCTGCACCATTGCATCACAAACTTTCCCATTTGCCACCCTAAATCAATTATAGTTGTGAGCAGATCTGAGTACATTGTTTAATGTGTTGTGTTGTTTGTCTTGCACTTGCCCTTACTTGATTCTAGCACTTACCTCTGGAAAGAAGGTAAAAAAGTGCATTGCACTTCCATTTTTAATTTTGTATCTATTATCAAAAGACAAAATCAGGCTAACTCCCTTGTCTGGGTGTGAGTTATGTGGCCTCTAGACATCACAGAGCTGTAGCTTGTAGCATTGGCACATGCAGAGTTGTTACAGTAAAACTAAGGTGCAAATGCAGCACTTAATTAGCAGGTAGCAAGGCAGATATGGTGAATCTAGCTTGTAGCAACAATCCATTAAAAACTGGTGTTACTAGTATGAGTTTAGGTATAGGAGGACTTTGACAACTAAGAATCTTTTGGAGTGGCTCTGGCTGTGAAGAGAGAAGGCTCTGGGAGATAATGTTTGTTTTGTACCTCATTTTCAGGAACGTTTCATTGTAGTTAGAGAACCAAGCGGGGTGTTACGCAAAGCTACGTGGGAGGAACGCGACAGGATGATACAGATATTCTTCCCAAGGGAGGGGCGCAGAGTTATTCCCCCCACCTTGTTCAAGGATGAAAACCTTGGGGTAAGCTCTTCCTGGGTTTGCAAGTGATCACTTTTACTTAGTGATCACTTTACTTACACTTCACTTCACTGCTCTTTGGGCAGAGTAACTGAATAAGCCATTCTGCATGTGTGTGTTTAGCTGCTTGAATTCTCTTGGAACAATTGCTTATCATTGTAACTTAAATACTTGAAACAAAGTTCCGGTTTCCAACCAGGTAAATCCTGGGTAGGTGTAAACACTGTGTAGAAATCTACACTTAATTGTTATGCTCTGATGCAATTGTACATTTAATCTGAAAATGTGAACGGGTGTTTCAGAAACAAAAAATCAAAAAACATTTTATTAATGTCATCAAGACAGTTACTGTACTTCTATGCATTTTGTCTTTTGATTAAGGGGTTCCTCACTGTAAATGTTGCACAGAACAGAATTGTGGCTCCTGTCTTGATTTTGCAGGGTTGGAATGATGTGATTACATAATCACAGCTGAATTTGAACTGTTGTTTCAGACTGTATTTCAGCAAGACCGTCATGAAGATGTCCTTAACATGTGCATTGCTCAGTTTGAGCCAGATTCACCTGACTACATCAGAGTGAGTTCACTCCTCATTTTTCTAGCAAACCCTCTCTCCAAACTAGTGAAGAGTTGTAGGGTTTATTTTGTAAACATAAGTACTATGTTGGGATCAAAGGTGTTGGTCATAAGTGCACTTATTTCCCCATATGGATTATCTTTGTGATGAGTTTTGGTGTTTATTTGTATGCGGAAAAGTAAAACAAGATTTGCATAAGTCACTTTGACCAGCCTAGAAAGGTGTATGTAGTCTTCATACAGGTACTTTTGGTATCAAACCAGAATTGCTGATAATACCCATCAGTGGCTACAAGCAGAGTTGTGCTGCTGAAATCATGCTGACTGCTGGCTTAGGAGTTGGAAGGACCAGGTAGAGAACAACAAAATGCACTTTGAGAGACAGCACTGTACACAAGGTATTATATTTGACAAAGACCAGGTACTAAAATGTAGTTTTAGCTGAACTATTTAAAGATAGTAGCTATGGCTGCTGGTAAATATGTTAGTTTACACTTGATGTTAAAATGTTTACTTCTCTTTAAGCTCTTTATTCTCAATGATTTGAGAAATTGTAGTTTCTATTACGCAATTTTTTCAAGTAACTTTTTTCCAAGTAAAATTTTACCTCTTTGCTCTAGCATCTTTCTCCTGAAAGAATAGATGTAACTTGACAGCAGTGCAGTGGAGGTTCAGAGGTTATGTCCCTCCCTCCCCAAACATTGAGGACAGAGCTAGGATTTAGCTTCCTTTTACCACAGAGATGTCTTTGCCTCAGTGCTAAGACTGGGCTATCGCAGTGATACCCTGAATTATAAGATGCATAAAGCTTCAATGCAGCGTGGTTCACCATGTGGCTGCACTTCAGGGAAATAGAAAAGAGATTACAACTCTCAGTGAGAGGCAGAGGGGAAGAGCTGCCCTCCAGCTCCAGGTATGGAAATGAACCCAATGAACCCGTTCTGTGTGTGCAGGTTCATCACCGCGCTTACGAGGACATCGAGAAGCATGGCAAGCACGACCTGCTCCGCTCAACGAGGCACTTTGGGGGCATGGTGTGGTATCTGGTCAACAGGAAGAAAACAGATGGCTTACTAATAGATATGATCAACAGAGACTTGTAAGTACACTGTGTTCCTTCATAATTCTGCTTATCCCAACAAATAGCAAACCGGCAACACAGTTTGAAAAGAAAAAACAGTATTTCTGTCACATGCAGAGAAGTTTTCATTTGCATGAAATTTTAGTCTATGCCTCTTAGCTGTATAGAAGCACCAGCTACAGTCCATGAAGTTGCAGGGTATTAAACTAGGTTTGTGCAGAAATTAGCCTTTTGTAGGCATTGGGTTTTTGTTTACCATGTTATCATCAGAACACTTCCAACTCTGTGCAGTGCTGATCTGAAAGCCTAAATATTTTGTACTACTGAGCTGAATTTTGGCTCATAAAGTTGGTACACTCTGGGTTTTAGAGCAATTCCCAAGTAGCTTAGGAACATGTAGATAAGTGTTCATTTTAAGTGGGTGGATTTCTATAAAACATGCTGCTAAACTTATTCAGAGCTCCCAGAAGTGAACAATATTCAATTGTTTAAAATGTCACTACAGCTGGGAGAAATTTACACACTCAGAACTCCAAGTTGCAGTGATGGTGGCATTTATTTCCTGCTGTTTCAGTTAGAAACTTGGAATCCAAGTGTTCAGATCTTGCTTTTAAACTTTAGGATATGGAGAAATCAGGAAGTTTCCTGTTTTAGAATCAAATTTATCTGGACAATCTAAATGACCAGAGCTTGCAATGTCTTTCCCTGCCACACACTTCAGTGGTTTTAAATTCAGTGGAGAGCTATGTGTCACAGGATTTCTAATGCTACTTCTGTAACAGATATTGGTCATTGCAGTTTGTGTTGGAAAGTTCCCTTTTAGTGGAAGAGTTATTGCACTAAACACTCGTTATTGGGTAATGAGTTGTGTTTTGCAGAGAGATTTGAGCTGTATTACTGCTGAGCAGCACAGCAGGCTTCAGCTGCAGTAGGCAGAGATGCAGGTACCTTGCCTGGTGCACCTCGGGGTTCACCTGCTTCTGGCCTTCCTTCTGGGAAAAGGCTGCCTTGCAACATGGGATGATGGGATGCCTGTTCACCTCTATATTCCAGTGACTGGATACTCAGTTAAAGCAGCAGTTTGACAACCTTTAGTATTTCTCTAAATACTCTGAAGAGAAGGTAATTGCTACAAACGAGGTTTATTTGTTTAGGCTGGAGGACGCTACAAATTTAATTACACTGTATCACATGCTTCATCCTGAATGTCAGTCAGCAAAAGAAGCTAAAGAAGGGAAACTTCAAGGAGTTGATCTGATCAAGGTATGCTTTTCTGCTAAAAGCTACTTAGCTACAGAAGAGAGCTTTTAACCAGCAGAACCCCCTTTACTAGTCTGAATTTCTCCTTACTTTAAGAAGCAGATATTTAACTAGAACTGTTGCATGCCATGTTCTGTGTTGTTTGGTTTTTTTTTTTTAAGCTGTATGTGTGTGTATATATAGCTGCACCAGAATTTCAGTTGTAGGTGGCTGATTTGCCACTGGCATGATGAAATTTCATTATGCAGCTCTGCTGTTACCTGTACATTAACCTCTCTCCTGCCATGGTTGCAGGTATTTGTGAAAACTGAATCCCAGAGAGAAGGCTATATCCAGCTGGCCCTGCAGGCTTATGAAGAAGCAATGGCTACTTCTACAGCTTCATGAAATAAACCTCAGCTCATCCTACGTTTTAAGTCTGTTTATAAATGTTTTCTGTAGAGGATTCCACAATAAATACTTGAAACTAACCGCTCTAGAATTTATTTTTCTTTACTAAAATATGTAAGAATCACTACAGCAGTTTATTTTGAAAAGTTCTGTAAATGAACTTAGAGCAGTTGTAATGGCTTTTGTTTTTGCTGACACTATACTCTGAGTTTAATTTTTTAACTGTTACACCTTGAATCTAAGGAATTGCTAACAATTCACTTTTACTTATTGAGGTAAGTGCAGGGTCTGGACAGCTTCATTTAGGAAAGGGTGTAACACCACCTCCAACCCTTGAGCTTTATTACTGCTCTGTTAGAGCTTTTAGCTGGAAGTGCCTGAAAGAGTACCTGAGCTGATACTGAGGGGTACCAGAGACAAGCTAAGTAGCACAGTGTAAACATAACCACAGATCTGAGTGTATAGGCTGGGAGAAGTTAGGTTAAAATACTAAGGTTCAGCTGCTATGCTCCTGTTTCACATATTTGTAATATGCACTATTGAAGTTGGGTTATTCTTAAGAATTCTCTTCTTAGTAGAATTACTAGTAAATACAGACCTGAGGAGTAGAATGTTTTAAAGGATTTATTGAATCGCTTGATAAATGAAAACATCTTTTAGTATGTTCTGGAGCAGGCCTACATCTTGAATGTCAACATACTGGAAGCTGATTCTCTTTGTACAGGTGCTGGATCTATACTTCCTTCTACATGTACATGGTCCACTTGTGATATAAAAATCAAATTAACTTGGAGCACATAGTCCACAGAACTTCATTCCTTTGGGCTTTGACCCAATCATTTCCTGATTTGGTCATCTAAAAAAGGATGTTCACTCATCTAAGATCTCTTCATCCAGATTGATATCTGTGGTATCAATGTCCTCCAGATCCAAGTTATCTAAGTCATCTTCCAAGTCCAGCAGTGTCTAGGGAAAGAAAAGACTAGATGAAGGGGATGCTGCTGTGGTTACATGTTAGCCAGCTTATGTGATGTATGGTTCTGCAGGATGTATCTGCATGTGCTGCCAAACCTCAAGCTAAGGCAGTCGTGGAACACCAGAGCTAAAATAAGCTGTAGAGAGAAGCTGTTGGCTTGGCAAGGAGGCATCTTCCACAAACTGCAACTTTGTACCGTGTTCAGACCAACTGTGTGTGAAGTTCACCCTGCAACCACCCGGCTGTTGCAGTGGTCTGTGCTGCTGTGTACAGTGCCTGCACACACTGGGCAGGGTTCTGAACACTGCACTGGGACTAAGCTGGCTGGGTCTGTTAGCACAGTGCCACTTTCCAGCAGCTTTGTTAAATGACACTAACTGAAGTGTTCAGTGTAAAATGAATGTAGTGCTTATACTTCCCCTCATGGAGCTGTTTTGGTACCTTTTGATCTCTTGCTGGAAGTATATCAGAATTCTGCAAAACTGTCTTCACCACTTCTTGTTTAGGAGAGGGAACTGGTTCTTCAGCCTTCTTCTAATGGCAAAGAAATTCCTTTAGTTCTTTTGAATTTAAATTCTTTGAACAAAAGCAGGTAAACAACAGCAGACTCATAAGCCCCCTTTCCCAGTGGTTGTTTCAGAGCTTCCCTCAGTTATTGAGTTATCTGGTCCTTGCTCCACTGAGACTATTTGCCTCCCCAGTTTATTTGAAGCAGTTGAGAATGGAACTGACAGAATGGAAACAGCCTTCAGAAAGTGTAAGTTCTTTTCAAATACTGAAGCATTGTTAGAAAGTGATTTTCAAAGTCCTCAACAGGAGAGATTAGGTTAGTTGAGACTGACAGAAAATTTTAGTAGTTGCTGGGCTTTGTGTTCTACATCCTATAATGGTTTAACGCTTCATCTTCTCTCTTCACTGCTGTTCAAGTTTTATATGAAGATAACTCATCAGTCAGTGCCATTATTGAAGCAATGGTACTATTCAATTAACTGTATTTAGATTAATTCTATTATTATTTCCTATAAAACTTCCCATATTCAGCCTCAGCTGTAAGAGACAGCTGTGGTTTAGGGTTTCTGTGCAAGCATGAGCTGAATGCAAAGGCACATTGAGTGTCTTGTTTTCAGCTTCTGATGCAAGCTACTTCTCTTTTTTTCCAGGTAGCCTTTGCAATGTTTATCATCTTGAACAAATACACAGACAAGTCTGATTTTGCTTTAATGATGCTTCCTTTGATACACAAGAGGCAGAGTCACTACAGCTGCTTGAAAATAAGCTAACTGATCTGTCAGGGACATTCAAAACTATGGTTTGTAGTGCATCTCCTATGAGGAAAAAATACAGAGATAATGGGGAGTTATGGGTTTTCTCCTTCAGTTTCCAGTGCAGTTTTAATTTTAGATGTTTATAGCCTCGAAGAGCTGTGCCAACATCACTGTCTTTAAGAAATTCTCATACTGTGATTTTCATGTACAAATGTAAAGTGTATTTGACATGAGCAAAATTAGAAGTTGTCGTCTTCTGTTTAAGCTCTGAAAAGTTTTAAGTGTTTATTTGTATGCTTATGCTTTGTCATGTTTTCTGCCTAATAGCTGGGCAACTGAGGTGGTAAAAAAATGAGTTACTTCAGATACTGATTAGAACATATTTTCAACTACTTGAGCAGGATTCCTGGTCAGTTAGTTATAGTGTTATTCCATAACCATGCAGCACACTTGCAAAGAACACAGAGCATTTTAATTGCTGTAATATGCAGGAGTTTCTATTTCCAGGTACTGAGTTTTTAGAAAACCAGCTGCAGTCAAGGCAGTGTTTGTATATGCAATTGAAATTTTCTGTAGCATGAATTCAATGGTAAGACTTTATGATTACTCAAAGGGTAGCCTAGCATAAGGATACACACAAATAATTTCGCAGTCAAGAAGTCAGTAGTAGTTACAGATGTAGATAAAGAAGAATCTGAGGCAAAAGAACATGGAACCAAAAGCAATGATTTGTCCATTATTGGTGAAATTCTCCAGGGCAGATGCTACTGTAAGATAGCAAATTTGTCCCTTAGAATTCATCACTTAGTAGTAACACTAACCTGAGATGTCATTACTCCAGAAGGCTCAAATCCTTTTGCTTCTTCAAGTAAGTTTCTTTCTTCATTTGGCTAAAAGTCAAAAACCCCAAAACACCAAAATGTTTAAATGTTGCGCTGACTTGCTCAGAGCTGATTTTACACAGCACCAAATGTTTTTCTTCAAGAGACAGCAAAACTTCTACTTACAGTGACAAGGGGGTATTCCCTGGCTGGCCTCAAGTCAGCAAGGCTTTGCTTAACATACTCCTCAGCAACAAAAGCTTCCTTTAATCCAGGGAAAAGATTTTCATATTCTGTAGGATCAGCAAGGGACTCAGCAGCTTTTTGATTGACTTTAGAGAGGTTCTCCCGCCAGAGTTTAACAACCCTGGAGATGCAAACCAAAGTTGTAACAGACAACTAATTTTGACAACACTATTCATGCTCTCTATGTGCTTAGAAATTACCTTGAAACTTGGCTTGGCAAGTATGTCCGTGCAAGAAAAGCAGCTTCTGGGAGACGTCCAGTTTTAATCAGGAGTTCCAAACATGAATCAAGCCTAAAACATTTTAAAGTGTGATTTTAACCAGCATCTTTAATAGAGACAAATTCTTGTATTAGATTAGCTGTTTATTCTATTACATTAATTTAAAGTGCTTTTATTTCAGATTTTAAATCTGGCAGCCATCCTAAAATAGAGTAAGCTTTTCTGAGAAGGACCTATGACTACTTTTCTCCATGAAGTTTTAAGTTAGCTATAGTTAACCATTTGAAGATCCTGAGATTCTTGGCACTTGGGAAAGCAGAACAGAACAATCACAATCTCGTTTGCTACTTACTTTCCCTGCAGGAAGTAGCTCATAAACGCCACATTATTCTTGCCATCTTTTTCTGCACCTTCAGCTAACTTGTTCACCATGCTGGCATTTCCTGAAGCTGTGGCCAGGAGCAGCAGTCCTCCATAGTCTTGTGCATGGTGGAGACACTCCTGGGCTAAGCCAAACTGGCATTTACTAATGGCAAGCTCTGCAAGCTGCTTCCATTTCTGTTCTGACTGGTTGGACAAAAAGGGGAGAAGGAGGGAAAGAAAAAAACAAACAACCATTCACATTTTGGAACAGCATTTAAAGGTTTTCAGAGCACTCAGTGTGAAAAGTTTACTTGTGAAGGTGCTGCATCTCATCACTACACTTGTCTTCCCTTTGAGGTACTGTGATTACTGTGGCTTCCCAGCATGACACAGTGAGTGTTAAAAGCAGATCCCTACACAGCTACACCATTACCTAAAATAAACAGCTCCTCAGTAAACACAGAGCAGGGAGGTAGGAACAACTTAAAAAATTTAACAATAGCAATCTCGTAAGGCTCCCAAGTTAACCTTCAGAATGCAGAAAGGCATTTGTGTCTGTAACACAGTTAACATTCCTTATAAATATCTTCATTATTTTACAGCAGGAACTGTGAGATCAATTCTCTGCATTAATAATGATGGGGCAAATCACTGTCTGTCAGTTTTTCTAGGGCAGCAGTCTAAGTTTGCCAAGGATGGAACAAAGGCCTAGAGGCTTCAGCCCTGTCTTTCCTCCTCTCACTGTTAAGTATTGCAGATTAAGGCTTGGTTCTTGTTTCATGTTTTGTTCTCCAGGAGCTCCTGTAGCTTTCCAAGCAGGCAACATTCTTTGTCCCCATCCCAGAGCTTAGATTCCTTTGAATTACAGGCAGAAGAACTTCAGCCAAGGAGTTGGAGGCATTTCTGTTGTGTTCAGGGAGTTGTCCTGTATCCCTTCATTCCACCGCATTTTCTTACAGGGCCTCTCAGATTCATGCTAATATTTAGAATCCAATATTTAGAATTCAATCACCAGAATTTCTATAATTACCTCTGCTTCCACTGCAAGCTGATAGGCTATTTTTAATTCTCCAAGTTGAAGAGCAAGTTCAAAACGATGTTCTGGATCTGTAGATACTGCAAGAGCTTGTTGTTTGAAGCCCTAAAATAAAAATCTGAAATTGAAGCCTGGATCTGTCAGGTTAAACAATCCTGAATGTTTAAAAGAAACACTCTGAACAGAAGGTTACAGTGTTCTCAAGCAAATACAGGTAATTAACAAGAGAATTAACAAGAGTTAATGCTTGCAGATAACGACTGGGTTTGCTTAGCAAACTCAGTTAACAATGTGAATAAACTGATTTAGTTTGGTAAGTAAGAAGTAGTTTTCTTGCCTGTTTTTCAAGAAAATGTGCAACTCTGGTTCTCTGTTCTTTTGGAATCGTGGGAAGAACTTTGTCAGCCATGCCAAAATCTCTTCTCATCACAGCAGTCTGATACTCAAGCACTGAGACCAGCAAAGAGTAACTAACAATGTTCAGCTCTTTATCACCCAAATAAAGTCTGTTGTCCTTAGGGATATACCCCAGAAGGTACATTGTTCTGAAACAAAACAAAGAATACTCAGCTTCAATAAATCCACTACAAATCAGTCTATAAAAAAAGACTCCAGTAGTTCCTACAGCAGCAAGAATACTCACATAAAATATTCTACTTTTACTGTATGTACACTTTCACACAGCACTGTTAGTCCCTCCACAACTGCATTACTGCCTCAGAACATACAACTTGTTCCTACCTACCATGCTAAGGTAAGGCACAGCAAGCAGGTGGCAGGGTTCACCTTGTATTGACTTCATTGAAAGAACCTTTAACACTTCTAACTGGAGACAGCAACATACCTGTCCAAGTGGGCAATGGTGACAATTTCTCCTCCAACATAGTAGTTGAGTCTGTTCACAGAACTGGTGTAAATGAAGCAGTCACCGACCCACAAGCCTGTTTTCACAATCTCCTGAATCTCACCAAGAACCTGCAAAGTACATTTGGTTTAATTACATACATAAAAGGGTACTTCTAGGTAGCAGAAACACTTGCATTTTGAAACACAATTTCATATGCTAAACTTAAGTAAATAGTTGAGCAAAAATAAGTTTAGATATAGATCAGAAGTACATAAATGATAATTTAGTTCTACATAAATACTACTTTAATTCTTAACTAAGCCAATTATAAATGTAGGGAACAAGCACCAAACTAAGCAATAAGCAAGACAATCAAAGACAATGTTCCTTCTGGAATTTGTGTTTCTGACACTTCACAGCATGAGATTTTTCACTTCTTCTCAAGAATAACATTTCAAAACTTGAAAATAGCAGAAAAAAAATTTAGCTATCACTCAAGAGGGTGTTTATAAAATAATCTTGATAACTGCAAGAATAGCAAACAGATGACTGAAGAGAAATGCAGGCATCAAGGTCTGTGATGCTGAGATTCAAACAGGGATACTCTCCTCAGCAATCCAAAAGAAAAAGATTAACAGTGCTCCTGAGGCAGATGTGTAATGTGTGATACTAAATGGTCTGGAAAATAAGATTTAAATAGGATTATGCTAAGGACTAACTTAATGACTGAGGACTTTCTCTTGCTTCTACCATCTCTAATTTTATTCCACTTTTTAAATAGAAGGTACCTCAAAGGCATCTTCAATTCCATCTTCAGTGACACCTTCATGTGTTTCTTGGGCTGCAGCAACTTTTTCTGACAGGTATTTCAGAATGAAGAATGACTCTTCTGTAGCAATGCACACAAGCTCACCCGAGTCAGACCAGAAAATCTGAATCATCAGAATCAACAATAGCACAGTGTTAGACACCCCAGGCTAAGAAAGGAGGATGTGGAAATTAAGGATAAAACACACTAACTCCAGAAGCTTTAGGACCTGAGAAGCCAGCACATAAAGAAATTTTTTTTCTCTTTTCTGCTACATGACTGAGATAAACTTAAGTTACTACTGTAAGATTGATAGCTTGGCTTCATTCAAGAATATCAGCAGTTTAGTAAAAAAATGTAAATCAGTAAACACAGACAGGCAAATATCTTCAGTCCCATCTAGAAACTTACATGTTTGGGCTGAATTTCAATCCTGCGAATCAGTTCTGTGTTCTCCCAATCATAGAATGCCAACCCATTAACAGACCTGACTCCCAAGAGAAAACCACCATAGATGCCTGCAAGAAAAAAAGGTGGAAGAAATCCCTTTTGCACTGTGCAAAAAACACACCAACACATCTATTTCTAAAGTACTTACCTTCTGCTCCAAAATCAGGTTTGAACGACTTCTTCTCTTTGAAATTTTTAAATATCTTTACAACACTGTTGCTCTCCCTGATTGCATATCTAAATAGAGATTAAATTGTAAATAAACAAAAACAGTTACTCAGTTTTCAAAGCAGCAGATTACTAAATCATAAGCTGCTACAAAACAACTGCATTTTAATTACCTTCTAAAACTAGCAGAGCACTAAAATAGAAACTTTTAAAGCAGGACAGTTATTGAAAGTTCATTATCTATGCACATTTTAGTCTTCATGGCCTGAAAACTAACAGCAGCAAATGAAATGGAAAGGAAAAAATGTGCAACACTTACTCTGAAGAATCATGTGCCCATACAAACTCCTGTGCAGAACCAAAGCTCTTGTTCCTCAGGGCCATGGCTGTGTAGATGATGTATTCACCATCACCACACACCACTACGAACCTGGGGCATGAGACAGATGCATTGGTCAGATATCTGTGTTCAGTTCAACAGGCATCAGCAAGAAGGCAAATGATCTGTCAAGTTCAAGGCTCCCATGCCCAATGTAATCATTGCAAATGCAGACAGAACATGAGCTTTATATATTCCTAAAATGTCATGGAACTAAATGTTTTTCCTGTATCATGGTGCTAGCTATGGCTACTCCCTCTTCCTTCTGGTCTCCACTGAGCAGCTCTTGTACCTTGTATCTTTTTATTTTAGCCTGTTAAAAAAAAAACAATTCAAGAGAAGTGATAAAAGAATGTATTACCGTCCATTAGGGTTGTGCTGAATTGTCTGAGGATAGATTTCACAGCTCCCCATATCCTTCACAGCCAGTGGCAATCTCTCTCCATCTTTGATTTCAGCATCTCCCATGGCTTTCAAGTTAGCCTGTTGGACTTCAGAATGTTTAGCCCAAATAATTTTTCCATTTGCATCCATGGACATGGCAGGTTCTTCACGACCAAGCTAGAAAGTGGAGTGTGAGAAGTTAAGTAATGGAAAAAATACATTATTGATTTATTTTTCAGTTGAAAATACCAAGTGAAATAGCCCATCTCTAAAACGCCAATATAATGCCAAAATTTCAGTATTTTACGTATTACCCCAGCATCGGAAATCAGCTGCTCTGAACACAGGACAGCGATGAATCACCACTTCTCATTTCAAATCGTGACTTGTACCTTAACAATAATGCTGCCTTCATCATATCCCAGAGCCACATTATTGGAGCCTCTGAGACTGGCCACACACCACACCCTCTCCATGCCGTAGTTGAGGGTGCTCTCCAGGCGGTACGTGCTGGAATGCCAGATGCGCACCGTCCCTAGGGAAGAGAAAGGGAGGGCTGTGGGTGTCTCTCATCTCTCCTCAGCGTGAGGGCAAGGGGTGTGCAGCCACAGCACAAGGAGAGCTCTCCCCTGAGTTCTCTTCCTGTCCTTCATACATCAGAAAACAGGAAATTACCATCTTCGGAGCCGGTGATGATGATGGGCAGCTCAGGATGGAAGCTGACGCACGACACGTTCTGAGCGTGTCCCTCCAGTGTCTGCACACAGGTTTTGTTCTGAAAAAAGCAGAACAGATACAGGTACAAAACAGGTACACATAATGAACACAGTGATACATTTTATTTCCTAGAAAAAATCTCCCCCAAATCCAGAGTATATGTGAAAACGTATTTCTCTAGATTTCTTACATTTCCAAGATGCTCAAAAGGCAGCATTAAGCTATTAAAAACTGTGGTTGCATTGAGCTGTACTTCCTATGCAAAAGAAAATTTATTTCCCTTGACAGAAGTGTTTTCCTCTATTTTCAGACGTGTTTATGCCTAGAAAATACGCTTTCTCAGAACTGCATAATACAACAGATTAAAGCAAGATAGAAAGCTGAGTTCACTGCAAAAAATGAAAACAAAACATCTATAGAATTTCAGGTGAAGACAGATTTAATGTCTTTGGTAAGAATGTTCATTCACACAGTTTTGAAAGAAAAGGCTAGTCTGCTTGAGATGACTGTTCTAGAATAGTTTGCATCTGATGTCTATAGCTGTACATGGTGGAAGAATTTCAAGCACTGTTGTGGAGCTTTCCTTACTGCAGTGAATGCTTAAATTAACAGCACCAGCTTCAACTTCTGGGCTTGGATTTACTCTGGGGCAATAAGCTTTAATAATCAAAAAGTACCACCTAACAACTTTTGTCTTGCCCTTCTGGCCATTCATACATTTGTACACAGGAAGAACTTACAAGTTCTAAGGTTCAGCAACAGAACTGAATCCATGGATTTGATCTCTCTTTCCTTTTCTCCTGAGAGCATTTAAACAGGGCACCTCATGACTCCTGACAGGTAGAAGCACATGCATGTGTGTGCATGCAACACATGTGCCTCTGCAAATGTGCACAGGATGAAAAGGGAGAGGGGGAATGCAATAAAGAACAAAGGAAAAAAATAATGAGAAGTGAAAGGATGGAAAGAGTTGATATATGAACAATATTTACACTTGAACTTAAAAGAGGAGCAGCTTAATCCACAAACATGAAGCCTAAAAAGCAGGGATCAATATGTTACAAGAAAGAAACCTCATGGTACCACTAGAAACCTGATGCCAAATGTGGCACAAAGGCTCCTGAAGAGTTGAACACACACCTGGTAGTCCCAGATCTTCACCAGGCGGTCGTCAGCCCCTGAGATGAGGTAGGGCTTGTCCCCACCGCTGTAATAGTCAATGCAGTTTACTCCTTTCTCGTGGCCTTCCAAGGTGAAGTTGGGAGATGATGATCCAAGCTGCCACACCTTGCCAGAAAAAGACCCAACAAAACACCAACCATGTTTACTCAGCCATCTTTTGTGTCCAGGTCAACCAAACACAGCAGGTATCCACATGTACTTCACAAGTCCAAAGATAAATAACACAGAATTCCAAAGACACAGTTGTTTTCTTAGGTGAAAAACCTCAACAACTGCTCATCAAACTACCAGTCCTTCCCCTCTGATAAACAGAAATAACATGGTGAGTTGCCCATGCTCAGCTCATACCTCTAAACAATGGAATTGGTTTATTTAAGTCTTTTTTTTAAGGACATGAAACCATATAAGGCACTGCTTTTAAGAAGCAGTATCTGTTTATAGAATCAACTAGTAATTAATTATTATTATACATGAATTTCCTTCATCTGCATCCTGAGTTTTAATTTTTCCATTTAATGAATAACAAATCTCATTTTAAGTGAGGATACAAAATAAAGCAAGTCAAGTGTAGATATACTACTATTTTCTCAGGTTCATCACATCCAATCAACATTTACATGCACCTGATCTCAACATCTGTGGAAATATAAAATCAAAACTGGCTTTTCACAGCCAGTATACTGAGAATGTACGGGAAACATGAGGGAGTCTCACTGCTCAGTGGCTGCAAATCTGTAGTCACAGATATTTGGTAACAACTTCATAGCAGATTAGACTCATAAGGGTCTACCATGAAAAGGCTGAAGGCATCTTTGGAAACAATTCCATAGATGGACAGTCAAGGACATGAAAGTAATGGGAGAGACACCTTTACTAGGGTTTTGTTTTTCCTGTTCAATGCACAGTTAAAGCCTTTATCCACTATATAGTTTCAATGCTCCCAAACCACCCATTGACAGTATAACCATTATTCTCTCTGGTATTTCTGTGTAATCCAAATAGTAATGTAGCACTTAAAGAGTTTAAAGAACTACCTTTGAAGGTAATCTGGTAAATTTACTGAATTACTTAGCACGTGCCTGGACCAATGTTCAATCAAATTTCTTTGTTCAATCAAAATTCTACAATTGCACCTGATTTTAAGAATACTGACCCATTGCCCATACAGGATTATTGGTTTGTGTACACTGGTAGTTACTTAATGACCAAAATATCCAAATATAGTTTCTCTACCTTAATTGTCCTGTCCAAAGAGGCACTGGCAAACTGATTATTGTCTTTTGGGTTTATGACAATCTGCATGACATAATGGGTGTGTCCTTCAAAGACCTGAGAACAAGACCATTTTTTATCCCAGTCCCAGAGTTTAATCAGCATGTCATCTGAAAAAAAAAAAACACAAACAACCAAGTTTCAGTGAATGGTAACTACCTTCTTAAAATGTATAACCCTCCATCACTTCAGGTTAAAGGAGGCACTGGAAAGGAGGCACTGCTAATACTCAATCCATTTTCATCTCTAAGATTACCAGTCCTTCCTTGCAGAAGGACCAGAGGGAGGAAAAGTTTCTCAAAAAGGTTGTCCAGTAAAATGGTGATAAAACTAAAAGGAAATGTCTTTAAAAGGGAGGTTAAGAATTAAGGTATCGAATTATTAATCTTAAAATCGTGGGCAGACATGAAGCAATTGGCCTTGTGCTTTGTTCTGCAGCTCCTACCCTGAGGAGTGCTAAGGACTAGGAAGCAGAGACAGCCAAGCTGCCCCTAAGTACCTTCAAAGCAAAACACAGAAATACAGAGTGCTTGTGACTTACAGAACTCCCTGCATTCCTGCAGCTCTCTGACTACACTGGAAAGGTTTCCAGGAACCAAGAGGACTGAGCAACAGAATTTAGGTGTTCTTGGGCAAGATCTGATGGGACACTGTGATCTTCCACACCTGAATAACACAGATCAGCTCAAAGAACACAGAACTCAGTGGTATTTAGGGAAAAAAAGGTCAAAAAAAGATGAACGTCTAGCTTATTGCATCAAGCCAGATTCCCAGCTGAAAACCTACTCCAAACCACTATGTAATTTTAAAGAAATGGAACTTGAGCTGTTATTTGAGAATTTGCCACACTAATTAGCACATACACTAATGTTTCCTCTGGCAGCTATTAAGTGAAAAGGCTCTTTTCTCGGACAAGGAGACAAGTCACTACATTTTGAATTGTAAGTGCAGTTGATATTCCACTAAAGAAATAACAAAGTGACAACTGTCATATTGGCCACTTCCTCAAGGATTACTATTTCCACAGAAAAAGGAGAAGACTTGCAATCCCTCACTAAACAGAAAACAGAAGCCAAAAAAAGGTGGTTATTGCACATGAAAATATCCCACAGGACTCTTACCACTGCTTGTCAGGATGAAGGGCTGAGTGGGATGCACAGCAATGCAACGGATGTAGTCGGAATGGGCTTCAAACATGTGAACTCTTTCCAGGGTGTTGTAATTAAAAACTCTGATTTGCATGTCATCCTAAGAAAGGGAAGATGAGCCACCATTAAAATAACCCTCCCTGTACAGTGCACCTTCTATGCAATGCAGGGGAGCTAGAAAGAAAAACATTCCACCACTGAAGAGTCTCTAACAACAAAATGCTTAAGAAAATGTATTTTCTGCACATTGCTAATGATAAAAATTATACTTGGACTCAGAAGTCTATAAATTACACATTGCTATTCCAAATCATTTATGAAATGCAAGATTCCCAAAATGTCATTTTTAGAAGTAATTGAATCATGGCAGCATAAGATAATGAAATGAAATTTTTACTCTGTGTACAGGACAGAAGACCAGGAAAAGAAAGCTGAGACAAAAATATTTAGGCATTACCTTAATTTAGCAAAAAAAATTTCATTCCATAAAGAAAAATGTGTTACCAAGATTAGAATACATCTATTCCTCTTAAAGTAGATTGAGTAAAACCATAGATTTTTTTTTACAGAAGTAAAAAGCAACTTCTAACTCCTCTTGCCTAGGATTGTCAATAGTTTCATCTTAAAGTAGCACCAACAATACTGATTCAAAACTGTGTGCTGAGTATGTTCCAGTTGACAGTAAAAGCTGAAACTACATCTGCCTTGCATTACCTGCAGAGTTAGTCACCTTAGCAAGCTTTTGAAATGAAAAGCTTGAGCTTCTAAGCTTATTTAAAGAAGAAAATTTCTGGGCAACTGTAGTGGAGTATTCCCTCCTCTTCTAAAAATTCAGATCAGATTATATTATTCTGTGATGCACAAAGCAATGGCATGAAAATAAATTAGAGAAAGTCCAGCTGCACAAGAAATCACAAGAGAAGAACAGCTTACAGCTCCAGTAACAACCCAGTTCTTCCTCGCCACGAACTTGGCAGCTCTCACGGGCAGGTCACATACTTCAAAATTCTTCACCAGAGTCTAAAAATAAAAATAGTAAGTTTATAGCACTGGAAAAAATATCAATTTTGAAATCAATTTTGAAATCTTTATATTTTCTTAACATTTTCCAGGATGTCACTTCCTTGTCTGATCCAGTGACTTTTGTACTCAGACAGAGGAGAGCACAATCAATTAGCGGCAGTGATTTCAGATTCTTCTATAAATTCAATTTTTCAACACTAGATACATATCTGTCAGTTATGAATATTTCATGCCAAGGGAAAACGAAACGTGTGACCTGTGTTTCATGGTTCCAAACACAGACACTGCCATTGTAGAGGCTAGCCAGCATCCATGGCTCCGTGGGATGCAGGTCCACGCTCTTGACTCGGTCAGACCGAGCCGTCAGCTTCCGCTTGATATCCAGTCGGAGAGGCTGCAGGAAAAGGAATTGGGAACACCAAGTTATTTAACAGGAAACTGGCACAGACAAGGAAAGCTGAAGTTAACTCTTAAAGTAAAATGATGCCATCCTACTTTTCAGACAGACAGACTCTTTTCTATCCATCTGCTTATTTGTTTTTGTAGGAAATGTCACATCCCCACCAACGGCAACGGGTTTGTTTAATTTAATTTTGTGAAATTCTGATGTGAAATACAGTCTTCACACTGTAAAAAAGTATCTCCAGCACAGTCAAAAAAAGAGATGCACTGCACATCCTCCTGGAGTCCCTGAAGTATGAAAGCAAAGCCAAGAGAACTTGCCCCTACTACAAATGTTAGAAAATTAATCCTCCTTCTACTTTACCCGAAAAAACAGGTAGAAAAATCAGTTATCATAATAGAGCACAACAACATTTGCTCATTATAAATTTACTTCCATTCGCAATTCCAAAATTACATTTTAGAATGGAACACTGCGTAGTAGAACTTGAGAGGAGAGAAAGAAGGCTTTGACCTTCCCCTTTCATCACTAGCAATGTAAAGCCAGAGTATTTAAAAGGCGTAAAGTCCGGCAAAGTGATTTTCTGAAATATTCGAGGCATGACGGATTCATTCAGACACTGAGTTGAGATCACTTAACAGTGTTTTCATCTCAGAGAACTTAGTGGATAATATCTGATCAAAGAACACTGCATGTGTTTAGCGGTGGGATAGAATGAATCAAACCTGCAGTTATATACGCTGGGCACTGCAAGGAGTTAATAATGTAGTTATCACGCAGTATGTGTATTACTGACATGACATCTGATGGTGGACAACGCATTCGGGGTTCACTTCCCCTGCCACAAACACCGGGAAGGCAAACACAACTGCGCTTGATTCTGTGCTTATTCCTGGAACTGCTGGGATGCGCAGCTCCCAAGGGCCGGGAATGGCCGATGTGAGGGGTGACCTGCAACACGTACTTAGAGCACTGGGACACCTCGCTGTGCGTGAGGAACACCCAACACTGCCGGAACACCGGCAACACCGCGCTGCTGCTCCGGCCGCGGCGGCCCCTCCTGCCCGCCGGGTCCCGCCGCCGGCGGGGCTGCGCTGCCTCGCTGGGGCCGGGCACGAACAGCAGCCACCCTCCCGCAGCGGGACCCCCCCAGGACCCCCGTCGCTCACCATGGCCCCGCTCACGGCGCAGCTGTCCCGAGGTGCCGCTCCGGAGCCGCCGCCCGGGCAGGATCCGACCTCCGACGTGGAGCTTCCGGGCCCGCCGCTCTCGCGACAGCGCCGCCGGGGCTCCCGGCGAGAACGCGCCGCCGAGGATGCCGGGATATGGAGGCGGCGGCGCGGGGCAGGCTGGGAGATGGAGTCGGCGCGCGCTGCCTCAGGCGCGGTGCCGCGGGGTCGCAGGCTTGGAGGGGATCCACAAGGATCATGGAGCTCAACTCCTCCTGGCCGTGCACAGGACACCGCAAGAATCCCACCGTGTCCCGAGAGCGTTGTCTGAACACTTTTTGGACTCTGTCACATGTGATGCTGTGATCAGTTTCAAGGACAGCATGTTCCTGTGCGTGATCGCTCTCTGGGTGCAAAACGTTCTCCTGATACCCGAGTTATACCTTCTTTAACTCAGTTTCATGCTGCTTTCTTGCTCCTTTCAGTGGTCACTAGAAAACAGAGATCAATGCCTGCTTCTCTCCTCCTCAGGAGCGAAATTTAAGTGCAACGAGGTCTCTCCTCAGTGTTCTCCGGGCTAAACAGACCAAGTGTCCTCAGCCTCTGCTCACAGGGCTTCCTCTCAAGGCCCTTTCCCTCCCTGTGGCCCTCCTTTGGACACTCTCGAATAACTTAATGTATTTTTTATATGGTGGTACCCCAAACTGGGTGCCCTCAGTGTCGCCTGTGCAGTACCCTGTGGGACGCTGGCCCTCTCCGTTGGAGGCCGGTGGTGCGGAGCTCCCGGGCGGTGCCCCGGTGTCAGTGCCCCGCTCCTGTCCCCGTCAGGGCCACCTCGGTGTGCGCAGCGGTGACACTGGTGAGGGGACAGCCCTTGGTGACAGCGCTAGGAGATGGTCCAGCGAGGAGCCCAGCGTGCTCTCTCCTAAACACAAAGATGTGAGCCTGGTCAGTCCTGCAGACCTTGTGACGGGCTATGGGACACATTTCTCTGCTTCGTCATTTTGTCAGCTAAAGCTACTGCAACTCCAAACAGCGTCTGATAGAAACATGGGCAATGTGAGGGTTTGGGAAGCACCGGAGCACAAGGAACCATTGCTGAGGGAATTTCTCCTGTCCCTGCTGCCAGATTGAAGCTGCATCTGTAAAAATTGCATCCCCCACATTTCGTTGTATAAAGGAGAGGAATAACATGGAGGATATTTATAATCGTTTGGATTTAGTTAAAGAAAACTCTCTTTTTGATACAAATGTTCACCTGGGGATTAGCAGCCCTGTGTGTTCTATCCCACAACATGGCAAGAAGGATTACACTGGCCTGGAGTGTTTACAGTCTGAAGGACATAGACAAACAAAAGGGAGAGAGACAGAATGGTTACTGCAATTCTTGTCATTTTCTTTCCAAGAGAAAAAAGACAGAAAAAACAGATAATTAAAATTAAAAACAAAAACCCAAATCCCTCAAGTCTGATGAAAAGAGAGAAGAGAAATGCCTGAAGCAAGAAAAGGGGAACAATATTGTAGACTGCTATGAGTGATTTTACACTTTCAGCTTTCTTTAATGCTTGTTTTCCACTTTGAATTCATTACAGTAATGATTGTAGAATAACACTTAAAATGTTTGAGTACAGAATTTCAGGATACAGAATCTGGATAACCTTGCCTAAAAGGAATGATTTGAGTAAAATTTATGAATTTAGAGTGTAATTCATAATTTTTAAACAGCTGAGGTGGAACACTGAAAGAAGAAATGTAGAGGAAAGATACAATATCAGACAATGTAGGTAGTGGGGGAGATACAGCACATGATGTATGTTTTTCCTTGAAAAACTCAATGAAGTCCTGTCCAGAGAGAGAGGAGAGTCTACAGGGCAATTAAAGATGATCAGCAAGGTAAGTGAAAGATGAAGGTATAGAGCTTGTTAGTCAAGAAAATAACAGCAGAGAAAGGAAGAAATTATTTTGCTGTTAGCTTCTCTTGGGAAGTTGTAATAATGGAAAAGGGGGAGAAAAAAAACACAGGGTATAAGCCAAAACTGACCTTTCAACAGGAGAGAGGAAATGATAAAAAGCAATTAAATTAAAAATAAGAAATATCCCTCACAGTTGTTAGATGCAAGGGTACAATTTGGGTACCAGTTTGAGTCAAAAGCATGATCCATTGTGGCAATTAAATGGGTACACAGAGGAAATATTTTATGTATTTGTTTGCATTTCACATTCTTTCCTGTATGTCCTGTGCTGCTCACTGGGGGTTGTACACAAAGTAGCTGCAACCATGGGGGGTTTCTAAGAAGTCTTTCAGTACAGGGATTACATGAGAACAAACTCTCTATTTCAGGTTCTTTTGTGTGACTCAATAGCTATTCTTATGGTTGTTTACTGAAAAGTATCTGTCAGGTAAAAAAAACCGAAAAAACAGAATGTGTTATTCCAGAGCAGTGGAACAGAGGTAACTTTGCTTCTTGTGGGCATTGCCCTGGAGTTCCTCAGTGCCCCTTTCCTAGCCTTGCTTGGCTATGCAGGAGCAATTGTACAGCTTCCCTGAAGCAACACCCCTGTGCTGGGCATTTGGCTTTTTCCTCCCAGGCCTGAAAAAATGTAGAATTTTCTTTACCTTGGAGGAAGGGCATGGAGCTTGAATTTGTCTCCTATGGCTACTTGGTATCTTTGAGACCACAGACAGGGAAAGGGGAGATGAGAGAATGATGTAGGGCAAATAATGAGATGGCTGCAGGTAAGTAGAGTGCAACCACAGGCCTTGCTTCCTTCAGAAACCAGAATAAAGCTGTGCAGAATATTTACAATGCAGTGTGTAGTGCCATTCCACAACTGTCCTCTTGTTAGAAACACGAACAGCATTTCTGTGAAGTGTGGATATATGTGTGTATATCAGTGTATAATAAAGGAACTGGTAATAGGGTGTTGCAGGACACATTTCCTGTAGGTGAAAAGCTACTTTTGGATCTCTTGAAAGTTCTCAATGCAAAGCATTAAAAAGGACCTTTTTTATTACCCACATAATTGGCTCTCAGGAGAGCCAATCCACTCAACCTTACTTTTTGAGATTTCAGCTTAGATCCTTTTGCCTATGAAATTATTGGCAGGTTTTGAATTTGTATGGCAAGAAAAAGGCTTTTTTGGAACCAAACAATGGCATTTTAAGATAATAATAATAAAAAAGTACAGTATCATTATTTCAAAGAAAAAGTTTAAAGCAGTTTGGGATACCAATCACAAGCACCTATAGTTTATCCTTAGTGTACCAAATGAATGTTAGCTGGTGTTTAAACAATAAAACACCAGTCCACTTTATTTTTCTCTCAAGCAAAGACTACAGGCCTGGAAATAAGAACCATATCTCTGTGGCTTATCCCAAATGTGTGAAAATTCATATTCAGCTGTTGAATGCTGTCAGGTAGGCCCATACCTGGTGTCATAAATAATGGAATAATGTGTGCTGCTGCTTGCTGCAGTAGGCAGCTCAGTCCTGAGGGTCCCATGTTTCTTTGCCTTGATTGATCTACCCAGCACATCATCCCTGTTATGCAAATTCTTTGTTTCTCCAGACTTGAGCCATTGCTGGTTTTCCTTATGGGCTTATGTGGCACCTCCCAGGATTGCTGCATTTCCCTCTGGGGCTCAGTTCACCAGTGATCCAAGCCTGACTAGCCAAGGTAGTATTGGATGGTTTACTAATTCCCTAAGTGTTCTGAGAGTTATCTTGTAACCTGAATTACTGTATTATCCTCTTAAGATCCATTTTTAAAGAATAAACAGGGGCACTTTCAGCTTTAGCTCAACTCTACAGTATTGTAAAGTGTTTATTTCATATGTGAAATTAATGTGCTGTGCTGTTGATTGCCAGGAGTTAATACTTGCAGGGCAGTGAACTGAAGCAAAACTCATTGCAGTCTTAACTTGGAAGATAGTAAAGATTGATGGAACATGGTGGGCTTAAAGAAAAGGTGTTATTAAAATGTAGGTGGCAGAGCTGTGAGACAAACCCCACTGTAAATCTGAATTAAAGCCTCCCTTGTTGCGGTAGCATTTCACTTTGTGGTAGCTCAGGGACACAGCAGTGTTGTGGAATGCAGTTTGTCTCTTTTAGTCTGAGATGCCCAGCCTGTCTCTTGCTCTCTTGGAAACATCCTAGCCTTGGGTACAATCCTGACTCATATACAGAGCATTAAACTGACTAGGATAATGAGGAATTAAAATGCCAGTAGAGAAATGAGAACTGTCAAAAGTCTAGAGTTCATATTAGAAAAAATATAATCCCATCCTCTCCAAAACCTGCAACCTGCCAGTAGCAGTCTGATGGTGCATAAACTGATAGCTTCAAAAAATGGCTGTTCCTTCAAATACAGTCATATATGTGGTGCATACAGAGAAACTAGATACTGCAGTAAGTAAAGAAGGGATTGGGAGTTTTATATTTGATGTAATCTAAAATAATATTGCCTGACACTTTCATTACAGGCCTGCCTTTTCAACTTACAATTCTGCCAAACTTCAGCCACATGGGTTTGTAATTTTTTGTATGGGGTACCTTCATCTGAACAAGATGACCTATTTCAGACTGTATTTTCACATTTCAGTACGAAGGTTTGCTATTTTTTAAAGGGTTTTAAGTGAACATAAATACCCCTTTCTTTAAAATCAGCAACAGGATAATCATTGATATTTTTAGAAGCATCTGATATAGACTTAATTTAAAGAGAAGAAGTATTAATTGTGGTAGCACACTGGTATGTGGTACCCACATGCTAATAATGAGGAGAGAGATGTCTATAAACAGGGAACTCTGATAAAAAAGAAGGTTGTCAGTGAGAGAGAACAAAGTGTTGTACATAATATAAAGACCCCAGTTCTTGACCTCTTGTGCTGCAGCTTCTTTGGGCACATTTGATTCATTAGATAAGTGCTATCTTTATGTCATTCATGTAATCACTTAGCAAGAATGGTCTTGATTGACCTGTTAGTGCTCCTGATTTATTAACACTTGCTTCTTGTTTTATTTCCTGGAGGCCACAGTCACTATTTTGGCATGATTCCACTTCCATTAAGATGGGTGGCAAAAGGGCAGGCCTTGAAACCACAGCAGTGGTTCAGAAGGCAGCACTGTATATCCTCCCAGGTATTCCAAGTTTGAAGCTTATAATTTCTTTCTTTATCAGATTTACAACTGTAGTTGAATCTTTCACTGTAGTTGAATGTTGGTGCTAATGTTCTTTTATTGAGTTTTGAGGTTTCAGATAAGCTTACTGCATTTTCTCTGCTCATCTTCAGACCTGCCAAACTGTTTCTAAGATCTGATTCAGCGAGCAGTTTAGTTTGCCCTGAATATAGTCTTGAGATAGCATGAACTAAAAAACCTATAAAATGATTTCTTCTTGTCTGAGGAGTATCAGTCCAGTAGCTACTTAAAAACGTCTATAACAATATTGATTTCAGGACAAAAAGAGTCTATGATTTTCATTTTCATTTGCTGTTATATATTTTTGCCTTATCACTGCTGACTATAGAGTTGGAGCATTCCTGGAGAATGATTCAGCATCAAGTTTTCCATAAGCTTGCAAAAAAATGTTTATTGAATACAATGGATTGGCAGCACTTTGGAAAACTGAAAATACTGTGTTTGTTTTCTATTAAAGTTAGACGAGATTGACATAGAGTTATTTTTTTATACAGAAATAAAGTGGTAATAAAAGTAAATTTAAAAGCAGCACTATAGACACTTAGTCAACGTGAAAGGTTAGTGGCCAGACTTTGATAATTGACTGTAGCTTGTGAAGGAATGAAGTTGGTTGTTTTCTCTTGATCAGGCAGATTTGCGTTTTCCAGATGCAGAGGTGAGGCTTCAGCTCCTACTGTAGCATGTGCACAATGTAGATTACAATCCAGAATCCAACTGTCAGAGCACATTTATTTAGTTAAAACTAAATGAAAAGTGTTAGTATCTAAATATTCCACATTGGGGTCTGTTTCAAAGGAACAGTAATGATGTTAAAGCTACTTTTATGGGAGTGCAGTGATATAAGACAATATCTCACTTGTGCATTTTCTCAACAAACAAAGGGAAGGAAATTTGGGTTAAAGTGTAGATGTCATTCTTGTCGCTAAAATCCTATTGCGTAGGCACTCACCCCACAGGAACCACTGCTCTGCTAAGGGCAGTCTTTTGTTTTTATCATTTGATAATAGTTGGTTCACCATGGGCTCAAATGCAGGTCAGGCCTGTGGTGTGTTAGGCTCAGAAAACGAAACCCTGCTACTTTGTTTTGGTTTCAGGTCCGGCTAATTTACACAGGGTGTCAGAAGAACCTTTTAGAAACCCAGAATGTGACCATAGCCCAACACTATTCTCTCAAGATATGCCTGTCAAATGGCAAGGGGCTTTGTCAATAGGTTTTTTTTGGTTTTTTTTTTTTTAATCTATTATTATTTTTTAATGTTTTCAATATGTGTAATATGTAGGTGTTTTTTCTAGGAAAGGTTAAGACCACTCTGTACATGCGATTTGAGCTGCATAGTTATGAGTTTGCATTGTGTTCAGAAAATCAGCAACACAATTCTATGGCATTTCTGTAGCACCAAATATATGTCTTTGTATTGAAAGCTTTTTCTTCACAACAATACAGGAACAAGTTTTTTATGTAGGACAGCAGGCAGTGATGAAAGCTGTGTTAAATTTTATCCTTGCTCTTTTATAATAATCACACATAAATAACATCCTGCCAGAGGCAAATGTAACAGTATATTTATATATACAAGTCCTATACAAGCACTGTTTCTTTTGTTTTGCCATTTCTAGTAGAACCTGAATCATTTTTTTTCAGAGATACCATCAAATATATAATTCAATAATACTAGTGTGTGCTATGTACCCTCTTCATGCAGTCTGGAGGCTGCAAGTTATCCCAACCATCTCTGTCCATTGTTTGAATTTTTAAACTCAGACTGTAGCAGTTAATGCTTTTAGCTTTGAATGTCTCCTTTTCAGTCCTTTGTCAATATATTACATAAGTGGAACCTGACATAGGATTTACAGCATTCAGATCTTCGGAACAAAATCATTCTTAAAGATGAATTATATAATCTATTGATAAGTGAGGATCAATATGGAGTCTTAGTTTAGGCTAAAAAAGTTTAGGCTTTTAATCCTAAAGGTATCTGGTTGAACTCTTATGCTGCTATTCTTGCAGATATTCATTCTGTAATGCAGTCAGCTTCCCCCTCCCTCCAGGTAGTGATAATAACTGTCACCTGCACATAGTTTTACAGCATTTGTGAATTCTTCCATCAAAAATGGGTATAGATTTTTTTTAATATGGCTTTCTGAATTAAGACTGATGAATTTTAATAATATGTAGCCAGTATGTCATTGGAATTTCATCCCCTCAAAGTAAAAGTACGTGTAAAGTTGTGATGTGCTTAAGAGTACACACATTATCTTATCAGTTCTGTTCTTAAGAAATGATAAGCATGTTATTCAATTTACCACAGAGATATAAAGTGACAATAATGGCAGTAATTTTTTGGTTTGAGGACAGTGTGATTACAAGTTTCGCCACTCGATGGCGCCTTGATTCTGTTAATATCTATTTTAATTTCGTCTCGGATTGATGTCTGGACACAAAATCCCAAAACTGCTTTTGTAGTAAATTTGTCTGAGGAAGAATGCTTGTCACATATTTCTAAACAATAGTTTTTAATGTCTTCTGCCAAAGTAAAAAAAAAAAAATATTTCGATTTTCACTGACACCTTTTACCTCCAGACTTTCAATGAAAGATAGTGAATTCTCTCAGTTTTGGCTAAGCAGTTCCTCAATGTAAATATTTGTGTATGGACATGGCATGGGAACAGTTCCTGGCATCAAGTGGACCAACTAGACCTATTTCCTGTGTGATATTCTCTTTGTGTGTGTCAAAGGGCTGCACTAGGCCACCCCTTACAAAAGCCCCTAATATCTTGTATTTTAGGACATTGCTGTGTTCTGTGCACACTTGTCTGTCTGGCTGACAAAATGCAGGCTCCTTACATGGCTTTGTAACTGGAAGAGATGTCATCCACTGTTTGAAATTCTGAAAGCTTTGTTACAAAATTACTTTAACCAAAATACTTTCTGATTTTTTGTATGAACTATTTCATGACAACTGATGAATATTGTTACATTCAAAGTATTAGAAATTAATGATGGAGTTTGAAGGGCTTCTCTGAGATGGGATTCAGAAGAATGACTCTGGCTGCAAAGAGGATTATGAAATAACACTGGACACAATGTTATTCTGTCAGCAGAATCTTTGGTGACTTCATGTTGGCTGAAAGAATTCTGTGGTTTGGGAAAGTAGATTTGATTTGGACAAGAAAAAACTGGGTTTTAGTGACATATGTCAAGTTTGTGTTTATAGCTTTTGTGACAAAAGGAGATTTCTGGCAATATGCCTTTGCAGTGTAGACCAGATTTTGAGGAAAGTTTTCTACGCTGAAAATGATAGTATAGAAAAAAATGTTGATTGTACTACTTTTATATAAGTTCTGTTAAAAACCCCCCACTAAATTAAAGCATTTATCTTCAGAGAAGATGCTACAAATTCTTCTGTGGCTTCAAGCAACTTGAGAGGACCATGGAGTGTATTAGTACCAGGGATTGCAGAAAGGTTCTCTATAGCCTGCAGTAGACAAGACAGCCATGCTGTACTTTGAAGCTCATTTCACCATGCAGTGATGTGGTTACAATTTTACACATTAAAGAGAACTACATAAACCTGGATTTTATTTTTTTTTTTCGCTCTTTAAATACTGCCAGATAAGAAGAGCTGACATTGAACTAGATGCAGAAATTCTGAGATTAAATCTTCTCCTATGTAAAGATATTCTCTTTTTAAATATAATCATTATAATGCAGAGGGGAAATGGTGATAAAAGCACCTTTATGCTCTTCAGTCAGTGCAGATTAATTACTGCTGAGGCACCTGGCAGGAAAGGATAGGAGTAGTAAAGGTTTCATTACCAAAACCTAATGGAGTGGTCAGGGAAGAAGGATAAGTTATAATCTTTTAACAAACTGAGACCAAGTGATTGAAATATTTCCATATTTTGGTCCTTAAGTCCAAGTGGAATCCAGGAAACAACCAAAACATATCCCCCAAATGCTCTAGCATTGATCTAATATTTGAGAACCTTATAAACTGCTTAAGGGGAAACTGCCTGTTGGGTGTGAGGCTGTGAACATACTGGGCTGCAGAATTCTATCCAGAAAGGATGTATTGAGAAGTCTTGGTTGTTACTATTGTTGGTCATCTAGACAAAGGACTACAGATATTTGGAATATCGTGCAGGCCCAGATTGTTAGATAAGTTGATGCACTCTTGTTATATCAAGTGGAGTGATACTGATTTAGTCTATCAAAGCATTTTAATCTGTGTCCAGTTCCATTAGGAAACAAATTTGCAGTGTGAGGTGAATTATTTGGGCCTTTTTAAACCCTATTCCAAGGTGCTGAAATATGTTCTATTTTTCATTGGAAGATTCCTAATATGTTCTGGGTTTCATTTGATTTCAATTACTTGCACTAGGACAGCTACCAGATTCTGTCACATACTTCATAAATAAAATCACAGATCTGAGAAGTTATTATGGCATTTTCATGCACAGCCTTGCTTGTATTTGTTTATATTGAGATGCACAGTAAGCAAAATAGATTTTTTTCTTGTGACTTTGTGAAGGATTGACTTTCTTATTTGAAACAAATGACAAACATGAACTGTATCAACAGAATATAAAGATTTATCCTTGTGAAAAAGCAAGTTATGAAAACCTGTAAACCCAAGTCTAAGCTCAAGAGCCAGAATCTTCACTGCCTTGCATTCATGCTGTGTTAATGGAACATTACAGAGGTTTAAACTACTATACTAAAATATGTTCTGTGATTCCTTTCTCTTATCTTGTTCTGTGGAGGGAGTTCAAGCCGTTGGTACGAGATCATCCCCTGATAAACATTCCCCTCTCTTAGTACTGCATCTCCTCTGCTGCACCTCCTGGTGCAGGTACAAGGCAGGTGAGTCAGGCAGGAAGAGGTGCAACCAGAACAGTCTGATAACCCTATTGCTGGGAGCAGATGTTGGGTCTGGAATTCCAAGTTTAGGTGAAGGCTGGAGCTGTCTAGGCTTCCAGTGGGGACCGCACTGGATCCTGCAGCCCAATGGCCAACACTCAATTTATTCCTGCCTTTGTCATTCAGTCAGAGGCACTGTCCATTTTGCTCTGCTGCAGAGTGACTGTGCAACCAGCATGACCATAGAAAATCTGGTTCTGCTTCTTGTTTTAAATGGCACAAATTCACTAAACCAGAAATCGTCCAACTATGATCATACAAAGCCTTTCTCTGGAAAACAGTTATTTTCCTTTAGTGACTTTGGATGTGCTAACATTTTAACTAAGTGTTCATGTTTTCTGTGTATTCAGTTTATGCCATCAAGGAAAGCAATTTGCTGTAATGCTACACAAGGCACCCATTAGTAGCAAACAGCAATCTGTGTTTTTAGAGAACCAAGGCTGTTATTTCACAAAGGGAGCAATTCAACTGTGCCTTAATCCTCTAACCAGTAAAGCTCATCTTCCAGGTGTTAGCCCTGACTATTTTACTGCTGTTGGCTTTTCAAAAATGTTCAGAAAATGAAATGAATTTGAAAGAAGTTGTTGGTGATTTATTTAAAAATTACAATGTGATATCTATATAAATAAATGTAAATTCTCAATTTTTTAAATGACAGGAAAAAAAATGGCCATATGTCACATGGCTTTATTTTTAGTTGATTGTTTTCAACATCTAAGCAGAAATAAAGATGTTTAACTTAAAATCCTGTTTCTAAACATTCGGGAACTTTATTGCATTCATTTATTGTTGAATCTCTGAAGGAGATATCTGTAACAGTGAATAGAAATGCACATTTTTCTGACACTGATCCTTTGAATGCATTAAATTCTTCAGCTTCAGAGTCTACAGTCTGTGTTGTCAGTAGAGGTGTATGGCCCGATCAGGATCTGATTTGGCTCCATGGAATAAACAACTCCATGGAAGTGCTCTGACTTAAGTAGAACTACTTGCAAAACAAGCTCCAATATAGAGTTTGAGGGCCTTTTAATTATTTCAAAAGCTGAAAATTAATTAAAACCCTAGGAAAAAAGATAAAATTCTACCTTTTGAGGATGTACTGGTGTCTCACGTGTTATGCCAGCTGATTTTTATTGTGACTTTACTGGCCAAAGCCCAATAACCTCTCTCTGGTCAGGCTAGAAGGCACGACCATGGAGTGGGGTATTTTTCAGTCAGGGACTCAATATGTTGAAAAGGCACACTACACTCTTCAGTGGGCTCTTAGGACTGCTGCCCTCATATAATTGCTTTAGTCTGATCAGCAGAAAATTTAAGCAATCTTTGGCTTTAGGGCACCTCCAGGAAAAAAAAATGTATTTCAGTTATAAAAGTTATTTTTCACTACACGTGTAGGAAAAGACAAGCATATTTTGTGAAAAAAAAAAGAGTTTTTTTGTGAAGAAGACAATGAAACAAGTACTGCTGTGAGCAGCAGAACTACCAAGGCTTGGTTTCTAGTGGATTTCATCTCATGGTTGAATTCACTGGCATCCAGCTGAAGGTTTTCCATGGTTACAGGCATTTTTCCTAAATGATTTTTCTGGGACTTGATAAACATGGGTTCAACCTGTAGCCCGTCTTTTACTGAAGGCATTCTATCAGACCATTAATTTTCAGATAATATCGTAGAAATGCTGTATCTTAGAGACTTTATCTTTTACAGTCAGGTTTGGTTGGCCAATCTATACTGGGCAACTGGTTCAAAGCTGTGGGGGTGTGGACAAGTATCATGGGCACCTATGAATCCATCTACCCCTGAATGTAAATAAATGTGTGTGGAAAGATGCATCTATCTATCTATCTATCTGTCTGTCTATCTATCTATCTATCTCTCCATGTATATGGTGCATATGTATATCCAAAAGTGAATGAAATAGAGCTGACAGAGAAAGACAATTAGGAAACTACAGGAAAAGAATTAACATTAGGTGCAGTGACAAAGGCAGCAAAGGGCACTACATATTAAAAAGCAGTTCAAAGGAATGCCCTTTGCAGCTTTCACAAAGAGCCATCTCATTTAACTTTCATGCCATTGTTTAATTCTGAAGTCATAATATGTTTACAACAAAAGCTTTTATGAAGGCTTTATCAGATTTTCAGAAAGCCTTTCTCTGAAAGACTGCTACATAAGCCAAACCCAGCAGAAATCCAAAGTACAGTACCATGAAAATAGGTGAAGAAAATTTCCAGTGGTTCTTGAGGCTTGTTCCTGGGTCTTGCTCAACCTCAGTAGCTTTCCTCTTGCTACAGATACTCTATTTGACCTTTTTCTCCCATAAAAACAGCAGGAATATAATATCTTTGGGATCTTCTTGGCAGTCTTTTTGTCAACTATCACAATAGATATAATGATAGATTTGCTGATGGAAGAAAGTGGATACTATGGTGGGACCATAGACACTCCACAAGCTCACCTGCCCATCTCTTCCAGTCCTTCACCACCTTGGGAGAGCAGAGGCATTGCTGAATGTCCACCTGAAGTTTCCCCGCTGCAGATTCAGGCTGTTACTCCTTGTCCTGTCTCTCTCTTCCTGTCTTTGAGTCTGGATGACAGTGTGCCCCCACTCCTTTAGCAGCAGCCTTTCATGTTTATACTCTTGTGCCAAATGAAGTCTCTGTTTGCTGCCACGTAAGACAAATCTTTCCATGGATTCCTCCACCTCGATGAACTCTGGAATATCTACTGTCATCTATTGCATTCCCATTTGTATTTAATGGTGACAGAAGCACTGCAATGTGAGATGTAATTAAAGCAAACGTGATATTTAGAGAATAACTGACAAAATTTTTGCAGCTATTGAATAGCTCGTCTCACTAATATTTTAAATCTCATTTTCACAAAATGATTTCTTCTAATCCTCACAATCTGCATAACAAGTGTAATCAGCAAGCTGAAATTAAAGTATCTGCAACCTCTGCCCTTTAAATCAGCCACAAATTAAAGAAAAGAATGTCTTCTAGTGGGAAATAGTTCCTAAAGAAATCCTGTTTATCAAGGAAAAGAATCCATGCAAGTGGTAATCCTTCAAAACAGCTGAGACAGCACTGTGTGCCCCAGGGCTGAAAAAATGTGAATGAACATTCTCTGATTTACCAGCATGGTCCATTCCTCCAGCACAAGTATTTAATCTGCTGACAAGGAGATAAGGGACTTTGAACAGCTTAGAGACCAGCCTAACACCACAAATATGATACAAACAAGGATACTTTTGGAAGTAATTATAATGCAACATAATGAATATCTCCTCTGTCTTCAGTCTGTGTGTACAGCTGTAAAGGATGCTGCAAGTTCTTGCATATCAGTATGGGCAGAAACAAAATGTTGTTTTGGAGCACAAAGGCCTTGCATATTTTCTCACTTCCTGTTAAAAATCCTGAAATTTTCATTTCCAAGACAGGCAAGAAATAGGATCAGATCCAGTTTTCTCCTAATCCAAGTCTACTTGTGCTCAATTGCTTACTACATTTACTTCTGAACAATAACCATTAGATAGAATTAGTAAGCATAATAAGAAACCAATTGAAGAAGTTTGCTTTCCCTCTTCAAACTCATCATTTGTGAATTGATGATAGTTCTTTGGGTTATATGAAAGGTTTTCTTTTGCTTTGTGATTTGATGGGGAGTTACAAACCCCTGCATTGTTCAGGCTTACTCCTGGCAAGAACCACCTAGGAGAAATGTCCCTGATTAGAATACACACATTTTGTTTCCTAGTGATTATGTTCTTCTGATAACATTTTGAAAGCTTAATTAATTGTTGTACTTCTTATCCTTGTAACTAGCAGAGACTTAGAAGTATGAATTAAATACATTTCTAATGAAAAGTCCAGATCACTACTGAATAAGACAAAATAAGCAGTTTCTTCTCTGCAAACTAACATGAAAGCATTGCTCAAAGTACACAGGAAGTTTGATACCAAGTGATTTTTTATCAGGAGAAGCAAAGTCCAATTCATATAAATATCCTTACATATGCATTTCTATGCCTGTCGTGATTTAACTCCATCTGGCAACTAAGCACCTCACAGCCATTCCCTGAGAAAACTCCTGGGCTGAACTAAAGGCAGTTTAACAGGCAAAGAAAAAGCTGTGTGCACAAGCAAAGCAGAGCAAGGAATTTATTCCCCACTTCCCAGGGGCAAGTGTTCAGCCATGTCCAGGACAACAGGGTCCATCACATGTGACAGCTGGGAAGGCAACACCATCTCGAACATGACTTTGTTTTCCCTGGTCCTTCTTCCAGCTTTATTTGCTAAGCATGGTGTTCTGTGGAATGGAACAGCCCTTTGGCCACTTCGGGCCAGCTGTCCTGACTCTGCTCCCTCCCAGCTTCTTGTGCACATCCTCACTGGAAGAGTGTGGGAACCTGGAGTCCTTGACTTACAGTAAGCACCACTTAGCAACAACTAAACCATCAGAGTTTTATCAACATTATTCTCATACTAAATCCAAAACACAGCACTGTAGTAGCTACTAAGAAGAAAATTAAGTCAATCGCAGCTGGAACCAGGATACTGTCCACGGCTGTATAAGTATTGGTGATATATTAGTCAAATTTTTGCAGATGTAACCTAGCTTTCAGCTGGGAGACTGTCTCACTCCTTTCCTTTCCTGAGCTATTGACAGTGAGTGGGCTAAGGAGCAGGTGGGGATGGGGAGAAAGCATATGTTCCTTCATTTCTGCAAAATCTTTTTTCACATATTTTCTGTACTTCCCTACCACTGATCTGTCTAGTGAATTTTCACTCCTCCCATACTAAACAGAAGATGGGGGCCTATGGACAAGAGGGAACTTAACAGTGATAAAGTTAATGTGAAAGTTTATATATCTGAAAGGCAAGGTTGTAGGAAAGACAGTGTATTTTATTAGAATAATTCATATAGCTGGGAAAAAGCAGATGAGCTTTTGGGCATACCAGCTCTTCTGTGGAAGGTGTGCACACATTTTGTCGAATAATTTAAGTTTCTATCTACTCAAGTAGTGTTCATCATTCATGGATAACTTAAACTTGCCTTTAGCAAAGAACATGAATTCTTTGAAAAACCCTGAATAAAACTGAGAAGAGTTGTATGGAAAAGACTTTTCTTTTTACTGTCTTTGAAAGGTAGCTACAAGGTGAAGATTGCAGCATGCTGGGTACTCTTTATGCACAGGGTACTTGCAGACTGTGTATACTGTGCAGTTTTCCTCTTACAGTCCATGGTTTTCACACCATGGGGCAACTCTTCAATGTAGAGTTTGCTTCAAACAGGAGATTTCTCCACTGGGATCATTATTAGGATGCCAGTTCAAACTGGAATTTACAGCATTGTCAATGATCCATGTTAGGACTGTACTGAGGAGCTGCGGCATTTTACAATGGGCCCGAGATATTTATCAGGTAATAACCAATAGCAGCTTTAGTCCTGGGTCAAATTCAAGTAAACAATACAGATGTGAAAAGCCATATATCATGCTCAGTGAGGCATTCTGTTGCCTGAAACTGTGGACTTAGTGATCCGGGACTGAATTAAATAGAAACAGTCCAATGAATGTCCAGCGTTACTCAGTCAGCCAAACTCATGATGATAATGCAGCACTATGGAGAGATAGACTGTGGTTGAAATAATTGTGACTGTTAATTTTCAGCCTTGTTGCTAATGGACGTTCCTCTGGAAGTGATTTCAAAGATGTAGGGAACCGTTGTTTGAAAGACAATTACTTTTATTTAACTCCAGACTGAAAGGCAAAGGAATTTATGAGGTTTGTAACTGTTTGATGTTATTTCTATAAAATGTGTTTGTTTCCATAAACAGACACATAATGTATTCACATAGCACTGTCAAAGAGATGAAAATCTGGCTTCATTCTTCTTTGTAGACAAAACATAACAGCATAACATTGTGATGAAGATCTGGGAGGCTTTCTGCTCCATTTTAGTTCTTCTTCTTGAATGTCTGATGGCACACCTGGTCTTCACATGTCAGTTCCTACAGTATTAAAACAATTAGTAAGTATATAGTGGTAGAAATTATATTTTGCATGTACATCAGATCCCACCAGAAATTATTACAACTGAGCCCCTGCATTAAAAGCTTATGCTTATGAAAAAGAGAACAGAAATAATAGTGTATTATATGTAATCAAACAGCAGGTATGCACCTCATGTTGCAGTAATTAGTTTTTGACACTTGAATTGAGCTCTTAGAAGAATAAACATGAAAAATGCATTAAAAATGTGCTTAGATTCAGGGCTTTTTCATACTCTTTTATTAAAAGAATATATTGTAATAGTTTATAATTCATGCTACCTCAAAATTCATGAGAAGCAATGAAACAAGGAAATAAAAAAAAAGAGGAATGCTTTAAAAAGCTGATTTGCTTCAGAGGTGTGCCCAGCCATTTCTCAGGGGCCAGAACAAGGCACCATTCCTGCCCAGTGTTGCAGCTGACATCTTAAATGTTGGCACAGCTGCCCATTGCAATGCAGTCACTTTGGTTATTGTTGTCAGCCAGCATTCCTGTGCCAAACAGGGCCTTGAAGGGAGCTGAAGCTTTTTGGCCAGCAATGGGCCAAACCTGCAGTACAGTTTCTGAAGACTGTTGTAAGAATCTACTTGGCTTCTCTGTTTCCAGCAGTCTTAGCCTGAATCCTGGTGCCAGCATGTAGAACCTTTTAGGTCAGCTTTTGAATATGTGTTCAAATAGAGTTGGAGAAGAGAACTGGACAGGTGACTTTTAGTTAGGTGGCACAGTCTGGTTTTTAATTTGTAGCTTTGACCTTCCAAGCATACGGACATGAACCACTGTGGTTGCCCATGGCATGCCCATAGGAGCAAAGCATGGGATAGAACAATGAGCTCTTCTCAAGAATCTTTCTCCATCCAACATTATCATGCCTATTTCTTGATTGCTCTCTCAGGAACCTCTGGAATCTTTATCACTGGGTGAAATGTTCAAAAAAATGAGAACACGCGGCTCTTCGTGATATGGTTTAGTGGACATGGTGATATTCAGTCAAAGCTTGGACTTGCTGATCTTGGAGGTCTTTTCCAACCTTCATGATTCTATGATTCTATGATTCTATGATACTATTATTTTGAAATCTTTCTGGACATCACTACTTATTTCCTGCACAGGCTCTTCTGGCCTCTCTCGGACTCACCTCATCTATGTTTGGGCTACAGCTTACTACTTCAGATGTTTGAATTTATTATTGAACTAGGAAAAAATAATTGCAGTGTAGGTTGTTTGCAGGATTGTCTTGAGTATCCAGGGGTTTCTGCTCTGTATTACAGCATAGTGTGCTAAAATTTCATAGTGCTTCTTTCAGAACAAAGAGTAATGTTTTTCCTGCAGTCTGTCTGATTGCATTTTTGTTTCTTATTCTTTTTTTCCCTATCAGTCATTATATACGAATGAGGTTATGGTAGATGTGCAATGTAACAGGAAGGGTTAATAGCTGGAAGGCAGTGGACTGGAGCAAAAAAACCACTGCAGGGTTATGACTTAATTGAGAGCAGGTGGAAAGAAATCAAGCATTCTTCAGTTGAAGCAGAGGGGGAATTTCCTTAGAATTCAGAGATCAGAACTGTCTAAATAAAGACCTTTCTAAATAGAAAAAAACTAATAAATCCTTTGAAATGGAAAAGCTGAGGCTATGTTGCAGCCTCAGTGATGTGCTGTGTATCTGTGTAGCAGCCCTTACCAGATGCAGGATGTCTCCTTCAATCCAGTGCTTCCAGCCCCTGTTTTTCTTCTCACCTTTCTGAACACAGACCAGTTTGTCACCATCCCAGGTCACCAGTGTCTGCATGAATCAGATAAATAACTCAGTTATGTTAATGAGAACTTTATGAACATATAAAAATAAGCTCAATCAAACAATGGGAATACACAATTATAGTTGCTTTCTTTCTCCATCCTCTTCCTAAAAACCCTAAATGCATTTAACCAAAACCCAGATGCATTCAAGACTACAACAGTGTGTTGATGGGAAGATTTTGCAGTGCTTTGTTGTCATGTCCCTGTGTTTCTTCACATACAAGAATATCAAATGTTCATAGTAACTAGTGAATTGTTGAGTGAGTTAGCAGGTACTTGTGCAATGTATGCAAATTGTATTTTTTCCTTGCTTTTTAAAGGCATTAATGAAAAGATTAGAGGGTTTAATGAGTGAAGACCTGGGGGCTTATACCAAGCAGTGCAGTGCTAACACCTTTTCTAGCTCTGCATAAAGTAACAAGAGGAAGTTTATGTTAATATCAACTCATACAATAAATTTTTAAATGTTTTTTCACGTAGTTTCACAAAGAAATTTAAAGAGATGTAATCATAAGCTGGACAATGTGCTACAGCTGACCCTTGCAGAGGGGTTGGACAAGGGATCTCAAAAGGTCCCTTCCATCCTCAGCCAGTTCCTGGTTTGGTGTGATTCAGTCTGTCAGCTGCAGACCAGGTATTGGGTAGGCTGATTCTTGTCCAGGAGCAGGATAATCCTGTCAGTAAGGAAAAGTTCTCTTCACAGGCTAAATTATCTATCTCCAGATGTGCCAGGGAACATTCAAAGCAACTTTGTTTGAATTGTTCTAGATTTGAACCATTGTACTTTAGGGACATATTTAACCATGTATCAGACAAATCCCTTTTAGAGACCAGTTACAGTCCATGAAAGCTCAGTTATTATAAAGCTCCAAGTGTATTGGGAGCTTAATTCATTTTCTAGTTCAGCCCTGGATGATTTATTTCTCTTATGAGGGAGCTTTCTATTAATAATGAGACAAAACTCATTCCATTCCAGTTAATTTCTTTCTTATTTATGGATTTTTCAAGCTACATGCTCTTTAAATTATCCATGCCCTCTTTACATTTAAATGTTGCCTACCACTTTTATTACCTTCATCTAACTTTAATGTGTTTGAGGCATTGTTTTGTTAATAAAATGACCAGAAAATACTTTTAGAGCAATTCAGAGAATAATGACATGACATGCTTCCTTTTTCCTTCTGCTCTCACTAGAAACAAATCATATGATTTTTTAGAAAAGAATATTAGGCAAAAGTAATTAAATCAGGTAGGCTTATACATGTACAAATTGTTTCCTTCCTTCCTTCTTTCCTTCTTTCCTTCTTTCCTTCTTTCCTTCCTTCCTTCCTTCCTTCCTGCCTGCCTGCCTGCAGTGAAGAGGGGAGTCTGCAATTGAAAATATTTTGCAGAGAAAGGCACTGGCTTTGCTACTGGCGATGAGCACTAGAGGAGCACTAATCGATGGACTTAAGGAGTGATGCACCTAATGAGTCCTTAGATCCTTAGTAATGCCTTCAACTGATCTGAAGAGATGTGGGAGCAGTGTTTTAAAGCATTGACTTTGTCACAGGAATTTGTTCCACCCAGTGCTCACTGGAGAAGGAGATAGGAATATTCAGATAGTGAAAAAACATGGGTCTTATTATTTGATGGCTTGCAGTGCTGTGAATGAGAAATAATTTGGAAGAAATCATAGGAATTACATTGCACAAAGTTAGTTTGAGAATTAAAAGTGATCTATAGTGAATAAACAATGCCTTTTCTTAAATTTGTGCCGCTCCAGTGAAGGATGATGTGAGTTCAAATGTAAACATGCTGCCAACGTCCTGTGGCAATTGCCAAAACAAAATAGGTCTTGTTGACAGTGAGTTTTGATCTCAGCTTTTCAGCGTCTGGCAACTGTGAGCTGAGTGGCAGAATACAACTGTGGTAATTGGCAGAGTTGAGAACAGGTAGATTCAGAGAATCAAAAGGAGGAAAGTGATGCAGGATTAGCAAGACTCTGAAGGGACATTCAATGGAAATTTAAGATCTACTGGCCTTTCTACATTTGAAAGTGTTGTTTGAGCATGTTAGGGGTGAGGTGAAAATAAAACAGAAGTAGGATTGGTACAGAAACATGAAGCTGAATTCAGTAGGTGAATTAGTGCTCATGAGTATTCTTCTCCTCCCTGACTTCTCTGAGAATCTTATTTGAATACCCCCAGGAACTGCCTTAGTGACTCTACCATAGGAGGTAGGGAATGGGCTGCAACCTGAGCCTTATCCAAATATTACTCGTCCCTTCTGCCACTGCCAGTAGCCCTGCCACCCCAATCACTGCCAGCTTAGGCTCACATTTCTTTCTTGTCCCTTCCCAAAGCTCCCCTAACATTAAAGGCTAAGTGCAGGTTTATTTTTAACAATGTCCAACTGTTAAACTGCCCAATTGAGACTGCTCAGTGTAAGCACAGCCATTCTGAAATGAAAATTTATATTGACATGGTCTTAAATTCACAGGGATGAATCCACAGTTTCATTGAGGAGGATACATAGGTTAAAATACAGTTTTGCTACTTTCTAGATACATAAGGGTGTGTCATGGAAAAGCTGGGAAAATCCTCTACTAGAAAAACATAATTAATGATTATCCTCACGTATCTCAGTAGCCATCCTGATTTGCATTTCTAATAAATGCTTGTAGCAGGAAAGAAAACTGTCTCAGGATGCAAATTATTTCTGCTTTATAAAAATCCTCTGATGTCTAAAATATTGGGGTTTTACTTAATGTATTCAGCTGATTTTTGGAACTGCTGGCTCCTGGTGCTGACTGTAGTGTAAACAGATATCAGGTACCAGATTTTTACCTTTACCACCCGGTTATCCAGTCCTTTGGTATGTTCTTCAAACTCCACTCCCACAGTGTAATCCAGCTCATAATTTCTGAAAGTACTCATTGTTTTTGTCTTAAAATTATCTCCATTTTGAACAATCTCCTTTGTTTGTTTCAAGTGTTTTGCAATCTTACGAGTTGCAAAATCAATATCTGTCAAAAATCAGAAAAGAAAGTATCACAGTGAAAATTCCAGTATTTGATAACAAAAATAAAAACCCACAGCACTTATATTTACACATTAAAAAAATAAAAAAATTGTGTGAAACATAGTTCTACAAGCAACATTTTGCAGAGCAACAGATAATTTCAAATAAAAATCATCTTGTGTTTGCAAGTATACTTTCAACTTGAAGATCTTCCACTGATTATAAATCTATTTATTAACAGGATATCTGTGGGAATGCTGTGAGCACAGCTACAACATACAGCCAGTTGTGAACAGATGCTGGTGTGTTAAATCATTCAAATTTTCAGGGTTTTTTGAGAATGTGAAACAACAGGGGCTATTAAGACTGACAATGCATTTTGGCCTCACTCACACATGAAACTATGGGATGCAGGAGTGCTATTCTTATCTTAGGCTTGGGAGCCATTCCCTTGGCTGAGCATGCAGTGGAACTCGTGGAGCTCTGAGGCACGTGAGGGGACTGGTGTGTGTCCTGCAGGGTTACAGGTTCTGGCCACTCCTGAAGAAGGATCTCAGAATAATATTCCTTTTCAGAAACTTAGCATGTTAGAATGAGTATTTAATCATGGGGATGTGGGCATGTTACTTTTATGATAAACCTATAGTCTGTGGAAGTATACAAGAGGTTAATTAACTTAAAATAATGAAAAACATATTAATCAAAAATAAGCAATCAAATAAAAGCCTGACTTATCTATTATTTTTAGATAGCAGACACAGAAATAAATTTCAGTTTAAAAGGAGACATATTCAAAGTGAAGAGTCAAAAAAGTATCCATGTAGAGCATTTGACAGTTCCTGTTTAATATTCTGTCAACATTTTCTGCAGTGCTGATCTCCTTAACATCCTTATTTTGTTCATGATGAAGACTAACATGATAATGTAAAGAACTGCTTGTAACTGAATGCATTGCAAGTTACCAAAGGGAGAATATATATTCCCATGATCACAGTTTGCCCCAGCCAACCCCCCCAATGCCAGCAGCATTACCATCTGCAATAAATATTTCTGACCAGCTGGCAGTGAATCTTATAATGGTGCTCTATGCAAATGAAATTATCTCACATGCTTCTGCAAGAGATTGAAAAATGGTTTTGGTTTGCCGGCCATCCTGTAGTGGTTTCACGTGTGCGTTAATCATTGTCAGCTCAGCAATGCCACTTGCTAATGGAGCCCTTTTTCTTTGGCTAGATTCATTATCCTACTTGTGAAGTACTAATGGAATTGAGTAAGAAGATAGGCTTGAAAAAAATGTGACTTTTTAACATAGGGAATAATGTTCTTGTTCAGTATTTATATTCAAGACTTCTTGAGTATATTTTATCTGCTGTGGTGGATTAAAGGTATCTCTGGGTCTGATTTATAGCCAGACAACATAAAATTTAGTTCTCTCTGAGGGAAAAAGTGTCTAGACCTCTAAAGAAATGCTATTTCTGACTGATATATTAGTCTTGTAGCTCCTGGAGAAAAATCAGGGAGGTTTTATTAAAGCATGGTTTTCATAGCTGCATTTTGAACAATATAAGCAATAAAAATGATATGTAGTTCTATTATGGTAGATTTAAATACTTTGTAACATGTTTATGATAAAATCAAAGTTTCTGACTTAACGGGCAAAACTTCTCTTTAATTAAAGTACAGAAATGTGTATGCATTAATTAAAAGGACAAATGAATTTTAATAAAACCCTCAAAACATCAGTGTGCTTTGAATCAGAGCACATTAATACTTAAAATATCAACAAAATGTAAAATTGTGAGAAACAGAGCAGGAGAATATATTTTCATCCTTTCCCTGTAATTTCTGTCTGAGAATCACCTACAGCATATGCATCTTTGCATCGGTTTTGGTGTTGGTTTTTTTTTTTTTTTGCTTATTCATTGGCAGTTTTAAATTAGTCTAACTTATAGTGTTAATATANCTACAGCAATTGCATTTTTGCATCGGTTTTGGGTTTGGTTTTTTTTTTTTTTTTGCTTATTCATTGGCAGTTTTAAATTAGTCTAACTTATAGTGTTAATATAAGATGACCATCATGACTGGTGGTGATAGGAGCAGCCACACAAGTAGGGCAGGTCGTGGAGCAGAGAACTGGGAGAGGAAGGTGCAGAGCTGGAGCAGAGGGAACTGGGTTGGAGGGAGGAATTGCAGGTAAGACCAGAGGCTGAGGCAGGCAGTGAGAGAAGCCTGAGTGGGATGGAGATGGCCTGGAACAGTCAATTTGTGACAACCAGAAATGGACTTCAGCATCAGCCAGACCAACAGACTCCATAGTTAATGCTGAAATCACATTTTAGTTGCATATAAAGTAGTAATTATCCTTCACGCTTAACTGTCAAACCCACTCAAATCACTCCACTTAGTGTGTATCTTTCTCCTGAAATTCATGATATTGACTTATTAATTGTTACTTTAATTTTTTTTTTACCTCACAGGTGTGTGTGTCTATTATTTACAGAGTTATTGAGCTTTTTTTCTGTAAATTAAAAGGCTAAAAGCTATGGACAGTGAAACCTGACTTTCTCTCTTGAGAGAGTTAAACCTTTGAGGAAATTATAACTATTTTCAATTGTTGATGAATAATGAGGAAGTTTATTTATAGTTATCTATGTATATTTCTTGTTTTTCAATCTGAACAGATAAATTAATTAGGGTGAAGATCCTTTTGTAGTAGTAAAACCAGTAGAAAATCAGTTAAAGCCTCAAATTGTTCATCTATGTAACATAATTAGTTCAAAGCACTAATTAAATACTATCATTATTGTTATTTGAGTGATATAAAATGTCTTACTCCTCTTTAACTAGATTGTGGCTGCACTGTTACGGTAAGTATATACCAGGAGTAAAAAAGAACTTCTATATTTGAAAGCCTGTTTTGGGTTTTTTTCCCCCATCTGTATCTCTTTTTTCATTTACCTAAATAAAGAATCATATCTTTGGCTACAAGTCTTCATTTACTTATATACTTAGATCATGGTAATTATAAGTATATTACAATTACTTGATTTTTAATGTGATTGTCAGAAAACTTTATGCCCCAACGTACATTAGAGAAAAAATCTCATTAATTTTTAGAAGGATTTTACTTATCATTGAAAGATTTTCTCTTTATCTGGTTAATGTTTTTTTATTTACCTAAAGCAACCATGTAGCCTTCAAAGTTTTCATTGCTTTCCATTTCCCAGGTCCCATTGTAATCAGCAGGCATGGTGGCAAGAGCTTAAAATCAACTTCAGCTCAAGAGGTGAGACTGGAAACAGGATCTGCTAGGAGAATGTTTTATATACGTTTTCGTATCTTTTTTTTAAAGAAGGTTTATGATTTTGTAGATAATACAGTTTAAGGGGCAGAGTGATAACCATAGAAACTTTGCTTTCATTGACAAAGTTCAGTATGTAGTAATACAAGGTATGATTTTACAGTGACCTTTGTAAAGAACTACTAGCTATTATGGGATACCTTTGAAATATATTGAACACAGTGGCAAATTGTACAACCCAATTAAACTTTCCAAGGAGAATTCTCTTTTTAGTTCCTTTCTATGTGCCAGTTTTCCCTATGAAGTGACAATCTTACAGAGCTGACACACCCAGAACTCCCATTTAATATTTATGGAAAACTTGAATGTGAAACAAATGTAAGACAGGGCAGAAAAGAGAATATTCCTGTTGAAAATATTTTTGTTTTCCTTTGATTTTTAAAGTATCTACTATATACCAATAGCTGTACTTAGTAACTATGCTTTCATATTTTTGTTTTAATTTAACTGCAAGTTTAGCAAATGTAAACCAAAATCAATCACAATTAGTATCAGTCCTGCCCTAAAAATTATTTTTAAATTATTCTAAAGCGTGGCAGTTTGTATTAGAAAGCTATTTTATATCCAGCAGCCTTATATTGTGGAGAAAACCACAGATTTCAGTTGTGCAAATAAGCACATTCAGAAAGTATCTGAATGGAGAATTTAGAGTAAGGACTAAAAGCTAATTAGTATGAGATAAGGTTGTATGTTATGTGGCTTTAATCAGTCAAGGTAACTTAGAGATGACTCTACAGAGACAATAATTAAAATGATCAAAAGTCAAAAACCTCTTGAACTTCTTGCCTTCCTCTCTTTTTTTTTGCTCTTTTTGGTGGAAATATTATTTTAAAAATTACTAGAAAAAATATTAAGATCTAGAATGCCAACTCACAAATAAGAAAATTTAAGAGTTACACATATTTTGATTTCCCTTCTATGCCTTTACTTTGTTAAAGTTTAATGCAAAATTCCACAAATGCTGAAAATTTATACAGGGATTAAAAGAACCCCAAAAACCCCTAAAATTGTGAGTTTCTGGGAGGTGAGTTCTTAAAATGCCTCAACTTAAGGAGCTAATTTATGATAAGGAAAAGAAGTATCTTGATCTGTACTTAGAGGACATCTGAAGAGGAGTTTCAATCAGGCAAAGCCACAGGGAACTGGAGTGACTGAAAGCTGGAGTGAGGTGAATTCCTGGGACAATGCCATGGGAAATTACCTGCATTCTTGACTGTAGGGTGCAGTTTGTCTCTACAGCAGTTTACCTAGAGAAACTGGTAATCACTGACATCCTTACATAGGGAGAGAGTGGCTTTTTAAAACATATTTCTGATTTCAAGTGCAATTTATTGGGCTGAACACATCTACTTATGTATTTATTTCCACTATAAGAAATTCTAGATGAAACACTATGAATGATGTCATATTAAAAGTGAAAATTCTGTAGTGAGATTACGTAATACTTATGCAATAGGTGTGATTTGGCATATGTTTGTGTACTTCTTTTCTTAGCCTCCATGTTGCATCAGCATTAATCAATCCATTATTACAATTTATACATTTTATATATATACTAAAAAGTTCTTTAACAATAACAATATGACACTGAATGTCTACAATCACCTCCTAGAATCAGAGCATAGAAGCTCATGGTGAGATATTTTATATGCTCATTGATTTCAGTTTTTACATGCTTTGCTTCCTATGTAAGAGTCATTTTGGTAAGACGGGAAAAGACTGAAGCTGTATCGTGTAACCAACAATTAATGTCCATTAACAACTAATAAAGAAACAGATGGTTCCATTGCTGCAGATATGCAGACCTAGGCATATTCAGAGAAAATTAATTATGAGTGCATCTTTTGCATAAAACATCATAATTAATTAACAGCAGACACCTATAATTGTACAGCTTTCCCCCTTGATGTTTTGGTTATGTTCAGTCCTTATTATTTTAATTTTATTTTAATATATGTATTTTCTAAGCACATGTTTATTCATCAGACTAAATTAGCATTTTGAGCCTTTTTTAGGTAAATTCACAACTAGGAAGTTTACAGACACTGAATTTAACCAATCAAAGAACTGGCTAAGTAGGAAATTAATAAAACATGAAATATTGATTTGACAGAGTTCTGTGATGCTTCATCAGCTTTTAAAGAGTGTTGCTTTAAGGTCCACAAAGAGAACTTTCAGTTTACTAATCAATATCTTGATAGACAGTAAAACCTCTACCACAGTAAAATGCCTGCCTAAATGATAGGTTGTCAGGATACAGTACGGATATTGTTAACACAGTTGCTTTAAAGCCCTGGGTGGAGAGTTATAAGTCTTGGGCCTGTGCCTTGCTGGTCATACTGACCTGCCTCTCATCAAAATTTTACAATTATTACTTATTATCTACTGGAAATCTTAGAAATTATTATGTGTGCTTTGTATATATTGCCTATATACTGCATGCATAGAGAGAAAATTTCAAAATGGCAAACCAGTATGTCCTTCCTATGGAAAAAGACTGCATTTGGAGAAATTAAGATAAGGTCCCCTCTCCTAATTGTCATGACTGTTTTGTTCTCAGCATCCTTTTCTTGCAAGACCACCAGAGGTGCCACATATGCCATGTATTGAACCCCGGGCATGGGGGGAGGAAGGTGTCTTCAAGTTTTCCAGTATGTATGTTAAAAATCAAACTCTGAACTCATATCTTTTGTGTCAGGTTTCAACACAGGGGTAAGTTTTATGGCTGAGACCTTGGAAATAAAGCAAAGTCGTGAAATATCAAATTACTTTTGCTAATAGCTTAACTTCTTCAGTCTTTGCTTGTGTGTGAAGAAACAAAGATGGCATTGCTTGCCTCTTTCTTATGAGTCAGTATTGACTAGTGGCAGTTTTAAAAAAAAGATCTCATGGAAAGCCACCTCAGCTGACAAGATTGAAAAGTGAGGCCCAAATGTTGTTTGTGTGGAATGAGTCAGCAGGCATGGATGCTACTTCCAACACTTGCCTCCAGTTCTTCTCATTGTGTCTGAGATCTGCTCAGAAGGGAGATTCTCTCTGGGTAGCTGAACAAAGTTCAGCCTTTCTTGCTACCTGAAAGAGCTGGAAGTGCATTCCCTGTGGATAGGTCCTTCTGTAAAGCTCTGTTACACCATTATACAAAGCACAGAAGGACCAGTCAAAGGAAAATTTTCCTGTTAACTTTTGGCTATGATATCTTGAAGAGACGATAACATGCTTCCCACTCTGTCCTTGCCTCATTTAATTTTCCTTTTAAATTATCCAATATTCATATATAACACAGGAGAAAAATGCCTTGTACTCCCCCGAGCAGCCCCTACACTCCTCATGCTTGACAGCTGGGACTTTTGCCTATAGTTATTTGGTTGTTGTTTAACACATAGAAATATGGCAAAGTGCGTAAGTTGTTCTTAGCAACTGAATTCCCCTGAAGGATTCAGACAGAAGCAGCATGGTCACAGACACCTATTATTATTTTTAACTTGTTAGCACATGTGCACTCACTGGGTTTATTTTTATTTTTTAAAAAATTAATCACTTGAAATGTATTCAGTGATGGCTGCTACTGCAAAAGCTGTCAGAGGTGCTATCTCACCAGGCTGGGGGCTCTGTTCTGCACAAACACCAGGAGTCACATTCTGAAATCTAAAAGTACTCTGGAAGGAGGCAATCAGCTCCTGCGTGTGTGTCAGACGGCCTGCAGGCCTTGGGGCAGCAGCTACTGCACAGAGACCTCACCAAGAAGTGGCAGGAGCAGTGGGAGAGACGTGCAGCAGGAGAGGACAGAATCTAATGTGTTGTTTAAAACGGGCTCAGCAAATGGCATTTGAGGACCCACTTGTTCATGGTTGCCCTCCCCAATATGAACTGGCACTACACCACCTTGGATATCCCATGCTGATCCCAAGGTTTCTCGCTAGGTCAGGTGCAACTCAGTACAAGCACACCTACCTCAGTGTCTTGGAGTTGGAGGTTTGGCTTCTGACTCTTCAGCTTATTTGTTTGTTCAGTCCTGGGCCCTCCAGAGAAGGAATGGAAGGAAATCTGACCAGTTGTACATAGACTGGTAGGCTACACACTTACTATTCGATGTCAGTTCTTAGCTGATCCTACCAGAACAGAAATCTGCAGGAACAAACTTTTTGTTGACACCTAAGAGAAGGGGGAATTCCTGCATTAACATCTCCGCAGAGGAACTTGTCTGACATCTCATTGACAAAACAGTAGGGACGGGGTGCAGACGCTGTGGGAGGGTGAGGGTGTACACAGAGCACACAGAGCTTGCAACGATGACAGTTCAGCACATTTTGTGTTTACCTTCAACTTAAAGTTGCAAAAGGTATGCTTTTAATCACTCTGATAAATAAAATAATTGGCTTTCAGCCATTGAATTTTTGTCATTTTTTTATTATCAATGATTGTCTTCAGTCATATCCATCTCTCTTCCTCCATCTGATTTTGCTCATGGAGTTGGATGCAGATGTTACATACTTTGTTAGAAGCCTTCCTCCTCTATTAACTAATGACTTTAACTTAGCTGTTAGAGACTTCATAATGTCACTAGTAGTGGTCATGTTAGTGAGTTTGATAACATTAAAAATATAATCCAGTGGATCTTATTGTCATGAGAACTCACTTCTAATAAAGCAATGCACTTTATGTAAAACTATGCTGTAGAGAAATATTACCAGTGTATAAATCTGATCTTGAGTTCCAAAATAAATGGGGAACACTGAATTTACTAGTTCCTTGATTCTCCTGAGCACTTATTCAATGTTCTTTATCCAGGCTTTGAGGAAGAAGATAAGAATCATTAACCTTTATGAAATCAGAAAAACTTAGGGGGCAACATGGTTTGGCCAAGGTCATGAAAGAAGCCACTAGGCAGAGCAAGTGAGTGTGTATAATCCTTTATATTGTCCACTAAAGTATCTTACTTCTGGGCTAATTCTAATGTGGATGGAAAATCTGAACCCAGTTTAAGTGCTTTGTCATTGCCATTAAGGCTGTTTAAATTTTCCTTTAAAAGATTTTTTTCAGGACCTGAATTCCGTGCAAGAGCTATGCATTAATATCTGTAACTATAATCTATAACTTAATTGTATTTATTCTGAGAAAAAGTTTTGTAATTGCAACTGCCACTTTTTATCTTCATCAGATAAAGGTTGCATTACTGAGACATTGAACTGGCATACTGATGAATGGGTTTTGAATTAAAAGAATCTATGGAAAGTCTGTGGTTTTTTCTTTGATACTTCTGTGACAAGCACAATTTAGCTAAGAAAATATGTATCTCCTTTGGCTTGTTCATGCCTGACTATAAAAGCTGAAATGTCATTTTAATACAGTATCTCATCCATTAGAAGAATATTTTAAGGAATCAATTTTGTCAAACAGAAAGAGTCCTTTTACCTCATCTGAAGAACACTTTATAGGGATACTTTCAACTATCTTAGAACTCAAGATTTCACGTAACTCAAAAGTGATAGAATTCAATGATAGAAAGATTTTGCTTCAAGATCTAGAAACCAGATGAACAGAAAAAATTGTATCAGCTGTTGCAATTAGTGCAAAAGTTTGGATTCACTGTAGCCATTTAGAAAAAGGTTAGAACAATTCTTGTGATAACCTTAAGGACTTAGAGCCACTGTCCCAGACTGTAAATTGGGTCCAGATCTATTGATGAAAATCAATAATATTATTCAGGCTGTTTTCTTTCTCTGTGCTGCTATCAGTGCAGAGCAGTTCCAGAAGTGTTACCCTACTCCTAGGAAAATTCCTAGATAGGTGAGTGTATCTATTTCCTGAATGCTTTGTTTTTGCCATAAATCACTTTTACTGCTTCAGATGGAAAAAAATACCAGCTCAGTAACTCAGCAGCAAAGTCTTCAGGGTAACTGAATATGATCGTCCTGTGCTGTTGCAGCTCTCTTGGAACATAGACACAAGTTGTTATTTCCTGTTGATTAAGGGATGCTCTGTGGAGTAAATCTCATAAATTTACTCATTTCACAGGGCTCTATGGTTAATTCTTTTCTGCTTTCATCTCCAGCTCCACAACAGCAGCCCTGCTGTGGGAAAGGCTCTGGCTTAATTCTACCACATCCTCTTTGAGGAATGAACCAGTAACTCTCCAAGGCATCCTGGAACTTATTAGAAAATAATTTGTTGTAGTAACTGTGGCATTTAGCTATCTGTCTGTCCTTTTGGTGCATTTCTGGCTCTAAGTTGGCAACTATTTGATAGAAATAGAACTTAAGATGGCAATTTATAGTAATCTGTAAAAAAATCTAAGTTGAAAAATCCAAATATTGTCTGATGTAGTTAAATGAGTTAGTATACTCAGCGTTATTAAAATGCAACACACTTGACACTGCAAGCTGGCTCTTAAGACATGTGCATAATCAATCAATTTAAGATTTATTGGTGATGGGCCAAGCAATATAATCCAGGACACATTGCTGAAGTTAAGATTTCTCTCAGACATATGACAGGATAGGTTCTTAATAGCAGTGATGCCATGTGGCTTCAGTAACTGGATGCACATGCATGCAAAGCAGGGGGAAGGATCATTTATATCTAATTTATTGACATTGCCACTGGAAGTCTGAATTGAACTAAGGAATTGATAAATATGGTAATTTCACTTTTCAGTACCAAGTACATTTAATATAGAAGAAGACAAAAGAGAAAATAATGTTTCTTAAATTATGTGTTTTAGATGAAAAGCTACAGATGTTTGTATAGATACACCTATATTTACATATATAATAGAACAGAATGGAAGACTGTGTTTCACTAGAAGAGTAAAAGAAAAGAGAAAAATAATTGAAAAATGAAAACCTGAGACCTAAATATAATCTCAAGTTAGGAAAGGATTCCCCAGAAATTCAGAGTCATGTTCGTGGTGATATGTTTCTCTACCTTATATGTGAAAATAAAATTAATCAACTGGAGAGTTATTTTTAATAGAGCATTTCAAAGCTACTTTTCCAAATTTACATTAAAAGCTTCCTAGAAACTGGAGAGAGTTTTTTCTATACTTTACTAATAAAGGGAAGGAAGGAAGGAAGGATAATAGGTTGCCTAGAATATTTCCAAAAGGAACTTAAAGATGAATTAATAAGGCAGAACAACCATGTTTACCTCTGTCTTGCTAAAACTATTTGTTACTTAGTGCAAAATGAAAGTACCCACTCTGGTCTCTAGAGATTTTTCTCACTTGCCCATTTTAGACTGTATTTGAAGTTATACTTATTGTAGTTTTTTGGCTTCATCTTGATCTTATGGCAATTTCCAGACAATCTGAGGTTTGAGTAGAGCAAAACCCAATATGGATACAAGTGTCTCCTTTTTATGTGTGAAAGCAGCACAAGTGAAGTGTCAGCTTTGACTTCTGTGATAACAACCATGAAAAAAGAGTTTGAGCTGGGAAGTATTTCTTCAGCACCATTAGACTCCTTATGAGGAGTCTCCCTTCCTGACAGCGGGAAAACAAAGTCCTGTGCTGAAATGAAATGTGCTACTTGTAAAAATATAGATAACTGGGCAGTTTTTTCTAACTTGCCAAACATAAACCAAAATCATTGCAGTAAGCTATATATCTGTTAGAATGATGTTTATCATTGCCTTTGTTGCTAGTAAAAGACAACCCTGTCAGGGAAAAGAAAGCATCTTGGTTATCAGGGTATTGTGCTCCATTGCTTCCCAGCTGAAAGATGAACCTTTTGGGGAGAGGACTGCTGCATGAATTAGCTCACTTATCAAGAGAGTGAAACCAGTGGGCAGTTTATGGTAGAAAAAATGTCTGTTAGAGCATTATTCAGCATGAGGGGAAAAATGATCCCTTTTCCTTCCTGTGACTATTACAGCTACATCTTCAGCCAGCAGTGCTGAAGATTCAAATAGCACCACGTTGTAACAGTGACAGTGACAAAGTCCAGCACAGTTGGAAGTTCTGTGAGCCCTCTTAACAGACAGTTGTGAAACTGCCTCGTGCCTGCCATTCCTCGGAATGTGCTTATGGCCTTCGAAGGCTGATTTGCTACCTCTGTTCAACAACTTCTCCTTCACTGGCAATTAAAGGTTATATTACTGCGTGGCAATTGGACACACCTGAAGTTTCAAAGAAGGCATCATATCATTACTATCACCTTTTCTATAGTGGCTATTAGACACACTCTCATTAGGCCAAGTCTCTAATTGGATGCTTTGAAAGTTTAGATTTATCAAAAGCAGCCCAAGGCTGTTTCTCTTCTCCCCACTAATTCATTTTCATTAGTGTCTGACCCAGCAGCTGCTGAGTAATCTGCCTTTTATCTGCTCAGCACATCGACATCACTCTTTGCTTTCTGTCAGTGATAGCATTGTGTTTTAATAGCTCCCGTATCAAGGTAGAGATCTCAGTACCCTGCAGAATTCCATTCAAGGGTATTTGCCATGCAGACAGTAGACTGAATTTAGATATTTAATTACAACAAGGAAACCTACTTGTATTAATCTTAAACATACTTTTGAAATCCTTGGCAAAATTACAGGTAGTTTTACTATCTTTTCAAAAGTTAAAAGAATTTAAAAAGTGTTATTTCAGCAAGTACTTTTATTATGAAAAGATCAAATTATAAGCAAATAAGCACCAAAATGACCAGTGGTACAGCTTTACCAAACTGAATTTTCTAAAAATAAGGAGCAGTTGCACTATGAAGAAAAGGAGTATGAAGAAAGCAAAATCTGCTTTGCCCAAGCTGTTTCATCAACATTTTTTTTTGTCAGGTGGAATGCACATGTTGCACAACAAAACAAAATGCACTCCAAAAAAAGTTGTAGTGGGTCCAGGAAGAGCTTTACTTCACACAGAAATATCTGTTATGAAAAGTACCCTTTTCTGTGCATACCTATTATATTTCTTTTTTCTCTTGCCTCATACAAACATTTTTTGGAGTAGGATTTACCAGGCCAGGTAAGCAGTGTGCCATCCTGTATTTAGGCACATAATCCAGTGTCTTGAGGTTTTATGCTTCAGAGATTAACTTTAATGAACCTCTGAACATGAACCTTGGTCTGTAATTGAAAGCTGTACTTACTTTGCTATTGATGATTTTGCTGTTTTGGGGCTTTCCTTACCTTTTAATTGTGCAGGGGGAACTTAAGAACAATATTCTTTATCTGAGGATATTCTCTAACTTTACCTTCACTAAAATTTAGGCATTCTCTTTTCAAATTTTTAGTGTCTACTAGGTACTGAAAACAATCAGTTCAGGGGAATATGTGACTCAGAAGGTAACTAGATATCCCTGAAGTTACACAAGCTGGAGTGGGAAGTATGGCGTGACACTGAACCAGCTTTCCAAAGCATTTTTGTGGCTGAAGAGAGAAAAAGGCTCTCCTAAAAAATCCACATGATGTTCAAGCAAATGAGGTACTTGTTAACTGTTAATTTTAGCTAACAGTTAAGCACCTGGTAAGGTTTTTGAGTGGCCTTCAGTAATTTAAGTACCTACTTGTTTCTTTGGTTCCCAAAATACATTTGCAAAAAACAAGTCAAAAATAGATGCTACCATGCCAAAAGGTGGAACCAGAAATGGAATTTTGTTTAATGTGATAATTCAAATGTTTACAAGGTAGACTTCCTGTGGGAGAAAAACATTATAAAGGTGTTGTACTTATGTCGAAAAAATAACATTACCTGAAATAATTCTGCATCTGTGTTTGGAAGTAATTTTCCTTGTGTTCAATTACACAAAAGATGACAAGGAAAGTTTCTAATGGAAATTTGGGGCTTTTTGGTCCCTAAGGAGGTGGAATCAGACTGTTCACAGACTATTTTGCTAAGAAACTCTGATGTTCTACTTCTTTTCTGTTTTGCTTGATAGGGAATGAATCATCTGTTTCTGCATCATTTAGGAGAGTGTGAAATGTAGTGTGCAGTTCTTGTTTGTCTGGCTCCTCAGCCAGCCCCCGTGTCTCAGATTGGTTGGAGCCAATCTCAGGCAAAATTGGGATGATATGTTACTGCTGCAGAGTTTGTGAAAGTCTTTTCTGTGCTTTTGGCTGGCTTTTTAGGTATAATAGGTCTAAAACTCTCAAGTAATTCTTTCAGAGTAAGAATTTATTACCAGTTCCTAACAACTGAGAAAGTATCTGTGTTTATAGCTGAAATAATGGAACATATGTGTTGGAATAAAGGAGGAGTGATGACTGGCTTTCCAGCTAGTGCTACTTTAGACCATATGTTGCACTTAAGGATTGTCCTGAGTAATGAAGAGTCTCTGATGAACATTGGCATCAGTGATACAATGGAGAGATTGCATCACAGTGAACTACATTGTTGTACCTAAAGCTGAGTGTTTGGAAGAGCTGCTTGGTACTGTGTTTGAGTAAGTTCTTTCTGTGTTGCTGTAACATATATAAAATGGCACTTTTCTCCCATTTTCCTCTACAAAAATAAATTTGGAAATGTCAGCATCAAGAATGGCAGCATGTTTCTTGATAGGATGAGTGAAAAATCACACAGTCATTTCACAGAAGTACTATTGAATTGTGTTAACTTCTTCTGCATGCCCTTAACATGCCCAGCTGGAGAGAAGTGTTGGAAATTGTAACAATTATGGATAATAAGCATCAGTGTCTTGGTACAAAAATATAAATTGAATCATGCTGATTTAGAATTAGAGAAGGGGAGCAAGGAACTTCTGTCAGTCTTCTTGCACTTGATCAAATGTTAAATTTCAGTGAGCTCTCCCCATATGCTGTGGGATAATATAACTATAGTGGTGGCTGCACTGCATTATAAACACCTCCTTTCTGTAGTAGGCCCACTGAGTCACACTAGAGAAAAGTTTGATGGGAACATCAGGATGGAGAGGAACTTTTCAGTTTAAGTGTAACTTCAAATTTCAGTACAATTTTTCATTAGGTCTTCACCATTTCTTGTATTTCAACTCTGCACTTCTGTACTATTGCCTTGTGTAGCTGAAAAGGGAGGGGAAAGCAAAGCCAGTCAAACAGCTTCAGGAAAGCTCTGACAGTGGGTCTAAAAGCATTTTTAAGGACTGCCTGTCTTTGCAGTGTACTGCTGATAATCATGCTCTGTGGATTTCTGCACAGGCACAAACTAGTTTTAAATGTTAGCTACTCTGTAATGCTTATGGGCCCATAAATAACTGCTCATGCTTCTGCTCCAATCTTGAACTGTCAAATAGCTGAACATTTAAATAAAATATTTTAAATTTGGAATGCTCTTGTCACAATATTGACCTTTTAATTTGCTCAGCACTAGAATAGTGGTGTACCACAAGATAAATGGTCTCTTGTTATGTAAATAAGTGTAAAGTCAATAACCACAGACTGTTTCCTATCCGTCTTTCCTCCATTCCTTTAATAAGAATAATAACATTGGAAGAGGGAATTTTATTTTGCCTCCATGGTGCAGAAACTTAATTGTCAGGCAGTCTTATTGAAGGGTTTTGAGAAGAACTGAAGTGCCATTCTGTTTAAGTGTGCAGTGTGGATACTTATTATTAGCTATTAATATAGAGAAAGTGCTTACCCTGGTAATAAAATATATGGTACTGAAGGGACTCTACTTTCATGTGCACTTTTGCTAGACAGGAGTAAATTACTTAAATAAACATTTGCTTTGAGGTTAAAAAACCACCTTAAAATAGAAATAGCTGTACCACGTAGGTAATAATCCAAGACAAATGTGCCACTAATAGAGGATGAAAGGATGAATAGCTGTGAATCTGCTATGTGATTACAGATGAGGCTGTCCAAAAAAGAATCTAATACAATATGATACATACTAGGAAGCTTTATTAATGTTGTAGTGGTGAACTCTTGCTTTTTACTGTCAAGTTCCATGCAGTAGAGTCAACCAAATGATAGACATTGATGAAAGTGGATGTATCCAGTGGAGCACATCATTCATGCCATGCCAGTAGACTGATATGTTCTACTGCTCAGTCCCATGGGAGACTCTAAGAATCTCATGCACCTTCTTGTTGTAAGGGATTTGCCATCCAGTCCATGTTTATTTAACAATAAAACTATTATATAGATCATACTAAGTAACTCATTCCCATCCTTCAAGGCTGGACTGTTGCATAAAGGTAGACTGTAACCTTAACTCTTATTTCAGTTCTGGTTTCCATAGCTTAGATTATAAGGTATGAAAGCAGCCAAATTTATACACTAGAAGGAGTAAAAATCTGAGTGTCATGAACAAAACAGGGAATGGTTGTTTGGTGTCTCTTGCATTGCAAGAATTAGGAGGAATTACATTATAATGTAGCAGGTAGCAGGTTCAAGTAAACAAAAAGAGGTTTTCTCAACAATGGAAAGAGACTGTTTTGTTTACACTGATCCCAAAAGTTATTGGAGAGTTTCATTTAAAAAGAATGGTGAAGGCTATTAAATCCAAAGATAACATTCTGGCTTCAGCTACAGATAAGTAAAGGCTGGGAGAACATTGTGGTATAATATTAGTCATATTTTATGGAAATCCCAAAGCATGGTGTTCTGCACACGTGGCACTACAGAATACACCTGCACGTGAAATGCTCTGGCAATTAAAGGCATTTCAAAAGGTACATTATTACCATTAATTTAATAATATTAACTGATATTTATATAACTCTTTAAGTAATGGAATCTGGCCTATTTTGTGTCCTTCTCTGCTGGCAAAATATTTCAGTATCTATTAAAAAAATCCTGGATTTTCAAAATACAGAAACAAAAATCAATAGTCCTTAGACACACATTTATTTTGTATAGATTAGATTAGATTTACATTCATATAAAATACACAATCTTCAAGTAGTGAGATGGATGTTTTATACTCTTATTTTTCCTACTAAAATAAATATGTATATTTTGAAGTGTTCCTACAAAACAGAAAAGAGTTTGACAAGTGAAAATATAATCTGTACTGATCATTCTACCAAACCTAATGAATTTATTTTAAAATATTTGTGCTACTAATTTTTCTTCTTTTTTTCTCACCTGTACCTCTCCTCCTCCTCTTAAAAGACCATCCTGTTTCCTTCACAGATCCTGCCACTACCACGAGTTTCAATTGGCTGGGGCTTTGGACAGGGGGGTTGGAATGAGATGGTCTTTAAGATCCCTTCCAACCCAAACCATTCTATGATTCTGTGATAATTCTATCCCTGATCCTTTGCATTTGCAGAGATGTGATGCTTTTCAAATCCTAATGAAAGTTTTTTCATGCTCTACTCAGTGAAAACCTTATTTCTTAATCATTGCGTGTCCTAAGCACACAGCCTGAATTAACCCTTTGTTTAATTCTCTGCATCTTCAGCATAATAAGCAGGCTGCTCATAGCTGTATTACACATTGCTGCTTCCTTTTTCACAGTAAGCTTGGCCATCCTGAACTTTCAGGGTCCAAATTTTTTCTCAGTTGCCCCATGCTTGCTAAATGCATGGTTTTCTCTCTCCTTCTCTAAAGCTGCAATTTCATTTGCACAACATGCCTTCATGTGCTGTAAAGACAGCAGGTATGTTTTCCTTCTCTGTGTGCCCTTCACTGAAAAGCCACAGAAATGTACAATGAGGCAGTGACTTCCCCCAAAATCATCTTCAGAAGATCATACCTACCTAGAAGATGCACAAAAAACCCCTAATTGATGGAAACTGAGGTAGAACAATCAGGCTTATGGGACACATTCAACTTTTCTCACCTAGAGTTTTCTGGATTGAGCATAATAATAACATCAAGACTGGATTTATCTTTTAGAAATGGTGAAATGGACATTTTTCCCTTTCCATGCATACTGCTTCTGTAGGCACTGGTCTTTCCTTACAAAATATAAAATGTCCATTATCTGAAGGTAATGCAGTTCTGCAGAGTTGGTATTGGCAAAGCACTGCTGAAATTCTGTTGAAGATTGAGGAAATCACTATACAGTTTGGTTCCTGAGTAGCAAGCAAATCCAGATATGAATTCACTGTGGAGGTCTTGGCTATTAAGTAGTTATGAAATAGTCAGGGATGCAGATGTTTGTTAAGTAATTGCTGAATGTTACACATTCAGTAAGCATCTATTTTATGGAGAAAGTTTTAAGTTACATTTTATGATAACAGGTTGTTGCAGGTTCATGAAAACAGCCTGGTTAGTTTTATACAGATTAATTGGAAAGCATTGTTGTGGAAGCAATGAAGGAACATAATTTCCTTTTCCAAGGGAAAGAGTTGCTGCAGTACAGATAAGAGGTTACAATTATAATGACAAGCAATTGAGATGATTTGAAGCAAATGTATTCAAAGTTAAACATTTCTGAAGTTTCTGTATTTTACATGTATGAGCTGTGGAAGTACTTTGTGAGCTTGCCTTTTCTCCATAATTAGCCGCAGGTTACATTGCTTCTGGTTGATAAGACATTAGTTATTAGTACAGTGCTAAATTTGCCCTTGTACCAAATGACCCAAAGGGGAAAAGCTGTCTGTTTGATTACAATAATAATAGCTTTTAACAATTGAATTTACTTAGCTAGATGTTAATTGATCCACTTACAACCTTCTGCAGAAAGAGTTTGTGAATGTTACACAAGACTGCAGAGAGCTGCAGGCAAAAATTAGAAGACAGCTGGTGAATTAAGGGTTATGAACTGCCAAGTTCTATTGAAGGAAAACTATATTTCAAAAAAAGGTCTCAGTCAGTGCTGAACATTAGAAAGAATCATGCCAAGTTTAACTGTGGATAGTGGTTTGAACCATCACTTTATTACAGTTACTTATTTGTTTTCTTGCTCTGCTTGGGGCTGAAGAGTGGAGAGATACCTGGAGGGTGTCCATGACTATGAAATCAATAATTACAGACTTGAAGGAAAGAAGTTTCTGTGTCAAATAATCTTTAAAAAAAACCCTGATGCACTGAAATTTGTGACTGATGTGACTGAATGCACTGAAATTTGGCAACTGGGATATCCTCAACGTTGTGTAAGATAATAAATATCATTTTAAATAGACAACTCCTTGCAATTTCACTTAAGCAGAGCAGCATTTTAGCTTGAGATGAACAGGTTTCCGATCCTTTTCCCTCTCCTACAACCTTTCTATCTTATTTTTGTAACCAGTTCAGGCCTGTCCCACTCCAAGTACACGAAATCTTAATCACCAGTAGCTGGTGGTTTGTATGTTGGTCAGGAGGGATTACCATTTAGCTATGGAAACATAGCTAGGCAGATAACACCTGAGAGAAAAACAACTTCTGCATGTACCTGTCTGATTAGACTCAAGTATATTTCCCAGAGACTTCCTTAGGAATCAGTATTGTCATGAAAAAAAATTTACTGGGCAACTTAAACAATTGTGCTATGTGTCTGTAATTCTGAGTAGTATGATCCACAGCTGTTGCAATGGTAACACAAGGATTTACATAGGCAGGGAGTATTTTTCACCTGTTAATCACATGGGGATGCTGAAGTCTTCATGGATAATATCTTCTGTGTACCTTCTGAAGTAAAGAAAACCCCAAAACTTTAGAAAATTGAATTGATTACAGCCCATCTGGTGCTGCACTCACAATACACACAATACTGTTGAGATACTATAGTTCTGAATAGTGTATCTGTTGAGATACTATAGTTCTGAAAGTTTATCATCCCTGCTGTGCTAACTTTAGAGTTTACAATGACTGTTTCTGAACCACCTTTTCTTCATGTTATGTCCTTGCCCACAGCAGGGAGGGTGGAACTACATGATCTTTAAGGTCCCTTGCAACCCAGGCCATTCTGTGATTCTCTGATTCTGTTAGATCAGGCTCCTAGCTTTTCTAAACAGGATTAATAATAGTGTATATTTTAAAATGGCCTCTGGTTAGTAGAGGATGACAGCATTTGTTCACATTTACATGTCTAAAATGTCTCAGTCAGCACTGGGTCCCCAAGGAAAGCAAAAGCAGTGCTCTGGAGCACAGGAGCTGCAGCAGAATAGGGAGAGGGATGTTCCCACTTTAGAACAGACTCTGCCACAGCAACTTCCCCACTGACTGAGTCCCTGAAAATGACTGGTAACAGCTGTTACAGGACACACATGGAATTCTGTGTTACACACTAAAGGTCTGATCCACCCAGGCGCCCTGTATTCTTTATGAATTTGATGTGAATTGCTAATTGTATATCCAGTGTGTTGATGGACTGAAAATTGGACAGTATGGTTTGCAAATTATTACTCTAACTAATGCTTAAGTCATTTAGGTCTGATTTAAACTGCCAGGCCAATGCTTTGCTATGCCTAGTCTGCACAAGAACATGAAGACTATGATGGGGCATAAAAAATCTGCAAATGATCTTGTACAAAGCCATGCTGGTCATATCTTCTGTGTGGTATTTGTACAATTGTGGACAGTTTCTAGCATTGATCTTACTCTTAGCTTCTATAGAATAAGAAAAAAAAAAAAAAAAAAAAAACACGTTTTCCTNCTAAGTTTAAAAAAAAAAAAAAAAAAAAAAAAAAAAAAAAAAGCACGTGCAGATATTGGCTACAGCATTTAGAAAAGAATTGCCCCTAAGTCACGCTTTTCTAAGAACTGTTTTTCCAGACTATTGATCCATAGCTTTACTCATTTTGAAAATTCAGATTTGATTTCTGGTGGAACACTTTAAGTGTAGTACTAGTCCATTGGAGATAATGGTAAAATTCTCACTGGCTCCAGTGAATTCAGGATTTAAGTGCAGGGTACATCCTACAGCTCTCATTTGCTTCCCTAAAACAATATCTGAAAACACTACTACCTTGAGGCCCTTTGCTAAGGCTATGAAAGGGTGATGTCTAATGAGAGTATAAAAACAGCTTACAAGGCCTTAAACTCCAGCACCTTGTTTTATACCTAACAGTCATTTTTTGGTGTAGTCAAGAATTACAGTATGCACACATTTATAGTGTTTAGGATCTTTAATTGGCATTTCTAAAAATAGTTTTATTTGCAGTCATTTTTTTCAAAGTTATATCTTAAAAATATTTTAATATTCTAACTGTAAAGTTCTAATGTGATCTTCATTTCTGTATTTGTTCTTGTTTGATGATGTTCAGGACCAGCATTTGGAGATTTGGTGGGAAGCCTGTAAGTTCTACTGTTTTTCGGTCCTGTATCAGCAGTAGGTTCACTGTACCTTCTTAAAGACCTGCTTACATGTGACTCCACACACTCTGATTTCCTAGGAAGAGAAAATAATTAAAAAACACAACCTTTATTTAGGACACATACATTATAGATTCATGTGTATATCCAGCTTAATTTGAATCCACATTTTTTTTATTAAATGAGATTGGGACAATTGTACATATTTTAGCCTATTTTTCATCCTAAAATCATCTGGTTTGGGTTTGTTTTCTGCTAAAAGGTGGAGTAAAAGAAATTATTTCAGGATCTCAGATCTTATCCTGGTGCATTATTCTCTACTTACAGTATATGCAACTGCTTAGGTCTTTGAAATGGGCATTCTCTATTTTGGACACATAAACAAGTGGAGATGGATTTGCCTAACCAGTTCTGAATGTGTGTGTTGATGAGTGGTACCTCAAGCCTACAAAACCAGAAACCAGCTGAAGGCTCAATTCAACAACACAGAGATCATGGCTACAAAAGGACAGAAGATTTGATCCAGGTCTATTAAACAGCACAGCAGTGAGTTTTCCTGAACATGACCATACTGGATCCCTAATGCTGCCAACTGTTCCCTTGTGTTCCAGAAGAGCTTTTCCAAATGCCCCCTTGCTAATCACTGGATCACTGTGAACTGGGCATCAGTAGGTGCAATGTTTGCATCTGGGGCTCAGATTTGTGAGACTGCTGCTGTTTCCCTGTTTCCCCATCTCCATTGCTGAAACAAGCAGACTGATGCAGTGATTTTAGTTAGGACCTGTTTTGTTCACTGCTGGAGAGGTAACCTGGAAGAAGGAGTGTGCAATAAGGGCTGAGAGATCTGCTGACAGTGACAAAAACTGCAGAGCAGAAGCAATCAATACAATAGAAAAGGGCAATAAAACTCAAAAGGAAATGGGGAATGGTCAAATAAGTCACTCACATAAAATAAAATCTAAGGAGGAAAAAAGAACTACACAGTACAGACCATGGAATGCAATGAAGAAAACAGGAAGCTATAAACTACTAAAGGATGTGGTCCCACTCTCTACAGAACTGTGGAAAGAATAAATTAACACTGGGCTCATTGTATAAAGTTCAATAGGATCATAAAGCTATTGGAGTATCAACTTTTTAGAGGTAACTGCTCATTGTATCAAAGCACTCTCAAAAGTACAGGACCTGGTAATCTTAGTTGGTCAAAAATATGATACTACATGGGACTCTACTGTATTTTTAATGGAGAGAGTTGCATTAACAAGGATTCAGAGAAATAAAGAGGACATCTTTTGAAGTTCATGAAATATAAGAAATGAGAGACTTGAAATATTGAGGAGTGGACTCTAAAATACTTGGTTACTTCCTTTTCATGAAGTAATTTTGTACTGACTCCTGTGTACATGGGAGACAGATTGTGATAAATTGTACAAGTGTCAATGAGTGCCTTCATACATGAATGGATGAGCTGGCAGGTATGATCCAGAACCCTTCACAGTCTTCTGAAAAGCAGCATCAGGTTACCTTGGGCTACCACAAGTGGCACTAGGCACATCTATTTGAGCAACTGAATCTGAATTTCTGACTTCTAAAATCAAGCTCTTTGACGGGGACAAGTATAGCAAGTGGCCTGGGCTGGAGGTCCATGGCCAGGTTGCGTGGCTAGAGCAGGAATCAGAGTAAGGATAGCAGAAATTTGGGCTAAAGGAAATGGTGTGGGGGACAGAAGATGGGAAGAGATAATGCCTGGGAGCTGCAGGGGACAGAAAGGATGCCAACATGAGAAACCCAAAAGCAACTAGTGTTATTGTTTCATGTATGCACAGATGAGTGCATAGATGTGTATGATTGAGGGCAGCAAGGTGTCAGTTGAACTTCTAGGTCAGACATTGTAATGGGTAATTGAAACCCGTTTGCCAGCAGAGAATCTGAAAGGGCTGGTGCTTGGTGTCATGGCATTACCAGTTGTACAGTTCGGAGGTAGTGTGGAAATATTGAAATATGCTTCATGCAGAGAGTGTTTATTCACAGGAAATTCTGTCATCTTCTCTATATTGCTTCCTCCCCTACTTTAGGTGAGCCCATGGCCTCAGCTATAAAGTCATCTCTTACACAGCAACTTTCTCCCTACCTCTGCTATATCAAGTCCATAGTCCATGTGGTAAGATCTGTCATATACATTCCTTTCCTAAGCTGGATTCTGAGACTTCCAGTACTTCCTGAAAATTATGTTTAGTAATAAGGGGGTTGGAGTGCTTTTGCAAATATTTAATAACTCTGCTACTGATTTGAACATTTAGAGGATATCCATTTAGACCACAGAATGCTAACAGTACTGCACTGTGATCAGAAATGGAGGTTGGCTTTTATTGTCTCAGCAGGAAGGCTGCCTTTTACCCACAATGATGAGAGAGTGAGGATGCTATAAAGAGTTATAGGACAAAAGAATAGGCCTCTTCTTTCAGGTCCTGTTAATTTAGAAAGATAAAAATGATGATCTGAAAGAACATTCATTTCAAAAACTTAATTGCTGTTTTAGTTCTCTAGGCTATAATGTAGTGTGGCTTGTAATTATTTTAAAAGAACAATGGTGTATTTTCCCCTTATTGTTGGGTGCACAGTTTCACAGCTCCCTCACTGAGTATTTTACAGACTGTGTGAGGGGCATTCTTAAAGGCATCCTCGTGTGAACATTTCAGACTGATGTGTCTGCACAGACACTGAACACAGAAAGAGCACTGCTTTGGAATTGTCAGTCTTTGTAGGGGACATGAAAACATAATGGCTCGAAATGAAATTTTGCTTTAGAAACAAGGCAAATGCTGCACCAATACATAATTATGTCAAAGTAAGCCAAAATAACATAGCACATCCCCTGCTGTGCTATATCTAACCATTTTAATAGAGTGGCATTCAAAACCTCTTACGTGATCTTACCAGGTGCATTTCATCTCCTTCAATCCACTGGGTCCAACCACGACCTTCCTTTTCCCCATTCTGCACACAGAGCAGCTTATCTCCATCCCAAGACACAGTGGTCTATCAAAACAGACATGTTTGGTATTACTGTAGTATTCTCTGATATTGTGATTAGTTTCCATAAAGCAAAACTTATCTCTAATGATTAGTATATCTCATAAAAAGAATAACTGTTGAGTGTTGTAACACTTAGGATAATTACAAAAGAAATGAGCTTGAACAGCGAGTTGTTGCCCAACTGCCTTCCAGAAACTGGAAGGATGAGATAAAGCAAGAAAAAATATAATCAAAATCATTGTATAAGAACACACTCCTCTCTCCCTGCTGAAAAATACAGCAGGAGAAGGGCTCTGCAGCCTAACACTGTATTTGCAGAAGGAGCTGAAAACTTAAGATCTGGTTTGGTTTCTTCCACCCTGATTCCCCAGCTGCTCTACCTGAAAAAAACTCCCATTTACTGGCACTATGGATGAACAAAGCTTTTGAATACGGAACTGGTTTTTCCTCATGTCTTAATCTGCCTTCCTTCATCGAGCAGAGTGCTTTGGAAGTATCACAAATCAGTGACTTTGCCAGCATTTTGCTTTTTGCAACTGAGGCTGGGGAACTACTTGAGCCAGGACTGGCAGAGTAAGTGCAGAGTCAGGTGCAGCAGTATTCAGCACAGCACTTTTGTGAATATTGGTGCTATCCTCAGTAGTTCAGTAAAACTTAATTCATAAAACTACTTAAATGTATGACAGTACATCCTACAGTTTGTTGCTCTGGTTAGTATTTACTGACAATTTGCCTTTCACATCCCCCCAGGAAAAAGGGAAGCAATACTCTGTAAAATATTTAAGGGGAAGAGCAGTGTCAATTTGTGCTCCATGAGGATAGTTTAATATTAATATTAGCACATGGCTTTTAAATCAGCTTGTATGAAGGGGCTCTGAGGACTAAATATGGAATTACTGTCTACCTTGTAAAAGTCTTCAGCCACTGCTTGCATGAGTAGTCAGATATGGAGAGATGATGAATTCTGATCTGTCATTAAAGGAAACTTACTGCATCCATCCTGTGTAGCTCCTAAGAGAAGCAGTCAGCCTACATTTTTCCTTCTGGAAATTAAAACCAGTTTGACACACAAGAACTATGCAGTTCTATTTATTTAATCTGTGTGTGTCACAAAATTAATTCTTAAATGATAACCATGATAACCACTATCTTTGAATGAGTGCAGGCAGCAGTCTTCTCCCATGGGAAGCTTTAGACTAAACAAGCATGGAAAATGAATCACTAGAAAGAGTGCCAGGATAGATAATCATGGCAAGGCTTTGGTATTGATCCCATAGAGTCTGTTTGCACCACACGGGGTCTCTGAAAGACAAACTCACATGTCCTTGCTAAAAATCTCTTTAATTTGGAAAATGCATTAAAAAATTCTTCTGTTCTCTTTTTTAAAGTGATGTATTTAAACCTAGTAGTAGATGACATTTTATGAAACCATATCTTTTTAACGCAAAAAATGCTAATGCAGGAAGGAACACCACATTTGGGTAAAGCTGTAGTTAATGTGGTCACCATAATCTAAATCCTCTCTCAGTATCTGCAGAATCCGCAGACATCCACTTAAGAGATAGATGATAACAAATAATAGGAGTCAAAGTGAAAAATGTTTAATTTATAAGTTAACATATCTACGAATTTCTGATTCTAAAAAATGAATATAACAGAAAATGAATGATGACTTGTAGATGTGAGGCATACTGTGGAATGAAGCATTTGTATATACAACTTTGCTTAGTAACTGCATTTATTTGCATCCGTTATTAGCTCATCATAGTTTAATCATTAGACTAGCTAAATAGTTAAATTTTGTAGGTTTATATGTGAATTCAGAGGCAATATACCATGATAAAGCAAGACACAAATTTATTAGTCCTACTAATGTTCCAAGTCAGTTGTGAATGTTATTACACTCAATAATATTCACTGACTTAGTACACTTGGGGAAAATAGAGAAATATTTGTAGAAGCACAAGGAAATGCTAACTTTTTAGCCTCCAAGGGTGATAGAAATAGTTTCATCTCAGAAAACAACACAATTTTTTTCTCAGGATTTGTTGTTTTTTGCAGTGAAGATTAGATATTGCTTTTTGCAATTTGGTGATAACCACAGAGTCTAAAACACAGACCATTAACCAAGCTGTTTCATCAGACAATATTCTCAGGTATCCTCTGCCTTCCCTTTGAGAAATATAAATACTGAAGGGATAGGAGTAAACCATACAATTTCTGATTTCTGTATGTAGCTATTTCACTCTGAAGGTTATAAAGGGCAGAATATCTTGCAAGAGAACATAATGTCATTTACTTTGTTAGCAGGAACAACCACTTTATGACAGTAAGATTAATCAGTGGCATCTGTATCCTTGTAATGTCTCAATGTCTCTTTTATTAAAAAAAGACAGAACGTAGAAAACTCTCTTTTAACTCAGATTGAAACAAGTTCTTCCATCCCAAAGACCTCTATTGAGACACAGAGTGTTAGTTGGGGTTGGAGTTGCTATGGCTGTTAATGTTCACTGGCTGCTGCCCACAGTCCACCCTCTACAACACCCAAACCAGAGCAATGCTCACCTTAGAACATTCCCAAATATTTGAATCAGAACATAAAAATAATACTTCAAAAATACTGTAGGGCAAATGTTGTGTATATCATCTCTCTTGCTATATATAAGAGCAAGGATATATTTTTAAAGACTGTGTCAGGATATTGCCATGGTATAATCAGGAGCCAAGCACTTGAATAGACTACCAAGGCAGTTCTGTGTGACCCTTTGCTTCCTGCTGTTTTCCTTTCTGGCACACACTATCAAGAAAAAGAAACTCTTTACATTTTATGTAAAGCTACTTTTCTTAAAAAAGTATGCCTTTGTAATTAACCTTGTTTGCCCCCATTTTGATAACAGCATTACCTAAGTCTTGCCTGATTACAGGGACCCAAGCTGCTGTCACCTACCTGCAATGACTGAAAATCTTTGCCATGGTTTGGTGGACACAGCATGTCCACACAGACAGTTCCTGTTATCTTCCTCCACAAGAGGAGGAGAGGCAAACAAACTTAGAGGACACCGGAAAGCTGCAGTTTCATAATGGTAACAGAACCAACTAGATAAATATATAGTATTTCTCAAAAACCGCAGACTTCTGCCTTTTTGAGCATCTTGTACTACTTGCATAATAAATGGAAGACACTGTTTATTCCTTTCAGCTAGATAGTACATAATCTTGTTCATCATAGGCAAGTTAAATCTTGCTTACTTACTACCTGATCACACTTAAACCTAAGATGAAAACTTCTTAGTCAAATGTGTTTAATTCTGGAGGAAACTTCAAGAGAGAATGGCGATAAATGCAATTAGTCAACAGTGCTATTAACAATACTGAAGGAACACAAGAAAAGGTGGTTGAGCGAGGTAAAAAATAGTGAGTCTTGCCTCAAGTAAACTCTTCTCAAAAATTCCAACCACCAATATTGCAGATTTTTCAGATTACATACACTTTGTTCTTGAGGTGTAATACTACAGAATGGAGCTCCTCTGGGAAATGAAAAAGCCTTTGAAGCCTGAGAACATAAAAAATGTTCAAATTTTCTTTATTTTTATTGTAGGATTTCTGTAGTCTCTCACTTTTTGTGTACTTTGATATTCTCCTTTTATTACTTGGTCATTCACACACTTTTCTTAGTGATTTAATCTCTTTGTGTAATGAAGATGTAAATTCACATGCATAGCAACACCTGAATTTCCTGAATATTAAAGCTGGAAGAAACTATAATTAAAGTATTCTCATTACTGTTTCCAGTTACAAGACAAGGTAGATGTATTAAATGAAATATTCACTAAAACCAAAACAAATTATTGACTATGCATTTGCTTCTTGCTTTTTCTTTAAAAAAAGCAGTAACTATAGTGAAGTCTTGCACAATTTCAAATTCCAGTGGCAAGGGATACAGACCCACAGCCAGTGACAGTGACTTTTGTAATTTACTGAAATAGTCATCAAACGTTAGCAAAGTACTTTGCATCTCCCAGTGAGGTCTAAGTGCAAAGACATTTGGTGCTGGCTCTGCACAATGTTTCTCATTCCCCTGCTGGCTAATCCTGTGTGCCTGCTTGTGTCAGGTGCTCTGCAGTTGAAGGTAAATAATGTATTTTATAGACGAATGAAAGAAAATAACTTTTTTCAAGGTAGTTCATGAACATTTTTGTTAATGCTACATAGATTTTTGACACATTGCCTTTACAAATATGAATTGCAGCTACCAACTTTCATCAAAAATATGTTATTGATTTCCCATCTGTAGGAGAAACACAGCAGTACCAGTTCTATTTTCCTCCTACTTCCCTCAGAGTGTTGTCTCTATATATGGTTCACCAAATGACTGCAAAGCTTCGAGTGCACGACACACTGTGCTCCATCTCAATCCAGTAATTCTCTGCTTGCGAGAATGACAGGCCATTTTACAACTGTAATTATGATCTAAGAAGGATTAAAAAATGGAAAGTCATTTTTTTAGGTCAGGTGAAACAGAAAAATCCAATTTGAGCTGTGTCCTGTAAATAACAACAAAGAAAATATCCTAGAAGTTTTGGTCAAACACAGCAATATATCCAACAAGGTCTTTAATAGCTTCTCTAGGTAAACCATTTTTACCTGTACTAGGTATCAAAGTGATATGAAAACCTCTTGTAAGCAGTTTTTTGGGGAAAAAATGAAGTGCTGATAGAATACACTACTGTTGATGTCCCAGCCACAGTCCAACGCAGGGGAATTCTGTGAGGTGGTGACTCCCTATGGCCCCTGTGCAGGAGGCTGCACGCTACTCCCAGGAGGGTACAGCCAGGGACAGCTTTGTCAGCTGCCCGTCCTGCAGCCCCTTTTTTCTCAACACACCTGCATCTGGAAGGTCAGTGACAGAGAGAAACTACTGAGGAAACAACAATGAGCCCAACAGAACAATTCCTGGTAGGATTCCTGGGCTTTATCTCCAGATCCTGGTGCCGGACAACAGCTGTACAGATTTAGCTGTGCTGTAGCTCAGGCATGACAAAGTCTTCTTTACTTCTGTCATTGCCAGCATCTCCAGTGGCAGTATTGCTAGAAAAGGGGCTTAGGATGGGACTGAAAAATTTCAGATGAAAGGTAAGCTGTTAGATAAGATCACATCTTAAATGTTCAAATTCTGTATTTTGAATCCTCACTCCTAGGAGCAACAGAGGAAAGCAAAGACCAGAGATGTGTTCCAGGGAGTAGGAGAGTAAATGTGCAAAAGCTCCAGGCTATGCAGCTGGGAGGAGGAGTAGAATCAATATTTTAGACAGTGCATATTGTGTTATTTCTTAGAAATGTTTTTTTTCTTACCGAAATAAAATTTATACAAATAATACAAAAATAGGAAAACTTGTGTATATTCTATACCAGAAAAAAAAAGTAAACCCCAATCACATCCAATTCACTCTGTGCAAGGATCAGAATCGATTCTAAGACACTTTTTAAATTAATGGGTATAACTGGTTTATCCCCTGTATAACTTTAGCAAGATGCAATTGTACATAACACTAATGGTTTGTCATTCAAAACTGGATTTGTTAAGTCTGGTTCTCAGCTTTTCAGCTGATTCTTTCTGACTGCACTTTCTGCATTCATAACCCTCAGGGCTGTTTAGAATTCACAGAAAGCTGAAATGTGAAACCAATCCAAACCCACTTTCCCTACAGAGCTTCAGTATGCTAGCAGTAGTTTTGTGAATAAGTAGCTCAAAAGCTTCTGATCAGTCTCATGTTTTAGGCACTGCAAAATGTGAAGTTTATGACATCCTAAATTACATGGCAAAAGATTCAGCTCATCTCATTTGCTATCGCTGTGTGAATGTGCTGAGCCTATCACTTACAGGTAATGAGCAGTAATGCCAAGAGAGTAGCAGGGAAAAACAAGGCAGGAAAAAGGAAACTGCTCCTCTTTACTGAGGCACAGAGACAGAACGGACCACATTCTGAGAGAGCACATCTCTCCATCCTGAGAGAGCCTGAGACAGACCCAGGAGTGGACTCCTGCTCTCCAGAGCCTTGAAGGGGTAGAGTGGAGGACTGTTCTTCCTCACTTGCTGAGAGCAGTTTGTAAAAGGTCAAAAATACCAACAGAAAACTATACAAAGCCTATCTTTTTTAAATGACACCTTCCCCTTCCCCCCACCCAAAAACAACAACAAAAATCAGTGATTATGCCAATGAGGAGCTGGGAAAATTACAGTTCTGCAGAGAGATAGAGGACAGTAAATCTGAGAGAAGACCAGTCCAAGCAACAGTGATTCTAGAACATGCTTGTTCCACCTAAGTATATGAGAAAATACTTACAAGCCAAAAATGGCAGCATTGTAAGGGTAAAGAAACAAAACAGCTAAATCAGAGGGATCCAGTAAAGACATATTGCTGATCTTGCATCTTACAGGCACAATTTATTTTGAGTCTTCTCACCCTGAGGGAGATCCCTACTGCAATTCTATGTACTGGAATTTGTTTGTTGGTTGTTGTTTTTCTGGCAGCAAAGTCTTAATTCCAAAACCTGCTCTAAACTAGATTAACAGCTGAGAATTCCATTTGTGTAACAGAGGAACCTGCCTAAATAGTTAAATAAGCTTCATGAGCCTTGTGATTTTGTAACAGGGCTTTATTCTGACCTTGCAGAGGTATAAATCAAATTATGCCCAGAACAACTAACTCCATTGCATTTTTCCTGAATACAAACTAGAGAGGAATCAGTGTCGCATTAGGCATGTTTGGTAATTAAAACAGAGCCATGATCAGTTTTGAACAACTTCCTTCCCTTCAGTAGGATACAGCACATGTAACAGAAGGGCCAGTCAGGTGCCTGTGCACAGTCCTCTGGGGCTGTCTCAAACACTAATTGACTGTATTTTGAGGAAGGAACTTCATATGGTAAAATGTATGATAGATCTGATGAGTGAATTTTACACCTCCCGAACCCTCCTCACCCTACCCCACCCCAGCAAGTCAGAACTATGACTAGGAGTTATATTAGTTCCTGTAAAGGAACCCAAAACACCCATCTGATAACATATTGATGGTTATACTCTGTTTGCATTCAATGTTTTTTTACTAAATGGTTAATATGTATTATTTCCCACATTCAGTTTAAAATTTTTGCTGTTGCCTCTGTTTTCTAGTTCTCTGTCATTTAATTTCCTGCTTCAATGGAAGAAGAAAATTACTGTACCAGAGAGCACAAGGTTCTGAGTTTCCAGAGCACCCCTCATGTGCTTGAACAAACACTCAGTTATAACACAACTAACACTGTTTTCAGTTATCCAAGAAATTCTGCTGTTCTATATTTAGAACATAAAATCTTTCTTGATTTTTTAAACAGATTGCTTCCCCTTAGTCTCTGTCAAAAGAGATTAATTCTGCATAGTGTAAGCTAAAGGAATTCAGTCTTTCAAATGCCTGAACAGCAGAGAGCAATTATAATGCAAAAGTTTTCTCTGACTTCAGCAGCAAAGTGATTAGAAAACCAAAAATTTTAGGAAGTAATTTTTGCATCTGAGCTATCCAATTCTTAACCTGCTTTGATTCATTGGGTGCAAAGACTTACAACATGACACTTCAGCCTTTGTTTTAGCCTTCTAAGGTTTTTCAGTTAACTTTTTAGTAATTTTTGTACTATATACTAAGTAAATAACACTGTGAAGGGACATAAGGCTTATACTTTCCTGCTTAGTGTCAGATCCTGCCCCATTCTTATGTGCTGGCACGTATTTCACATTGTAGATTTTCCATCAGCTTCCCTGGTTATTACTGACAGTGAAAAAGGGAAGCAAAACTATCTGCTGATGAATGAGAGATACATGCATAGATGGTTTTGTATTAATTGTTGTTTCAGTAAGGTCTTCCTCTTTCATGCACAGTAAATTTTTTTCACACTAATGTTTATATACAGGAACCAAATTTTCATACTTAGTGCAATACCTGAGATGCTAAATTAATCACAACTAGAGATTGTAGAAATTATCTTTAAAATTGTGGAGATTTCAGGATAAGATATGATGAGACCTAAGATAGCAGGATCAAATACTCAGTTCAGGAAATATCAAAGTCAGAGCTATCCATTTAACTTTACATTTCTGTCTTGGTACATTCTCCATCTGATACATGTTGCCAATTAAAACAATGACCAAAGTCTTCAAAGTAGTAGAAATTTAACTGCATAGTCCGATTCACATCACGTGAGAAAAAATGTAATACAATATTAATGTTCTCAACTTACTTCTACACCATCTAATGTGCACCTTGCAACTTCTGCAAAGAATAAAAGATGCTCCCGAATACATAAACTTTCATTTTACCTTTGTACTTCAAACAGCCAAGTTTTTAACAATCCTGAATAGTTAAGTATGATTGAACTTGCAGAAACATGTCTTTCATGAAATTGCCAAGTGAACAGAGAAACTGTAATTTAACTTTTACCTAGGAGATAAAATCCTGGGTGGAAAGCTCGAGGAGCATCGATATCAACTGCCTTCTTGCAAATACCTTACCCTGTGATTAGTGATCCCTCCTTTGTGGTGAACTATCCCCATCTTTGGCTTTGCAGAACACAGAAATTGCATCTTTAACTAAACTAGCAGGGTTTTAGAATTTCCAAAGTAGCAAATTTTTACTTCCCAATAGAAACAACATCCTAAAGGAGTTGATGTCACCAGTTGCTGTTACCTCTATCCTGTAAGAAAACAGCCACCTGAAAACATGTGCATTCAAGAGAGCCACAGCTGAGGGTCAGAAGAAGGACAAACTGAAATTGCTAAGGTTTATCCTACTCAATTAACTCACTGATCCAGAAAGTTCAGACAGGCTTCCAGGAGTGACCAACTATAGAAATGAAAAAACCCTAAGGAGGAGAGAGCTTGTACTATCACAAGACTATCAATTCCTAATGTCAAAACTCCAAGTTATTTCTAAAATAAGTATCAGCAAAACTTTTTAGCCTTTACTCATCACAGACAGTATTGATTTGGAATTACTGTAGTTACACTCTACCCTGACTGACTCAAGGATATGTTTTACAACTGAAAGGTGAACACAATTTCAGTGAATTACACACAAGATCTAACCTGTTCACCGTGCTAATATTATTCTTACTGATATGTTAACTCTTGTTAGATGATATATTCTTCATTAAAAGAAAAAAACAATCTATACCTATAGGATGAATTACTTCTAAGGTTATTTTTGCTAGTCTCCTGATGATTGCTCTGCTGTATAGATTAATGTTTAATGTGTAATTTATCTTATCCATGTTACTTTGTACTGCTCATACACTGAGCTACTTGGATAAAACTTGCCCAGTAGTCTGCTCAGTCCACAATATAAATAACAATAATTGATTCACACTCTCTCCCATTACACAGGCTGACTATTAATGATTAAGCCATTTATGGCATGCAGTTCCACAAGCTCTACATGAAGAAAGGGAACACCATCAATAATATTCAACCTTTGCTTTTATGATGGTTTTCTTCATAACACCACTCAAGGAGTGGTCCAGTATCTCTTATAACCTCCATGACTCTCCTCTCACAAGACTCCTTCTGCACTGTTGGAGTTTTGCTGCTTAACAACTGCAAATTTTGCCTGACATTATGGTTATCAGATTTGGACTGAAGTGACTTCAGCAAGACAGCTTCTTGTACTGTTTTACCTTTGCTATAACAGAGGTCTCATGTAGAAAAGAGATCTTTAATAAGAAAATTGAACTAGAAAGTGGGATGTGTTGCTACAAGGCAAATAGAGAACCAGTGGTCAGCGACTTGAATTGTCCAGTGTAGCTGGAGGCCATAAAAGACATGGAGATCTCTGGGGGTTTTTGTGGAATCACATCCCTATGTCATTCTTAACAAAAAAAGCACCTAGTCAGAGTTAGTGACTACCCCTGGTTGTTTGGCTTTTTTTTATTTGTTTCTAACAGGCAAGAAGGTGCTGGTACCTTCTGTTTCCAAGGCTGAATAAGCATTTTCCACTAAACAGTAAATAGATAAATGTTTGAGTAACCTTTGAAAGTAGGCTGAACTAGGTTCTACTCCAAATCAAACAGCTGTTGTAGTGACTAAAATAATCTTTCTCTAGTTTCTTCTTTCTGAAGAAGAATTCAGAAGTGAATGCTTCCCTATCACTCAATTTAGCAAAATAGGGTAGATAATTTTGGCTTGTTAAAAATAATGAAATATTACTTCTTTCCACCATGTAGAGGATGGTTTAGTTCTCCTTTAGATGGAAGTTTATTTAAGTACAGGTAATGCTTAGATATTGAGACAGTTCTGTGCACACAAACATTTTTGGCAGATATTTTGAACATTGCTATCTTTGATGGTAATTAACCATGTAAGTATCAAAACCTTCTTCAGGCTCATAACTGTTCAGTGGATCTGGACCTCAATATCCTGATCAAGAGCATTCCAGGAGTCAAAAACACATTATGCCATTGGGGCCCTTTCCTACACAATGGCACATGATCCTCCCCTCTGTGAATTTTGTATTCTGCACTCTTATCACACTTGTATCCTCTGTAACAAGGACTACAGAGGGATTAGCTGAGGCACTTGGTAGCCAACCATTCTTTTTCTCTGGTCTTTACAATCTTTCCCTTTGCTGCCATGACCAGAGCAAAAGCAAATTTGCATATCTTAGTGTTAGAGAAAAGTATTGGTTTTAAATGGCACTATCTTTTAAAGAATGGAAATCTATTAAATCTCTTTTATGAGGTTTCTCCTCTATAGTCCCTCCTGGGGTAACTTTCTTCTATTTGTCAACTTCCTCGCTGTAGCATATTGCCAGTGTCGTGCTGTCAAACTAATAGGTGAACTTGCTATTCTCAAGCTTTTCCCCTGTAAATTGCTATTTATCTGTCACCACTTATAAAGCAAAAAGAGCTCATAAGACAGAGCTGTCATAAAACAAAGTCCTTGGTGTTTGCTTGTTCATTTCAGTAAGATGTGTTCCTGCTGGCTAATTAATGTGCATGCTCTAATAAATACACCCAGGCAATTTTTAAGCACTTGGCCATTCTTACCCAGGGAATAGTGGCTGACCCTGCAATCAGTGGATTTCCTCTACTTATAAAACCTTACTCAGTGAAGAGGTTCTGAAAGTGACCTTAGATTTCTTTTGGACTAACAAATACCCCAGTACAAATGAGCACAGTCTCACTGAGGTTACTGTTCATTGATTGACAAAACTGCTTTGTGCTCCTGATTAAAATTAGCATTCCTTCAATATAAAGGCATGCTCAAAACTGCAGGTACATCTTGGCAAACTGAGAAGTACAAAAATAATTTTAGGAATAGCCACACAAGATGGCTAAATGATGTGAAAGGCCTGAGATTATTAATATTCTTTTTTTTTTTTTGTCTGTTGTTAAGAGTTCTAATTCTTACCATGCATTTGCGATCATCCACCCCAGATAAATCCTCCTCAAACTCCTTTCCTACATCAAATTCCATGATGTAGTTTCTAAAAGTGCTTAGCGTTTTAATGATCATATGATCCCCGTTCTGAAGGATTTCTTTGTCAGGCTTTAGCAAGTTTGCTATTTTTCTTACAGCAACATTTACATCTGAAAAAGAAAAGGAATTATTTAAATCCAGGAAAGTCTTCCCCATAAAGAAGTTTGTTGCTTCTAGGGAGAACTAAAATGAACAAAGATAAATGAATGCCCAAATCTTTCAAACCAGCCTTCTCAGGAGGAAAAAGTCCATAACCTAATTCTTACAACATAAATAACTTAATGTTTCATTTTCTGATTATGTTGAATCTTAAAAAAATTCCATTTGTATCTGACAGTTAATAAGGTCTTCAGTGTTTCTATAGCAATACTAAACATCAAATACAAACATACAAAAGTGCTTTCAAGTGCTGTATGAATCCTTTTTAAACATAAAAATTTTACTGCTTTTCAAACTATATGGTTTATTTAAGTTTGGAATCTGCCACTTACCTCTTCAAGCTATGTAGTTTAATCTCTGTTAATGCAAGCTACAAGATGGTAAAAAGTAGAGGCTGCTCAAGGCAAAACAATTTGGCTTAAGGCAGTTCTTTCCTAAAGTACATTCCTAAAAAAATATTTCTCACAAAAATTATTTATGACTGTACAAGAAAAAATATATTGAAGTAAAGACTAAGCCAGGTGGCATTTATTGATTATTTATTAAAGTACAAAGGGAACCTTACCCAGTGCTTTCAGATACTCCTCAAAATTGTCATTGCTGACCATTTTCCAGTACCCATTGAAGTCTGCAGGCATCCCTACTTTAGGTGATTGTCAAAATCAAAGCCTCAGAAGCGTGGGTTGATGCTGCACCACACAGCTCACTGCCTTTCTTTGTGACAAGTTTGAACTCTGGTTTCTTTTATCTCTTTTTTAGACCATGTAGCTATGCAAGTCCTTCTAATCCGATTATTGTTGAAGTGCTGCCTTTAAATCCTTCCACAATGCTGAACTCTGAGATTTCTAATGACAGCAGGAAGACTTGATTTAAAATGAATGAAATATTCACCTTTCATATAACTGCTGTAAGGGAGATCCATTTTAACCATATTACTCCTCATTTTTCATGCCACTCAGAAAAAAAACCCCTTGAAATAGCTTTAGTTTAGGATATTAGCCAAAGCTGTACAAGCGCTTATCTTGTGTGTTTTTTGAGGCAAATTCTTCTTTCATGAATATGTTTCAGCTACTTTCTGCCTTCTTTAAGAAAACAATCATACAGGCTCTTTCAGTGAAAGCCATTTGTGTCTGGTATTACTTTAATTTGTTCCACAAGCTCCTTAATTCTAGAGAACCACCAGTGGAAGCAGTTTGGCCAGCTGAGGGTTCAAAAAGGGCCAGGTAGGTGGAAACTTGTAGCAAGAAGCAGTGGTTAGCTCTGTATTGCTAAATGTTACATCACTACAGAATGTATGATTTCTGTTAATCTAAGAAACTTTGAAACACAGAATTAGCACTTTATAGAGTTCTGTGTTCTTTAAAAGTTCCTTCTCTCAGAAATGAGATACACTGGGTCAGCTAACAGGCAACCAGCATGGAAGAGAACAGATTTTTCTTGCTAGCACTGAGCTCAAACACTGAGCCCCTTAGATATTTTCATATGGTACAACTGAAATCCCTCTTGGATATATTATCTGCTCTGGGGCTTTGGCAATTACTTGCCCTAGAAGACCCTGGATCAGAGAAGCAAAGAAACCCATTTTAAATGTGGGGATGAGGGGACTGTCAGTCATTTGAGAATCCAGAGGCTTAAAAGTGGTATAAGTGGCACAAGCTTGCATGAAAGAAAGATTTATTTCCATCTCTTGGCCAAAGTGAAAAAAACAAAAAAAGTTATTCAGGGTCTTATAAAGTCAAAGTTTAGCAGTATTTTATATTTAAACATCTCTCTCTATCTATCTCTCTCGATATATAAAGTTATGGTTCATTATATTTTGCTGTTTCAGAACAGTAAGGATTACAGAATTACAAGTTATGTTTGACCCTTAAGTATTACTGAAGAAGAATGTTTATTGTGAAGATCTTTTATTTTTACAAGGCAACTGTTCTTTATATATTCTAAGCTACACAGCTGAGCATCCCAATTTGCTTGAGCACTACCACACACAGATTCACGTATTTAAAACGCCACATGATATCAAAAAATTCTGGACTTTCCCTTCATGAATAAGAAACAACTTTCTCAAGAAAAGCTCCTGGTCTGTCCATGCCACACACTGCAGCCATCAGTCATTTAGAGGGTTTATTGCTGTGTTGTGCAGCTTGAGAGGCTGCAGCAAGGCACCTTCGTTCTTGCGCTCGCTCTCTTCTGTGTAGATGTTATGGTGTGCAATGTAGGATATGACAGAGTCTGGTAGGAGATACTTCACACTCCACCCTCTGCACAAGGCAGAGCGTATCTGCGTTGCACTGATTTCATTCTGAATCCATTCTTTCACTAGAAAAATGTTGTGCTGAAATTTAGTTAAAAGTTCTGATTCCTTGATATACTGAGATGGATCAGAGCCAGCCCGGCTAACACAGACCAAACCAAACTTTTCCACTATTTCTTTGATGTCTTCTTCCTTCCAGAGATTGGGTGTCTTAAATGTCTGTAGAAAATCAGCACCACAAAGCAGCTTTAATTCTGGTAGAACTGGAAAGACAAAAGGAAATAAGAGATGTCTTATCCTTGTTCAGTTTTCCGGGAAGTTGATACTTTAAATTGGTTTTAACTCAACACTTTTCATTTTTTTTTATTTTAAAAATAATTTAGTTTTAGTCCTTTTTTTTTCAGAAGGTTTCAAGAAAAATTCAGTTTAGATTTGTATGTGTCTGGTCACAATTACTCTATCATCTACTTCATCATCACTCAAAGCATACTGAATATTATCTGTAAAAAGATAAAGGAGACTTCCTTCACTCTAGCAAGCCAAAAGGGAAGAAGCAAATAAGAATTATTTTAGCACAAAGATTAGGCCTGCTTGAACTCCCTACTCCACCCCATCCTGCCCTGTTTTTCTTTATTTTCTCTATTTCTTATTTGCTGTCCACTGCCTAGGCCCCAGCACAGAACAATCTCTTTCCTCAAATCTTTTCTATAACACTCATCATAATTCCATCTGAGTATTTTAGAGACATTGCCCAGATATTTTCACAGCCTTGTATTCACATGAAATGAAGGGCAAGGATGGAGGTATTACCTCCACTTTACACTTATTTTTGGTTGCAGATGGTTTGCATATCTACAAGTCTTCTACAAACACCATAAGTGAATGATTCAGGAAATAAGAAACATTCCAGTGATGATGCATGAAAAGCATAACTTTTTTCCTCTAACAACTGTAAAGATACAACTCATCAACAACCAGGAACAACTGAAATGTATTATTCATGACCAAGAGATGCTACAATACTAAGTAATCCCTGTATTTTTGCTATTTTTTTACTCATATATTCTATTCTTTGCAAAACAGGCAGGGCCACAACATACATCTCTGACATAGCTAAAGAGATGCTTATAAAACCCAAGCATTAATACAACTCCAAAGTCTCCTACCTGTGTGGGAGTTATTACAAAACAACTGCCCCAGCAGTTATGTTGGCATTTGGCATGGCTTGGTTTTGGCAGTCAGCTCCTACCCTCAGAACTCAGCAGCTACTCTGTTCAACTTTTTCACTGAGTAGGCTAATCTGGGAAAGCTGCAGTTTTTAATGCTAAACAAAGCATCATGTTTACAGCTGTGAACCAACCTGCGTGCTGGCAAGAAAGGGAATCCCCTGTAGAGCCTTCTTTGGGATGTTTGTTTTTCATGAATTTCTCCTCGGACTGGAGCACTCTAAGTGATTCATTATAATGGTGCCTGCATTGAAAAGAAAGGCTTCTGTGTGAGGTAATCCTCTCAGAGATGCGACAAAGCGATTACCTGGCACTTTCCCGTTCAAGAACAGGGTCTACTTTTATGCACTTTGGATTTAAATACCATTTCTTAAGAATTTGGCAAATTAATTCTGCCATGAGATTGGTAGCAGTGTAGTTACATTTTGCAGAATTCACAAGCAATCTCCTTAATAGCATTCTGGTTTATAAATCCTTTTTGAAATTCTACCATTATGGAAATTTTGGTAGCTATTACATTTGAAACATAGTGGAGTTTTTTTGCCTAAAACAGGATTAAATCACACTTTAATCACTAGATGTAATTTCTTGACTAAATACAACCCCTCATGGTAATGTTTTATAATGTGTGCTCAGTTTTTTGGAGGAGACATTCTTGTTCTCTCTCCTCCTCTTCTCCATAAGAACATGTTCTCTGAGTTTTTACCTTGCTGTTTTCCCTTTCATTTTAATTAAAAGGATCACAATTCCAAGAAACTAAAAATTCTCATTAAGATTTTTGACATCTGTTGTGCTTCTAATTTTACTGAGTTCAGATCCATGAAGGCAGGCAAGGATCCCTTTGTCAGTTTTTCCAGGTTTCTGTTACTTTTTTCTTTCACTGCTCCTGATCCCCGGTGCCCCCTGCAATGCAGCTGTTGCTTCCTCACAGGAGTGGCCTTTTCCTGGCCTGATTGGAATAGTCCCTGCCTTGCACCATCCTGAGCCATACTTAGGCATTGCTCATATTTGCACGAGCCAAAATTGTTTCAGGAAACAAGCTCATGGTTCGACATGACAAGCAGACACAGAATCAAGTCAGTGTCTGACCTCTAACACATACATAGCCCAAGCAACCATCAGCTCTTACATAACTGCATCAAAGAAAAGATGATGAGTTCCAAGGTACAGCCCAAATTCAGTGCATGCACAAAGCCACAGCTGACCCTTTGAATGTCTGGTGTAAGGCATGAGCTTATAGTTTAGTGATTTAAAAGTACACTCTTCAAATCATGCAAATACTTGAACCACAGGAATAAGTTACACGTGTCAAGAACCTACACGCAGACAGGCTGCAAAGCAACCTCAGTCATTTCTGATGTTCTGCCATTGGCTAAAGAAACTGCACAGACAAGAGGTGAGGGACATATGGTAGTAGAGAGTAGGTACCAGTAGCTTGGTCTGTGCCTCCCTACACTTCTAATTTTAATCCTGTCTTGCTGTAAACAGGCTGCTGCTATGTATAGTCAAGTACACTGCCTGTGGATCATGATCTGACATTCTTGAGCCATGATTCAAAAATAAGAACATTTGGCAAAGAGCTCACTGCAGGACTAACATTACAAGCACTGCAAAATCTGAGCTGCCCAAGGTCTGCTCAGCAGTTCAAGTGCTGGAGCAGGGAGGGTTACATTACTTTAGATACACCAAAAAGGACAAACCCATCTGCCAGTTTCTAAAGCATTTTCTGAACTGTGTATGAAGCTTAGAGTAACTATGCAACGAAATCACAAGCACAACTCAACAAAAGTTGGGTAATACAGATCTTTGCCAACTTTTAATTACTCTGTAGTATAGCTGCATGCCAATCACAAGAGGAATGAATGTAGATCTTTACTTACTGACAACACTGTTTCCTTGTCTAGGAAGAATATTCACAAACAGCAGGTAAGTGGAGAAAGAGCTCCATTATGTTCCCCCCTCCTCTCTAAAAAAAGGCTTGGGATAGTCTCAAAAATTTCCATACCCATTTAATACTGCTATAAGTGGGATATGAGCTTTGCTGCTTAGAATTCTTTTATGTCACAACTACTTGGGATCCTCTGCAAAATCCACAGATTTTGATGAAATGTGACATTTTTATTGCAGTCAGTTAAAACAAGTACTGTACGAAAAGGTCATTCGTGTTTCAGGACAAAATGTTCTCCTGCAGTTAAGTGTACAACTCAAAATATTGATAGGAAGAGACATTTAGGTACAATAATGATTTTTACGTTTGCATTGCAATAGGAAAATCTCTTGTGATTGGTATTGAAGTTTCCTACCTGAGGGAGCTTATAGCGAAGGCAGAAGTTGGTTCTTGGTTTTTTGAGGAGGGAAGAATCTATAGATTAAACAATAACCACAACTCAACAATAAACCATTGCCTGTTTATACTTAGTAAGGATCTAGCCCTAAAGCCAGCTCTTTTTTATCTTTTTTTTTCCACCTGTGACACTTAAAATACAACGTAAAGCACAAACACCTACACTGCATCAGAACTGCTTCCCTATTCAAGGGATAAGGTTCAGCATTAGATTATGGCACTGGTTCAGCTCATTAATACAGGTCAACATTTGTAGAAAAAAAAATTAATCTCATTTTTCTCCTTAATATCAGCCATTTTAACATTTTGTGAATTTACTCATAAAACGGAGGCAGACAGGAAGCTTGGCTGTTCACACCACATTGATAATACTTTGCCTGAGTAGAAAATAATACATACAGGTTTCATTTACTGTACCTCTTATTCTAAAATAAATATATAAATCCACTCTGAAGTGGATTTATAATTTACTAACCCAATCTTGCAAGCAGTACTCACTTCAGTTGGAGCTGTGCAAGATCAAAGCCTTTGTAAGTAGGATCACCTGATCTGTAAGATTTGGGGCTGCTTCTTTGGAGGCAAATAGTTTGACAGAGGTGAAGTTTAGAACAAAACTCCCATACCCAGCCAATACTGTAGGACAGACCTCTTGGTATTTTTTCCACACTGGGATATACATTAATGCTTAGAGAAAAGAACAGTTTTCTGCCAAGAGAGGGTAGCATTGCCCAGCCCTTCTCCCACCCTGATCCTTTCTGCTGCCTAGGGGGATGGGGCAAAAGGAGCAACTGGATGTGTGTGTTCCCTCAGTGAAGCAAATAAAAGAAGACCTAAAAGGGTTCACTAGTCTTTTTTGTAAGTATACAGTGAATACTATATGAAGCATATTAAGTACGCTATTGCAAAGTAACAGGTCTGGCTTTTAACTGCTTTCACAAAGAGCCACAAGAGCTTTTGGGGCAGCTGTTGGAAGACAATTTAGAGCCTTAAACTATATGAACACCTGTTTCCACTTAGAAAGTAACCTCGAAAATGTGGATAGAAATGAAGAATCAGTGATAGCTGTTACAGCACACTTGCTGTAGACTTGCATGAAGTCTTTCAGTTTAATGGTATCTGCTGACTTCTGTAGCATCTTTTCCAAAAACCAGTTAGCACAGGAGTTTGTGTTTTTATATCCTGCCCCATAATGCATTTATTACCATATGGCAAAAGACATGTTTCGAGGTCCTTGCATCAAATTAACAGGTTTTGGACAAATTGTTTGGTTTTTCCTTCCAGCACAAAACCACAGCAAACTCCAAGATTTTGAAAAGAATATCAGCAGTTGTGGGCTTGGGTTTAACTTGGCATTAGACTTAATAAGAAAGCTTTACAGGCATGTGTGATTAGATAAACCTGGAAGCTATAATATTGCTCACATAGCTAATGTGGAATCTAAAGATGCTCCTGAAGAACAGAATTGTCTGTAAACTCCCTCACTTTCTGATTACAATCTCTCTATTACCTGCTTAGAGACCTAAACCCAAGAAAGGTAACAGGAGAGGCAAGAACTTTTCCTGCTTTTCCCTTTCAGTGGCCTTTGATAATTTTGCAGAGGCTTTCTGGATGCATCTAATGGCTTAAAGGACACTAGTGCAGTACTGTGGTTATTGCACAGCTTTGGGAAAAGCTCATCTGCTTTGCACTACCAAATAAAAGATTCCTGACTTGCTTGGGTGTTTTAGAGGAGCAAGTTCTGTGCATTGAGGTGGTACCTGACAGATTTTTGGCAGTCAGTGTTTCATAAAGACAGGAAAAAGATGATGTAATTACCTTAACACTTTCACTGTCTCTGTCCATGTTTCCTGCTCACTCTCCCAGGGATCCACTCGAATCCAGTCAGATGTCTCCAGTGCCAGTTTAGCCATTGCTATCCGGTGCCTTGCTGAAACCAAGCCTTTCTTGCCATAGTTATCATTAACAGGAGACATTATGCCTTCAATCACCTGATATCTTCCTTTGGAAAAAGAGAAAAGAAAAATAGAAAATTATGTTCACTTCACAGAACCTTGAAAATTTAGGGTGGATAGGACCTTGGGAGCTCACCTCGTCTGAGATCTCCAAAGGTTAACTTCCATGGTTAACTTCAAAGTTGCAAGAAGCTATGAACAACTTGATTTGGGTATTGTTCTTAATACATTAACAACAATTACAAAATTAAAATGCAGCTGTTTTGTTCCTCTGTGAGCTGCTCACAATTACCATCAGTGTTTATCCTATTACATGATCCAAAAAGGAAAGCTGGGTGAACAGGCAATTTAAAAAAGGAGAGAGAGTCGTAATTTATGTTGCAAGCTATCTAAATTGTTAGATATAATTAAATGTCATAGTCTAGTTAGTACAGCTTTGATATAGACAGAGCAATGGATGACTTAACTGACCACTACTTTACTCTTAAAGATCTGATGCTTGTTATTTATCTAAATCATTGTGCCTTTTCCTTGTGTTAAAGAACTACAGCACATTACTGCAGCTGTGATTAATGTGATTCAGACAAACCAGAAAATTCAAGAACAAAGATGGGGCTAATGGAGTTTAAAATGTGAATTAAAGGACTGTTGTCCAAACATCAGCTGAGCAGCCACTAAAAACTCTTCCTATCTGGCTGATCATGTTAAATACATTTGAAAATATGCCCCTATTTTTCCACCCCTGTAACGTAATGTAACCATTAACACAACAGACTCTTGTTGAATTTGCAGTTCTGGCCTCAAATCAGGAAACAAAGATAAAGCCCCACTATAAGCTGCAACCCTCAAGAAATTGAGAGGAGAGAAAGAGTGTTTCAACTGAACAGAAATGAAACAAAATTATTTCTAATGTAAGACATGCATTTTAGATAAGATACTGAAGGGGGAAAAATCCTCTTCTTTTTTTTCTAACTCATTTGTTTTAAAAAAGAAACTTAAATGCAGCATGTTACCTTTACTGCTTTGTAATGAAAACAATACCTCTGATATTTTTGATACTGGAACATGACCATTTCATATTCTAACATGACAATCTGGTAATGTCACATTTAGTTTGATGTAATAGGGTAAAATTCCCCAAAGAACTTCATCAAGTTGGACTTTAAAAAACCCAGCATTAAGATTCAATGAGATTTACATCCTCTTAAAATGTCAGTTCAAACCATCCTCTGTTTTAAGATATTCTCATTACAGGCAAGATGAGCAAGATAAAATTTTCCAGAAACATGCAAAGATGTGTTTATAATTAAGCCCATCTCTTGATCTGATATTGGAAATAATTTCACTTGATTTATGAACAACAGCTATTCTCTCATACTCTGATATTATACAGTGCTATAATGAATTATCATTTAAAGGAAAGAAATTGCAGTTTGAATTCACTGCTCATTTAAAGAGAAAGAAACTGCAGTTTGAATTCACTAAAACGTTAACCTTATTAAAAGGTTGTTCCTACACAATGATTTTATATTCCACATTTTAGTTTCTTTCTTTTAACTTTCTACAGATAAATATTGTTCTCCTGTATTTTAAGCAAGATTATTATATCTCCTATATTAAGTGTAAAAATTAAATTTTTGAAATCATGCTAACCAGGAATGATATGAGTTTGCCATATCCTTGTGAGTTGTAAAGATTTCAGTCTCTAGTCTGGCCTGGAGCTGCATAAATGGGATGAGGTGAGAGCTTCTGATGCCACATCAGCTTGTTCCAAAGCAGAAAAGAAACCAACTGGAAGAGTCAGGGTTGGTAACACTTCAGAGAGTCAAAGACAGGAATGGTTTGAGAAGACTCACAACTGAGTGACCCAGCACTATGCAAACATGATGCACATGAGAGCCTTCCACATAAAAATACAAGCTGTAGCTGTCAAAATGTAGGAAATAATTTTATCACTGGCTCTAAATAACTTGTTTCCTCTTCAGTAATTTAAAAGTTCACCTATTCAATTGTGCCCCTCAATTCTGGCAGGCATGCAAAGAGAAAACCATTAAATTTTGTCACCTTGGGCTTTTCTTAATGCCCATGGCAATTCTCTTCTCTGTCCCATAAATTATTACAGGGAGCTTCCAACCTTCCTTGGTTCAAAATTATCTTCATTATTTCTCTGGAATGCTATTTGTTTTCATCATGCAGTATGTTATTATTGCTTGTCCTAAATATGTGTAAAAATCCTCCAGGCCCTTAAGTGGTTTTGCTTTTCCAAACATATCTACCAAAAGCAGCAAAAAAATTTCTCTTGCTATGAACTTATATTCTCTAAGAACTGTTTAGGATAACTGGTTAGTGCTTAGAAAACTAACTATAACAAAAGTGATGAAACAAAAACTGTCCCTCAGACATGTTAATGTAGATTATTAGGGAAAATTGATATTTGGTTTTCAGTTATAAAAGTCACTGTAAATTGTCACAAACACCACCACAAATTGTAATGCTTAATTAGCTCATTAATACTAAAGCAAATTTATCAAATGCCAAATTCATATAAAATTGTTTGAGTATATTGGTGGAGCTTCTGAAGATTAATTTCTTCTAGTAGGAAGTCTGAAATTCACTGTGTGAAACTATACCATAACTAAATAATAAAAGTAAATAACCACTATAGAAAACCAAATAACTTAAGTACTTCCATACATTTAACTCTCACCCACTACTCATGTTCCTCTCAGTGTCATAGGAAAATCCACAAGTGAATAGGAATAACCCCACTGCTGTTCTTCCTTCCACCATGTCCAGAGCAGGCAGAAACAGGACATGGTTCCTGAGTGCTTGATTTAATTCTTTTTCTAAATAAGTATTATCAGTAATTATTCCTTCTAAGCTCCACTGTCCAGAGCTGCATTTGACACAACTCATTAATGGTGTCACTTTTTTTCCCCCGGTTTTCATAAGATAGCAACTCATTATCCTTCACCTCCCCTTGGAATTTGTCTTGTCATGGATAGAAACACCTTTCCTGTCTTTCACACCATTCTCCTTTGCCCTCTCCCCCTTTTGGTCTTACCTGTAAACTTGGTGATGTAAGTATCCTCCACTGGCAACACTCAGAAAAAAAGATTAAAAATATCTTAGATAGACTGATTCTAGTACTATTTCTTTGGTCTTTATGGTCAAATGAGAAATACAGCCAGAGAGAAATAAAAGCACCTGACATTAGGTATTGACAGACTGTAAAGGCATTTGCCACAGTCATAGTTAAAAGAAACAATTTTAAAACAAGGGATTGAATCTTCAGAAAATTTTAGCTATGTGTCAGGATGTGTAAAGCATCAAATTTGCATGAGTAGACAGAAAATCCAGATAAAGAGAATCATTTGAGTCATTCAGGCACACACAGCCATGTGTGTTGTATTTAAAAGGCAGCATGACAAGATTTATTGGCTGTTATTAACAGAATAAGAACGAATTACTTGACATGTGGCAATGAAACTGCACTTAAAGTGCCAGAAACCAAATCAAATTTCTTACTTAAAATAAGAGATTTATGAAAAATAAGATTAGGCAGCATCTGAAACTGAAGTGATGTACAAAAAGCTGGCAGACAGCATTACTGGAGGTGTCAGTCAGGATGCACATGAGGGACAGTCATGTCATTCCTAACAGGGAAACCTGACTAAGTCACAGAGTCAGGGAATGGTTAGGGTTGGAAAAGCCCTCCGAGGTCATTGAATCCAACCATTACCCCAGCACTAAAACCTGTCCCCAGGTGCCACATCCACACATCTTCTGAACACCTCCAGGGCTGGTGACTGAACTCCAGCCAAGCTATGGCACAACTCATCCTTTTGTCCTGATTTGTGATGGAGCAGAACTATGGAAGCAGCAGCAGACTGAAGCCATCCCCACAGCCCAGGAAGCATGCTCCTCATGTTAGCTAATTCCTCACTCCTGTTGGTCACCCTTCCAGGCATCCAGAGTGGATGTTAGCTCCACAGTGCCCTGTTCTCTCTGAGAAGGCAATCACTCAATACAGCAGACTGCTACCTCAAGTCAAACAAGCTTTAGTCATGTATAACCAGTGTCTTCCAGCCACACTGTCAGCTCCCACTCTGCAGCTACTGCTTCTTCTCAGCAAATAAGCTCCAGTTTCTCCTCTCCTTCTCGGTGTAACCTCAGAAGTGGAGACAGGACTAAAATCATGAGAATGACCAATTAATTTTCTGGGCAGGAATGGTTCTGCTATAAAACAGGCATTCAGAATCAGTCATTTTTATAGCATGTTGCCAACCCCTTTTGCCTGAGCAACTATCTGCACTGTGGCAGGAAGGACCATAGATGAGATTTGTGTATCCATACATACAAACACATGTATCTGCACTAGGAGTGACTTCAAACAAAGCCACCCCTACTAGGGATGGGTAAAGCTTCCACAAGCTTTTGAGGATTCTTCCTTTGCAGACATGCTGGGTTAGGCATTCAGAAAGCGCAAAGACAACTCTGCAGGCAACCCAGACACCAAAGTAGGATTCTTTAATGCTTAAAGCCCTTGTACTTGTAAGTCTTCACAAGCTAAACTAAGAAGCCAAAAGGCAAGTGACACCCTACCTCCAGCTAAGTACTGACATTAGGTCCAATATAATGCACAATTTCCATTTCAGCTTTTCAAAATTTCATTTTTAATATGATTTTTACTAGAATTTAAGCAAATTGCTCTGAGTAAGGGGTGGAGTTTTATTAAACTGACCCTGGGGCAGACCAGACACTGAATTGATTCAGACAGAGTAATAATTCATTTCCCAGTTCAATCCTTCTTTCAAAGTAAAGAAATTTTACTGGACTATAATTTATGACTTAAACATAATTACCAATTGGTCTCATATTACCTTTCTACTCCTTGCACACCTGGGCAGCAGAATCAGTTATAAAATTATACTGAGAAAAGTCAATTCAAATATCTTCTTAACCCTTTATTTGCAGACTAGAGCAACAAAATAATTTTACAGTTATAGGACAAAAGAGACTTGTAGAGGCTACCCTCAGAGCCAGATCTGTAATTCTTCCTCATGGCAATCAAATATTCTCACAGAATATTCTGAATATGTAGCTGCCTCTTTTACTGCACAGTGGTATCAGTGGGTTACCAGTTTCTCTCCCCCTGCTCAATTTGTCAGCCAAATTCCTTCTCCTATTATTTGCTGTTCAGGTTCCTACTGAACCACCTCCCTAGGAACTTTTCTATCAGATTCCAATAAACAATGATTTCCTCCCAAGCACTTGTAGAAATATAAGTCTATATTTTAGCTGCCAGATGAAAAAAATAAAAATAAACCCCTCAGCAACTAAGGGGCTGATCAAGCTTAGAGTTCAAGGCTTTCCACCAGCATTTCTGATTCTTGCTTAAATTTCTGATGTTACCCATCTTTCTCCTTTGTTGCCAAAACATTCTAGCCTGATGGCATCTCGCTTTTGTCATCTTTTTCCAGGATAGATAAAGTGTCTCTTAGTGAAGACAGATAATGAATAATTAACATTTTATCTTTTCTCCAGTTTCCCCTGGCTGTCAAAACTACTACCTGGAACATTTCTTCATATTAAAATACACTATTATAAAGGCATGAAATTGGAACATAAATGATTTTTCTAAGTTTCAGAATTATTAAGCATACTCCTTCACAAGGCTCAGCCACTTCCATGAATATGATCCTAAAACTGCTGATAAAGCTTTCACTCTATTTGAAGGAACACATTATACCTGTTTATACACTGAGCCAAAGGAAATGTAATGCCAGACCTTCTATATTGAATATACTATGAAAGCTTTATATTAATATCAGTAAAGAATATTAAAATTAAGCCAGCTGAAAAGTGACAGCTTATCTAAGCAAGTATCACAAATCTTTCTTGCTTTGCTCAGCAAACCCCCTGTGTTTGATGCTCACAAGCCCTCACTGACCTGTCTGGTGCAGGTGGTCTCTGGCCAGCTCAAATAAACGCAGGTGCATGTTTGTGGTGGGGTTAAAGGAGCCACAGGCCAGAAGGATGACAGGGATCCTGCTCTTCATTCTGACAGCAAACCATTACAACTCCACCCTGAAGGAAAAAAAAAATAAAGAAAAGATAAACTTGAGAAAGCAGTTTGCCCACTGTTCCTAAGCTGAAAGGAGCAGTATTAGAACGGGGTATTCCTGGAGCACCAGTGGTGTATCCAGTCCTGGCACAGCACACAGCAAGTGCCTGCTCACAAACACAGCTCCTCTTTGATATTCATTAGGAGAACATCAACACATTCTGCTTTCCCACACACAGACATGGCTAGAATGTACTTCTAGAAACTCATATTCTCATTAGTATTAAAATCTGATAGATTTTTACATGTTTTTTATTTTTAACCTGCTTTTGTTAGAGAACAAGTTCTGTCTTTGTCTACTGATAACTTTGGAACCTGTCAGTCTGCTACAAAAGCAGGTTTGTTTTTTTTTAATACCTTCTTACAATGAACCTTTGCAGCACGTGACAAAACCTCACATGCAACACCCAATCCTACAGGTCTGACTTCCTTAGAGCTGGGCAGGCAGCAGCTGGGGGTCAGCCAGCTGCCAAATACTTCTACTCAGATTATCAGCATTTGCCTGTGTGCTTCCTTTGTTGGACTGCAGAACAGTGGATAGTGGATCAAAAACAGGGAACAGCAGGGAGGAGAAACTGCAGCTGTTTCAGGAAAAACCCAGGGACATTAAAAAGCTGTGAACAGGGTGAATGGGCAGGGAGCAATGCTGTAAGGAGCCTTGCAAGGATGTTTATAAACAACCCTTTTGTAATTTAGTTAAACTGTCAGTCATGTAATAAAAATGTAGCAGAAATCAGTTTAAATTAGTCACTGTTATTGGAGCTACTTATTTGCATAGCTCTTTTTACAACTAATCCAGAATATATCTGCCATGATAAAAACAGTTTGTCCCACAAACGTCTGCAAATCTGATTTCTTTTCCTAGGACTGGAAATCTCTACAACACTTGCACCTATATATCATACATACACTACTCTCCTCTCTCCCCTGGCCTCCAGCCCTCTCCATCAAATGTAACAGCTTTCCTGCAGAAGACATTTGCAACCCAAACTTCAGCAGTCAGTCTTGGGGTAACAGACCAAATCCAGCACAGATGCTGTGCTCTAATTAGCCAAATCTTATTCTCCATCTGCAGTGTGCCAGAGGCCCATACTCAGAGCCTACCTCTTACTGTTCCCACTTCTTATAGTCCCTTTTCTTTTCCTTCTCTGACTTAGAAAAAAAAAATAATAATGGTTAAATCAGTGTCAAGTTGATGTTTGATAGCTGCCAACTCTCCCAGTTCATTTATGGAGGATTTATGACTCTGAAGACTGGGACTGTACCATGGAACAGTGTTCAGTGCACCAAACAAGTGTTAATATTATCATCTGCCACATGTTAGCAGTTTGCAAACTTTTAAAACAGAAAATTCTTTGAAGCTTAAAGTGCTGTCTAGTGCTGAATATACATAAAAAGATTGTTTTATACTGTTTTTATTTTATTTTCCTCATTTCCTGTATCTTCCATCATACTAGGGGAGATATACTGGGGAGAAAAGACTTGTTGGCTGCAGAGTTATTGAAAATTAGCAACAGTTATGGTCTAAAACGGCAGCAGCTGTAGGAGGCACCTGCCACAGCACTCTGCTCTCTCTGATTTACTGTCCCTGTATAGACACCAAAAAACTCACACGTGAAAACTGTATGCAAAATCTGCAGGTTCTTCATTCAGAAAAACCAAACCTAAAATGTTCTTTTGTTCAGTATCAGCAAATCTGTAAGTATATCTTCATTGTATGGGGAAAGGTCTTCTTGCCTTGAAACTGAGCAAAATGTTAGCATCTGAATGGGAGCTCTTACCTCTTCTAGTTCATGGCTCTCCTGTGCTCTCTTCCGTTCTGAAGTGCAGTTTATATTTCCACAGCTGTTCTTTTATTTACCATCTTAACAGAATGTTTTATTTTGCTTTTCTTTTAATTCTGTAGACTATTTCTCACCTGAAACAAAGGTGTTGAATGGTTTGATTGCAGCTCTTACTCTTTTATACCCTGGAAACTCCAGGGAAAGAGTAATTTTTAGTGATAACTGGACAGTACGGATAATGGAAACTCAAAAATCAAACGAACAAAATTTTAAAAAGCCACAACAACAAACCAAGGTTGTACTAATAGTAAATAAACATTTAATGAAAACACATTTCACAATATGTATTATACATAACATCCTCATATATATATAAAAAAAAATGTAAAAAAAGCAGCAGTGTTTTGATACTTACTAGACCAAATACACTAAGCCTAATAAACAGGTCTAATACAACTTTTAATATTTCAAGTAAAACTTTCTAATTCAGCCACTATCTTGGCTAGTATTAATTACCTGAATGTTTAAAATCATTAGAACACCACTGAAAATAGGAGAAAAAAAGAGAGTTAAGTGATTTTTCAGCTAAGCTCTCTTGAGAAACCAGATACTGGAGAAAACTTTAAACACAGTCTGTGCACCCTGCTCTGGGCAGCTGTACCAGCAGGCCTGGCCAAGCAGCATCTTCCCAAAAATACCAGGGACGTCCCTCCTGAATGTCTGTAGTTTGGGCAGCTTCCAACAACAGGGTACATTATGTGGCAATACAGAAGAGGGCAGTTACCTTCAGATGAGGAGGCCACACTTCAGCTATATAAAAAAAAGTTTAATGATGGACAAATCATTATAATTTTCATTAGAACATTCCCTCAAGCTCTTTTTCTGTTGCCTATATTCCTACAATATGTCAATAACAGATGACGTTACAGATGACCACAGTTAAGTTCTGCTGAAAGTCAGTAATTAGAGCCATATCTGATTAATTATCAGCAGCACAATGGAGTGCTGAGCAGCACAGTCTGATTCATGAGCTGTTAAATTAGTAAACTGGAGAACACGACACTGGTACGTGCACACTATGAGGCACTCACCCTTGAGGTAAAATTTCTGCAAAAAGCAGAAATAAACCAAATCCTAGCACAGAATTAAAGTGTTATCCCCTCCTGTGAGGGTGAATCTAGATTAATTTAGATGAAATTTTGATTTAAACAAGTTTGAAGTTGCCCATTTCCATTCTTTTACTGGGCACATCACTGCCTCATATAAATTCACGCAGATGCACTGAGACCAGCTGAGTTACACCACGTGATGTTAACAATATGACAATTGTGAGACATATTTTCAAAGTCAGAAAATAAAAAGCACATTTTAGTAGGTGACCCAAATCACAGCAAACCACAGTACAGAAATAACCCTTACAAATATGACTGATATGAGATTTTCTCACCCTGTTAATAATAAGAGTTGCTGCCATAATAGAAGTTACTCCAGTCAGTAAGCTCCCAGCATGTGCTGTCACTGAAAACAGTCCTCCACAACAGTGATAAATATTTCCAGTATATCCCTACCTTTGCTTTAATAGTGAACATATGTATCTGGGTGAGGAAAAATTTATCTAGAGTGGTATTTTATTTACTCATCAAAAAGTTACTCACCCCAGCCAAGAAGACTTTTGCAAGGTGTACATATATATTACACATAGCCCAATATGATGGTCTAATTCTCTAAAATAGCTTTTGCAAGGCCACATGGTGAGTCATATTATTATTAAATTCCAGTGATTCAGGTGCACCCCATTTCTTTGATTTTAACTGAAATCCATTAACAAAACACAAGATGATCCATGATTTTCTATCAGATTCAGCATATCAGAGTATGAAGTTGCTCCTTCCAATCCCCGCACCAGACCTCTACTCAGAGAATGCAAGTCCATTGCAGCTTCAAAGAAACCCCAAGATCTAATAATCTGCAAGCTCCCTGCAGTATTCACTAGAGCAACAGCTTGGACAACATAAAAAATCATCTGGCTTTTCCACGTGGAACTTTGAAGATGGCTCAAAGCACAACAAATACTGTCTTTAACAATGCATAAGCTTATTTTGCTTCATTTGGGGCTATTCACTATTATTTCTTCATCTCTGTCCAGGCAGCAATTTTCCCAGCAAACCAAACAGTTATCCATGAACAAGTTACCTCACAGAAAACTGCAATATGTCTGTGGCCCGAATTCCAAGTGCCCTGGTGGCTAACGGAGAAAGCAGCCTCAGAAGAAGTGTCTCATTCTCTCCTGAGATTATAATCCTTCAAATAACACCACAATAATTCACTCTTGCAATTCCTTTATTTCAGCCTGTATCATTGGGGGAAATTCCCTTTCACAGAAGGAGCAACAAAACCTCTTCATCAGTTACATCTCTAAAATCAACCTAAGCATAACTTGTAGGTGCATTTACTTTTAATGAACTTTTCTTCTAAATACTAACTAGTTCCCTGTTTTCGATTTCCATTCCCAACACTTTCTGCTCCACAAAGAATCTACAGTTCAAAGGCACTTAAGAAAATTCACCACAAAAAGTACACATGGACAAAGCATAAAAATATAAATAATAAATCAAGCACAAGACACATGCAGTCTGAAATACATGCAAATATTGAATCTCCAGTTAATAATGAACATGGCATTGCCTTCAATGATTTTCAGCCATTTAAAGTCTGAGCAGAATTATTGCTTAGCACAAGCTTAAAAAGATTGTATTCTCAACACACACAAAACAATGCCCATGAATCCAAATCAACAACACATTTTTTTAATCCTGTGAGTTGCTGCAGGTTTATAACTAGAATTATACAGCGGGGCACAAGAGATTCTGGTTCCAGAGTCCAGCCAATAAATTATCCACAGAGATACTTCCATGATAATACCCTGTATGATATATTTTTCTTAGTATTCTTAATATTAAGAATATTATATTTTATTAATATTCTTAATCATCCCGCAAAATAATCATGCTTACAGGCTGAACAGCAATAAGGAATGCAACAACTCAGCAGCATGGGACTCAGAAACCACCATTCCTGCACACCAACAGTTAAATCCCGTATTTTTAACACGCAAGTTTGCGCATTTACTACATGTTTTAAGGTTGTCAGATTGCTGTCCTTAAACAGTAAACATGTAAAGACAAACCACAGCATAACACTATTAATGTTTTTTTTCTGTATTCTTTGGGAAAATAATGAAATAATCCCCATTTTGTAAAAAAGCCATTAATTACATTCTAACTGCCCATAAAACACTTGACAGTACTTAGGTGTTGAGCTCTGAAGCAGTTTTTGTCTGGTTACAAGGCCGGTGATATTCCACTGACCCAGAACCGTGCAGAAAATAAATTTTAAAAGGCCAGCTTGGCCAACACCACGTATCCAGTGTTTGCTGGGTAGTGCAGGATCTCAGTGTGCATTACACAACAGCACTCCCTGCACAGTTTTGCAGCATTTCCACAAGGTCAGGAGAACACAATCATCTCCTGGTATCTTGTATTCACTGCAGTATAATCTTTATAATCACTTACCCAATAATCCCTAGTGGTCACTCAACATCTAACACTCAACTCCCTTATTCTTTGTGCCCATACCACACTAATAAAATAGGCTTTTTCTTCTTCTACAGTTGTCTAAACTATTCTAAGTAAAGCCAGGAGTCACTCTTCTGTTTGCATGTATGAGTCAGTCATCCACAATGAACAATACATTGATTTACAGAAAAAGAGGATTCATGTAGAACTGCAATGCAGGGTACCTATTTTTAAGCACACAAACCGCTGATTTAGTGAAAGCGCCAACTTTTCTGTCAAAACAAACTCTTGTTAAAACTTCAAGAGTTCCTTTTCAGAAGCCATTCAGAGTGATTTTTTGTCTATCAACATCTTTGTAATTTTCCTACAACTAGCAAAAGACACTTAGCATATCCTAAGGCAAATCTCAGAAATAGAGAACACAAATGGAACATATTTAAGTGGTAACGAAAGCATCTTCAATCACTAAAGTCTGCTCTTATAAAGCTGGCTTTAATGAATCCCCTGGAAGTGCTACTGCAGAACACTCAGATGCAAAACAATCATAGATAGCAACCAGGGCATAATGCAGGATTTCCAGAACACACAGCAAGACCAAAGTTAAAAGCATCCATAATCCCAGTTTACTTTTCAGTTTCAAAACAGGGACAAGTATTTGCCATCACGATCATCTCACTGGCTCTACACTTATATGAAACATGTCTTTTAGCAAAGTAAAGAATTAAAAAAAAATTAAAATAATTACTAAAAAGGCTCTCTTTCTATATTTCAAAGAAGCAAGAAGGAATTCTGCAATACATGGAACTGTTCAGTTTGTTAAGTGCATGATAGGTCTCATTTCTCCCTGAAATTTCATCTATTAGTTACTGCCAGAAACAACAATCCCAAGAGCTGGGGTCAATCCTCAATATTTGAGGTAAATAGTGAATATATAAAGCTGCTCTTTGAAACAACCTTCCCTCCTGAACCCATTCGGTAGCATCCAGGTACCCCTAAGTGTACATATTTGGCAGTCCGAAGGCTATTGGCAGGTAAATTTTTAAGTCATCAAAATGCAAAGCATGAGATGCATTTCTTGCACTAATATATGAATCTTCCTAATAAGACTGACAGTTTTGCATAGCAATGAAGCAATTTAAGTAAATGGCTCCTAGGCTCAAGAATTCACATTGTTTATATTTTAATTAAATGATCACTTTAGAACTCTACTTGCTTCATCTTGTATAATCAAAGAATTCAGAATTTATACAAGCATGTGTGTGCCCTGCCTATTCTACAAAATGCTTTTATTCTCTTTAAGAGTCACAACTAATCAGGATTTTCTATCCATCCAAAGAAACAGAACTGAGATTCTGAAACAACTACAATGAATTTAGGCACCTAATTACAATCACAGTCACACTGCAACTATCATCTAAACGTTTATAAGTGTTATGATAATTAAAATACATATTAATAACCATACAGTCTTACCAACTACATAACTTTGCACCTACTCTTTTTAGTGGTAGACAAAAAAGCCAACAAAATGCTGGGCATGATGAGGAATAGTACTGAGACCATCACACAGGGTATTGCTTTAGCACTACAGAAAACCAGGATGGGACAGGTCTTGACTGTTATGAGCAGTTCTGGTCTCAGCTCAGGAAGGGCATCTCAAAGGACCAAGTGAATGGACCTACCACTGCTCAGAAGAGCCAAAAAAAAAAAAAGTCTGGGATTGTTTGGTTTGGAGAGGAGGAGCTTGGGGGAGGCTACAGCTGAGTTTTACAGAATGATGAAAGCACTGGTTAAACTGAATGCAAAACTCTCCCTGCAGTACTAGGTCTGAAGAGCAGCCAGTGGAACCAACAACAAATTTTACAACAGACAAAAGTGCACCCGAGAGGATTCAAACACTTCAGGTGTCCCTGAGGAAGGAGTTGTGCCTGGTGGCAGGAACACCAAGGGAAGCTAAGGGCCAGGTTAATGTCCCTAAACCGTGTCTCCTCTCTCCATTGCCTGTGACAGATTGCTGGGCTGGACAGTCTTTCTGATGTTTTTGAAGTTCTCCATTATACTTTGTGAGCCTATATGGCTAATTTCTTAGTTTCTTCTATTTCAGAAAAATGCACAATGCTTGGTGAGTGGAGGGACAGCCACACAGTCTTCTGAGCGGTAGTTGCACTAAATCAACAATATGGGGGGGGGAAAAGTACAGATGTGAAGTTGGCTCATGAGATTGAGGGCAGTTCTCCTTCGGGGCACCTGCTGTGGCCAGGGCAGGCAGGCGGGGCTTTAACAGCTTTGCCAGCCAATTTCAGTGGCTCCAGGTGCCAGCAGTAGCACTGAGACATTGCACGAATTAAGTCCTTAGAAATCTTCACTGCTATTGTCTTATTATTTTAAAAGGTAGAGGCTCAAATTCCCCTTTGACAGGACTGTCACCTATTGCATCCTCAGTGCCCTTCTCAGACATCTCTGGACTTCTCAAAGGTCTTTCTGATCATCTGAACGCTAATTAGGTAATCACAGCTACGCTAAATTCTAAAATTTGCATTTCTGAAGTTAAAGGCACAAAGGCAATTTACTGGTAGAATCAAACAATGGAACTAGACTTCAGTAGCAAATCATACCTGAAAAATGAGCTGCTTGCAAGGATTGTATTGGCGCACAGGTTAAAGAAACAAACACCACGGATTGTTTATGAAATCAAACAGCAGCTGTTGCACAAGGGGGGAGACACCCTCTTAAAGAAACATGAGTAAGTTGCACAGTGAAAGCCGGATGGATTTAAAAAAATAAGTAAGCACATATGCTGTTGTCCTCTTTAACTCTCACTGGCACTTGGGTAGGTGCTCGAGAAGAGAGGAAGGGAAAAAAAACACTTTAGTTTTCTGTTTTAAATACATATATATATATATATATATGTATGGTCCTGGAGCTGTGTTTATCGACTATGTGACGTGGCGAGTCCCACAGCCCCAGCCCGTGCAAGGCCTTTGGAAGCCTGCCCGCTTCCCGCGGTGTTCCCGCAGCTCCGCCCGCCCCAGCCCGCGGACCCCGCGCC
>VZRZ01004549.1:1833108-1862243 GCA_013398175.1 Climacteris rufus
CCGAGCTGCCTCCGTTCCTCACCTGAACGTGACGTCCCAAACTTTCGGCCTCCTGCTGTTTTAAGGACGGGCCCTGCGGCTCCGGGCTTGTGCAATCAGCGTGGTGAAGGTCAACTTGCCAAGCTCGGAGTAATGAAGCTCTGCTTTCTCTGTGTTGAATGGCCTTAGACACTCACCTCTTCTGTCGGCTATGGAATATTTTGCAAAATACACGTGTCATAAAACGTGTGTTAAATAGATTTTGCAAAAAGTGAAGTCCAGAGAGTTTTAAATATTTCGCTTATTTAATTCTTAGGCACATAAAATCCAGTTCTTTGAGATGCCAGAATGTCACCAGTTAGGTTTAGAATCTACCACAGACGTCCTGTTTTTCATAATGTTGAAGGGAAACATTGTTCCTCTTGTCTGACATTATGGTAAAAAAATAAATAGGATCCTGAATTGCATGTTTAAGCTTTACTGTGTGAAATGCACATGCCAATGATAAAGCTTCACAGCTGCACAGAGGCCATGAGATGTACTGCAGACCTTTCACTGGCCTTGCTGAAGGGTGCTAAGGGATGGTTTTGGCAATGGGGCTTTGGCTGCAGACTGGGAGCAGAGTATGTTCTTCTGAGCTTTAACTTCAGGGGGATAAAAGTGGCAGGATGGACAGTGCTGAAATTGTCTGTGTGTGTGGCTGTGTATTTGTCCATGCCATTTCCATGCTTGTCTTTGGTCCTGCTCTGTTCACATAAAGTTTTATTTTTCGTAGACTACAACTTGCAATTTGAGATCTTAGAGAAATGCTATTGTTAGCAGTAAAGTGACCTTTTTTATTGTTTAAAACAGGAAAAATGTTGGATGAAGACTACACAAGCAATTTCTGATATATATAAGCAATCCAGACTGTAGATGCTCAACTTTTAAAAGATATGGGATTATCTAATGATGGCAGTTTTGAAATTAACTATTGTGTAGTATAAATGATCTTTGTTACAAAAGGATCTATAACTTTAGAGAAACAATAATTCCCCAATTCCCTTTGAGAGACAAAAGTCCATTTAAAAAAAAAACTTTATGAAGCTGATACCCTAACGCATAATGGACCATTTATTTTGGCTGACCAGGCTTACTAAACATACAAAGCTTATTTTGAAAAGTACTGGCTAGGATTAAAACTTTCTAGAGTTTGAATTACTGTCACGTGTTTTGCAAATATATAAGACTTCCTATAAAAGGAGACATTGTCCCTCATTTACAAAAAAGACAACCAATCCAAAGATTAAATCCTGTGCATCAAACTGGAAAACTAAGGATGAACTGCTGAGTTGACAGAAATTAATGTGGCTCCACTGATTTCAGTGGGAACCGTGCTGGCTGAGGTTCTGTCCTTCACCAATTTTGTTGCAAATTGAATCACAGTAATAAGCATTTCTTACGTGCTGCCTTTAAACATAAGAATTCCACTTTATATTAGTTTTTAAGAAGCTGTTTAATAAATAAAATGCTTTTTGAACTGAGAACAGTTTGCTGGTGGTAACAAACAGAGCACTGAGTGTGATCTTAACCTGTGTTCTCCATGAGCCCTCTTGAAGTGGGTGAAATTGCAAATTGTGCCTGAAGTGCAGTGATGTAAAAGGGGTGATATGGGAAGAGATGAGTATCAGACAAGCAAGTTTACAGGAGCTGAAGCACTGAGCTGCCACTCCACAAGGGAAGAACAAATGACCACAGAAAGTTCCACAGTGATTATGAAAGATGATCTAATTATAACCTGTCTTCCAGCAACTAAATGAAGACAAAGTTACCACTACAGAATCATGTAATGTTCTAACAATTAGCTAAAGATAATGGTAGTCACTGTACTAGCTTCTCCTCTTTATCACAGTATTATTTTCATGGGGTTCTGGCCTAGTTTCAGTGAGAATTTGGAGCAACATGTTATTCTGTTACATTTGTATTGGTATTAAGTAAAATATTTATGAAATACCCATGTCAAGGTGTGAAGCTATGCATACGAAATTCTAGGCCAAAGTTGTTCCAGGTGCTGTGAATTGGTTGTTGTAAGAAAATTTGGCATTTGATGCAGTTCTTGAGACACAAAGCTCCCAGGGTCTTACATAAGTTGTGCACACTGAGGCTGTAGAATTAGGCCTTGTAATTGTAAAATCTGCCAAAACAGCAGCAGGGCATGTCAGCATAATCTTTTAGTTCTTGGCATCTGGTCTGCACTGATGTGTAGTTCAGATCTGAAGAAAATTCTACTGGGACAAGATGGAGAAGAGAAACATGAGAGAAGTGTTCGTTAACCTTTCCCCTCCATAACAGAGTTGGAAAGCATTCTTTTGAAGACTTGGTGATCACTCAGCTTCATCTATGAAATAAATACACAAACTTTTATCCTTAAGTTACTTAAGTGCTGCAGTTGCAGTGAATTTGAACATTACATCAAACATCACAAATATGGGCGGACAAGAAAATGTTAACTTTCATGCAAATGAAAATCATTCAATTGCTTGATTGCTCTTAGAATTAAAGGCAAACAGTAGCAAATCCATTATTACTGAGGCAAGCAGTAGAAATCAAAAGGCTAAACTGCAGTACAGAGACAAAGCAAAGCAGGCTCCAGTGTGCTGATCCTCTGAAGCCGCAGAAGATAAATGAGCTGAGGTACAAACAGGACAGAATACAAAGCTTTGTCTGAAAGCTAAGAAAAAAACCCAAAACAACTTTAAAGGGCTCAAGAACAATCATAAAACTTTTTAACTTGGCTGCAAGGAAGACTTATCTAGAAGATAAAATACAAACAGTGAAAGGGAGATAAACAAAATTTTTCATTTATTTTAGGCTCCATGGCAATCAAAATGGTCTTTTTTTTTTTTTTTTTTTGTCATATCTGAACAGAATGGAATGTTTGGTTTGTTTCCTTCTGTTTTCACAGAGTCTGTCAGATATGCATTTTAAGTTGCTTTTGGTTTTTTTTTTTCCTTCCTATCCTTAATCTTCCACTGTTTGTAAAATTATGTCAATATGTATCAGTTGTTTTTGTCATTGCCTTTACTTGCTTGCATTTTGAATTTTAGTGAACATTGCATAATGTTTCAGATGACATTCCATATTATCTTTCCAGCACAGTGAGTGGTATTACTTGTTGACAATAGCTTAACATTATGATTGTTTGGTATTTTAATCACAATTTTTAAAAAAATTGCAGGGTTATATCTGGAGGCAACAACAACAACAACATCATATAACCAGTCCAAGAGAAATTTTGTAAGATCAGTTAAAAGTCAGTTTTTAATATAAGAAATCTGACTGTGTTATTTTCAAGTGGATTTTATGAAAGTATTTGGCACCTTGCTTTTCATTTGTAAATTCTTTGGGATCTCTGTTGGTGCAAGGTAGTATGGTGCTGTGGTGTACACAGTTTTACCTCTCCTTATTTTTAATAATTGTACTGGAAACCACAGCACCATTTTTGTCAAATCTCAACTTTTCTGTACCTAAAGCCTCTATGTCATTGGAAGTTTGAGATTTAATAGTTCTGCTGAGCTGAAAGTGAGAGTATTCTTATTATCAAAATGAAACCATTCCTATTTTCCTGCTATGGCTCTGTTCTAATTCAGAAAGGACGAAGATAAAAAAAATACTGGTATTTTAATGTATTTCTGTACGACAGAGATGCTGTAACACCCCCACCGTGGAGCACGGGTGACCCAGCAGAATTAAAACTTCTCTCTTTGGCACCATCCAACCCTGCTGTTGCTGGATCTCCTCCTGTCCTTGTGCTGAGTGGGGCAGTGGGCTCCTGAGGGAAGGATTAAAAAGAAACACTCACTTCTCTACTGAGAGATGACACTAACTTACTTCTTTGCCTCAGCCCAAAGGCGTGAATTGTAGCAACTTTACACTGGCACCAATTATAACAACAACAAAGCTTTGGGCATTGAGATTCTGGTTAAAGTGCTGGGAACAGTCCTGTAATGACTGGGATGATTTTAGTTAAATTGGTTTTAGTTAAAATATAGCTCTAGTCAAAATTGAAATGTGTCATGGTGGCATATTTGTTCTGTTAACATTCTGACTGCATAGTGCTCACTGATCTCTTGCACAGATAGGACAGAGAGAAAAGAAAATGAGTCTAGTACTGGAAAGCATATGGGTTTTCATAAAAGTGGATATCTGACACAATTCCTTTCTAAAAAGATACGAGAGGATTTTGTGTTCTTTCAATGCAGAACAAAAACTAATTTCAGACCTTGAAGCTTTGTTGTGAGACCGAGCTGTCATTTTTTGGGAGCTCTGTAATTTTTAGAATAGCTTCTCCATAACACTGAATTGTGTAACATGGAAAAAAATGGCTATAATATGTGGATTTCATTATTGCTTTTCTGAGAGGAGTTGCTGTAAAGGCACATCATTTTTCCCATCTGAGTAACGGAGTTACTCCGGGCTTTAATTCTGCTGCCACAGCCACACAGGTTTGCTGAGATACTCAAGTTTGTTGCTGTTTTCTGAGAGCAAATCCTACTTAAAGGTTTTTTTCCCTGATGTAACCTCCTTTTATTCTCCTCTCCTAGAGCTTTCAGGAGGAAATTGAGGGAGTTTTTGCCTTTTTGTTACTGATCTTACAGATAGTACACTGAGATTTTTGAGGACAACACAGTGGTCAGCAGAGTGTGTTTTGTGTTTTGGAAAGGCATTGCAGTGTCACTTTTCCCACAAGAGAATTCCCTGTGTGCCCACACGGTGCTGGTACTCAGGCTCTTGGCAAGCTGTACATTTTATTTCACCAGGCCATGGAAGGTCAGCTGCAGTCCCTCAATGGCAGTCAGATGCCTGCCTTTCTTGGCTACCTGATGCTGCTGTCCTCCCCAAGGACTACTGAGGCACAACATGGTTTTAATTAAGGAAAAAAAAACATTGTTCATATTTGTACATTTTTTTAGGATATGCAATGTTATACTTTATAGAAAAAAATTAAATGTGCAGTAAATATCACATTTTATCCACTTTTTAACTGTGGCTTCTGTTATCTTTGTCAGCTGGAGGATTTCTCTGTCTCATCCCTCACCTGTCTACTTTTTAACAACTTGACTAGAAGATTATTTAATCTGTTTTATATAAACTTTGAAATGATACAATGAAGCATAAATTTAATGCTTAAAAAATCTTGATTTCAGTATCATTTAATATAAAGGATCTTTTGCAAAGCAGTATTGTGCAGTGCAAAGCATCAAGGCTTTCATCCATCTTTATTGTTCCTCATTTAGGCCCAGATCCACACTTACATGCCAGATGGCAACTGCAGAGAAGTTTCAAGTTATAGCAGCAATAGATGAGAAGATAAGTGCCTCTTGAGAAAGGGAAAGCCAGATTGCATATTCCTTTCAATTGCACCTGATGACTTATTGCTAGTCACTAATTGGTTTGTCCATACACAGGCAATTCAGAATCCAACAGCAGTGCCTGACTTTATCTGGATCTCTGTTCTTCCTGCAGAGATCACTGGTGAAATAAATCCTTGCAGAGGAGAATATTTTATATGAAGCTCTGTGAAAAGCAGACCTAAGGGTTTTGGTTTTTTTCTTTTTTACTTTTCGTTACTGCTGTGTCAAGATTTTTTCCTTCAGGAGAGACATAAAATCTTGTGTAACTGTCATTGTTAGTTATTATTGCAAAATAGTGTAGCTGACTGTGATGTGCTAACAGTTGACAATATACGCATATTTAGACAGAAATTATAAGTAGGGCTTGGTCTATTTTTCATTAAAGATATGAATGTTTGCATGAAAATCTTTCTTACCCACATATTTTTGAGTGCATTTTCATTTTAGTCCTGGGTGGGCCAGTTGACTTATTTAGACTGCATGCAGAGAACCAAGAGACCCAGCTATGGAAAATACAAAATAACTCAGGAATGAGAAACTGCTCCTTTATTTTCACTACTTAGAGGCCATCAGCAGCTGAAATGTCTCTAGAGCTTTAGAGCAGTGTTGGTGCTTGCCATTGTTACTGATGAAAGACAAAATCTGTGTGTAATGGTATAGCATATAGCCAACCTTGTAATAAGCCCTTTATAAGGTGAAGTATCCACTTAGAAAACAGCATCCCTCATGCAGGGAAATGTCAGTAATTTTCCAGCTAATGCAGAACCAGCATTATCTCCTGAACTCTTCAATTGAAAGCATTTTCACTAGATGTGTTTTACTAAATGCAGTGACAACATAACATTCATGTGGAAACAGAAAAAACCCAGCTGTCTGTGTTATAAATTATCATTAGCTGTCCTGAAGAAAAAAAACCAAGGAAAAACAGGCTGTGTGATTAAGATCTTCAGTGTTCACTACCTTTGTTGCCCATGCGTCTGTAATCACATCCCAACAAAACCAGAGGTGTAGGCGTGAAAGTGCAGCATATCAGGGCTGTAACACTGTACAAGTAGCTAAAGAGCATATCTTGTTAAATAAACATGAAGTAAAATAAATCACTGTGAATCAATGGTACTTATCAAATGTATTCTCAACAAAGAAGAGTGTGAAAGAATGGAAATATTCCTAGGTACAGCAGAACCACATTAAACACGTGGAGAGATCACTGGGGACGTTCCCAACGCTTCAGCTGGACTGTGAATTGAGTTCACATCTTGTAAGTTATTGTTTGCTTCAGAAAATCGCTAAATTGACTTTGCCTGTTGAGGGCCCTACCAGTAAAAGATGAAGTGAATTCACAATCAAGCATCCAATCACGAATGAAGCTGTTTAACACTTGGATAGCTGTGTAGTCAAACCCACCGTCCTCAGGGATATGAAATTTAGACGTCTCAAATGTGTTAGAAAGCAATGAATGTAGATTTCTAAAAATCCTTATTCAGATCTTTTCAGTGTTTTCTTTTATTCTGTTTTTCCTGGATACAGGCCACAATGGCTCGCAGCTGACATGACTTGAAATTCTTTGTCGAGGAATTAAGTTGCTCATCAGCAACCACAGGTGGGTGACAAAAAGCACTTATATAGCAGAGCAGAGCAGCTCTTTCTTTTTGGGTTTAGATAGCAGAGTGAAGGGTCACTTATCCAACATGTGGGGTGTCTGTAGCTACTCCTCAAGTACAATTTAACAAATGGGTCAGGTTGGGGATACCTTAAATTCATGTGTGTGAGTTACTGCTCTCTTGCATGGAGAGTGATCAGTTTAGTGGTTTCTATCATAGCTTTGGCAAAACTGTGATCTAATTTAATAAATGCTCCTCAAAACATAGCTATTGGTGGATAAAAATGTTTGGGGTACTTTGTATTTTAAAGGATTTCTTAAACCCTCTGAGGGAAAACAAATAATTGCAAAGTAAGGGGGAAAGTTTGTTACAGCTTGAAGTGAAGATATTTATAGAGATGAAAACCAAATATTTGGGAGGAACGGCCGGGAAGAGGACAAAAATTAAGGTAAGATTGCCAAGAGATGTTCAAAATTGTTATATACTCCACAGTTATCTGAGGATAAACGGTTCATAATAATAGTAATGGTGAAGTAAAACCACAGTTTATATCTGAAATCTCTTAAAATATGAAGCTGAACATTTCTAGTTCTGTACCATATAATATAGCAAGATTTATGTCAGCCTGTATATGAAATAGTGTAACAGGTAAGATTATTAGATAGAAGCAAGCCTTCACCACATTTGGTTGGTGACAAATCTACATCTGTGATTTTACAAGTCAGTGTAAAAGTAACAGATGCCTTACTTCAGGGCATTGGTGCTTTATTTGTTAGAGATTAGGCATTGGTTATAGTTGGAGGAAATTCAAAGCCATTACTGGGCCAGTATTGTAGTTGTGGCAGAGTGAGGCAAGTAGTTTGTATGTGAATTTATTGCTCTAGGAAGTTCTGGCTTGAGTACCAGACTATACAGCAACTTCACCTTCAGACATACAGCTTCCTAACATGGAGAAGTAGTTTGCTTACTCTACAGCTAAGGGATAATTTTTCCCAATGGAGAAAAATTACTGCTCTTTCTCCTTGAAATTAAATGTCATTTGTTGAAAATTCTAGAGACTGTCTTCTGTCTTATTTTTCATTCTTGGCTGATGTGTGACCTAGATCAGTAAGTTTGTGCTTGAAACCACCAAGGCTGATTAACCTTGTTTAGGTTTGTTTGGTGAGAACAGACGTGATGGAGATGCTTATTTTTTGGTGAGATGGAACATCCTATATTTGAGAATAAGCCCTTTGCTAAGAAGAATTTTTCTTCCTAAGTTGGCAATGATGGGGTGCCAGGTCTGCATGTACAGTGGGGACTTCCTTGTGCTTACTGTTCTGCCACTGAGATATTTGTGTGTCTGAGAAACAGCAACAGTTTCTGTGGATTTTTAAAAGTTGGTATTTTAAATACTGTAACCACAGTTTTTATTTGTTAGTGCCACACATCACAGACATCTGCAAATACAGCAATCAGTGATTTATTTTCGAGGTCAAACCTGTTACACAAGATGTTGTTTTCCTGATAGGTTCAAGGTGCTTTTCAATAAATCATTGCTCTAATAAATCATATTGTATATATACTAGCATATCCAAGTTAAGATATTAATTTCCAAGCAGTGCCTGTCATGAATATGTAGTTTAAAAACCTGAGATGAATAAAGCATATGGCCTTTACATTTCAAGACCGTATCTGTAATTCACTGCACTTTCTTCTTGATACACAGACAAAGGTGAATTAGTTCCAGACAAAAATGCATCACTGCTCTATTGAATAGTCAATTATTAAACACGTAATGGAATCTGTGGTTATCAAGGCATGCTCGGTATGTGCACAGAGTACATAATTTGCCCCAGAATGGAGTGAAATTAACCTATTAAAAAAATCCAGGCAAAATTATATTAACATGGAATTAAAACAAGTTATTGCTTCTGCTCTACAATGAATGGGCTTACTTTACTTCATTAACCATCCCAAGGAGCTAGTTTCAGAGTCTTATTATAGGTACAAACCTAGAAAAATAGCAGTAAACAACATTATTTTCCTTACCTCAAGAAATAATCTATCCAATTTACAGTGTTCTATTTTCTGGAGAAATAATGTTCTTGACAAGCATACATGAAGGTAAATGTTACAACATAAATGTCCTGGCAACATTGCAATTTGGTAGAATAAAATGAAAAGAAAAGTTATTGCTGAACAATGAGAAAAATATCTCAACTAATGTCACCTGCACAAGGTTTTAAATATTATTCATTTGCCTACATTTCCAGTAAAGGTTTTATTCAGGAGAAAAAGTATTTGACTGTTTGATTATTGACTGTTGACAAGCTATAAACTTTATTCATGCTGTGGCTGTTTATTATTTTACTGCAATTATGTACCATGATTGCTGCATTGGACCATCCATCTATTGCATATTTTTGATTAACATTCAGCAAACTCCCTATATATTACAGTGTGTTAAAGGCACCATTTAGATCTACAACAGGTGGGTTTCAGAAAAACTTTATTCTCAGTTGTATTAAATATAATTATGAGTATCTTTAATTGTGATATCCCAGTATATGGAATGGTTTATAAAAAGGTTTTGTGTTTTTTGACCTGTGACTTCCAAAAATACTTTTTACTAATATTTTTTGTGGCATAAATAATTATAGTTATTTGCATGCTCCAACAAAAATTGTAAAATCTCTCATGTTCCTGTTGATGACTGCAGTCACACTTAGCTGTTTAAATGGTTGCCTGCAGTAGTGTCAGTATCCCACTGTAATCGTGGGATAACTTACTGAAATTAACTCAAAGGGAGTAGATTTTAAGAAAAGATTTTAACAAAATCTTAGTAAATGAGTGCAGTTAAATTACCAGCCCAAATCCTCAACATATAACACCCCATGAAAGCCTGCCCCCAAGCACCAATGTTGTAGCAAAGCTCTGAGCAGAAATCTCTCTGTCCCGTGGGGTTCTGTCACTGGGACCCTGCCATTAACAGTGATGCCCTTCGAGCACCTGTAGCCAAGGCGTGTGCAGAGCTCTCAGTCACCTCTGCTGTTCATCCTTCTGCTCCAGTCATTGATCAGGCAACTTCTGATGCCATTTTCTGAGTCCCTTGTTGATGCTGCAGCACACGTAATCGCCTGCTATTATGATTCGTGCTGTAACTTCTATTGACCTTTCAGCATTGTTTTGTTCTTCCTGAAGAAGAGGATATTTTGTTAGCTATGGGGCCCTTATGATTAACAATGTGATCAGAGTACAGTGGGAACTGTCTGGAATATGAAATGATCTTGGTGTGAAGAAGGGACTCGGTCCTGCAATTGTTTTAACTTGTATTTTTGTAGCTGCAGGTATAAACCTTAGAATAAGGCACATCTGCCTGGTTGTACTTCAGGCAATGGCTGTCTCTTACGTTAAAAGCCATTCAGGAGGGAGATATTGTTCCTAAAGCTTTCTCGTGGATATTCTGTCATGTTCTCTGAAAGCAAAGACACAGTTCCACTCACAAATTCACTGAGGCCTGGGGGCAGTCCTGAGGTAGTGCAGATGTTTGGGTACTATGTGTCCTTGTGCTGGCCTCAATACCTCAGTTGAGAGGGGACAAGGAGTGACTTCACTATAATGTGAAATCTGTGTGCTTTCCTATTGCCTCTGGTTCCTGGGGAAAGTGAATATTTGAGTTCTGCCCCTGCACAGCACTTTGTCTCCAGGGGACCCAGGAGTGTCTGAAAGGATATCCCAGTACCCTGTTTAAACAGGGCAATATTCTAACAGTGGCTCTTGAGCTCAACTCTTGTTTTGCTTGCAGTTCACCCAAGTCTTTTCACTGAGCTTCATGGTTTTGCCTATCCACATTACCTCTGTTGTTCTTTTGAGGTTCACTTTCCTCCTGCTCTACTAAGCACGTTTACTGTTTCCCCTAATGACTGCTTTTGCTAATCTAGGAACTGCTTATAACGAGAACTTCTCCAAACATGCAATCATAATGATATGTGGGGTTTTTAATGCAGCAAGACAGATGTGAAATTCATGATTTGCATACCTTGTTTGTCAAAATTAAAAGCTAAGTCTTGTGTTAGCTTCTAGCTATTTCAGCAGCAGGAGAAGGAAATTCAGCCCATTTAAAAGTTATTTCCTCAATACTGCTTGGATTAGAAAGGAGAAAATTAAAAAGGAAGCAGTAATTCTGCTGAAAATGTTCATAAAGTGCAGAGCAGACTTGTTGGCTTGCTGCTTTCACCCCCTTAGTCATCTGTAATTCAAATAAAAATCCAAACCAGTGATTACATTTGTCCCATCATCCCCTGAGCTTTTCCAGGCTTCAGTATCTTTACCTTAGCAGATCTTCAACCCTGTTGTTGGCTGTCCTTGACCAACCCTTGCACATGAAGGCCATGTCTGCCTCTCTGTGTCCTGATGCCTGCAGTCAAAGACTGCATTATGTAGAGTGATGTATTGTGGTGTAATTTCCTTGTGCTGTTAATTTTATAGAAAAAGTGAAGAAAAGAATGTATGAAACCAGCTCTTCATCTTTCTTCTGTCCTACTCAGACTTTTTGCAGATGTGTTGAGACCCATCACAAATAGATTTTTGTTTTTAAAGCTCCAGCAAGTCCACACCCCCTCTGTGTGGCTGAAAGCTGGTCTTTAATTTCTTCCTGTTTTCAGTTTATTTTATTATCTTTAGTTGTTTGTTGGTAGCAGAGTGTGACCCCAGCACTGAGCCCTTAGAGTTGAACAAGTGACCAACTTCAGTGCTGGCTGCAGGACTAATAGTTTTTTGGAATCTAATACTGTAAACCCCAGTGGAAAAAATGACAGATTTCTTTGCAAGATAAAAGCTATGAACCTGCAAAGTAAAGCATGGCATTGAATGAAGAGCTAGTTAAAAATGTGTGAGAAGAGCACGATCTCTTTGGAGGAAAGATTACTTTCATGTGCAAAAAGGTTAAAACACTTGAGTCTTTAACCTCTAATTTTTGTTTATGTATATAAGATTTACAACTAAATAACTACAGAAAGGGCTGGCATCTTTCAGAAAGGAAGGGAACTCAGACAAGAAACCAATAGAAAAGAGGAGGTAAAATAACTCTGAAAACTTTAATGTGTGTTGACATTTAAATGCAGGGAGTGAGTTCAGTAATGCCATATTTAGAATGACTCAATTTCTTTGCAATTTGCAGGAAATGGCACAATGAGGTGAACAGGATTGAAGAAGGAAAAGTATATGTGATGTTCTTACATAGATAATGGACTTTCCTTAAGAGAAGTCCTAAACTCAAAAAAAAACACCCAGAAAAAATAAAAGAATTAATAGCTAGGAAATGTAACACCTGACTTAAATCTTTTCACATATGATATAAAGCTTCTTAACCCAAGAATGGTTCAACTGTCTATAGATATGGTATTCCTAGAGACAGGTATATTAAAGGGGGGGGTTAGGTTAAAAGAAATAAAATTAACATGTAGTTTATTCTTCCTGAGCCCGTGCACAGCAATGCTGAATTGCAAGCAGGCAGTAAAGGGTTCTGTTTTACAGTTTTCTGCAGTGAGGGTGCAGGTCCTTGTATCTCTGAAATTGCTTTGTGGAACTGAATTCACATTCCCTACTAATTTGGCTTTCTTTAATCATGAATAATTAGATTCAAAGAAATAGTAGGAAAGGTGTTTTGTTTTTTTTTTGCCAAGACTTGCAATTCAATGAGGTTAATGACATTGGCACTGCTTTGTACAAGGCATGAATTTGCCCTTAAGTTAGAATAAGAATTCTTCAAAAGAGAGGCTTCAAAAAACCTGGGTAACTTTTTCTCCTTTCAATCACTGGCACTTGTTACAGAGGAACTGCTGGTCTTTAAAATGTGTATTACCTTCTCATTTGCATGGGATAAGGATTTACTTCTTAAAAAAGAAGTAAAGTAGGACTAAAAGGTTACAGATTCTATTAAGGTAGATTAGTCTTTAGCATCTAGATAACTTCAGAAGGCCTGGTTTTGTGTGATTGGCCAAGATAAAATAGAAAATTTTTGAGAGAATATAAATCCAAATTTATGTCTCAGGCTAATTTTCTAGGACTCTCCATGCCCTGCAGAAGTTCTTTAGCAGTCTGGTAACAGGCTTCTCTGTAGGAAGGTGACATTCTGATGCCATCAGTATGAGTAAAAATGCTTTTTGTCATCTTTTCCTCTGAAGCATTTCTTTAGTAAAGTATATAAATATTTTTGATCAACATAACTAGAATTTCTTACAATAATTCTAAAAAAGGATTTTTTAAATTCCTTATGTAAAAGAAGCTGTGTTAGGTGGACTTAGAAGCAAGAAGGAATCTTAGAAAATATAATGCAGCTGTTGTAAAATGTGGCTGCCCCAGTCTTGTCAAAGAAAGGATTAAAGGTTTGACCAGATACAGAAGTATTTAACACCATATAGAATAACCAAGACATGTCATTCCTTTTAGCAGCAATAAGTCAAAGAATTCTTGATCTATATCATCCAATACTCTCCTAAGCTGTGCAGTGCACCATACCTAAAATCAATACTGAAAAAGGAGAGAAACTGTGGAAAGTTAAGGCAACTGAAATGGTACCAAACATTTGTAGGGTGAAGCTTATTGGTAGATACTTTCTACACGTGTATTGTTCTGCAACTTTATCTACTACCTACCAGACTGACCTGTCTAAAACTGTAATTCTGTTCATGCATCTGTAAGTGAGGATGGAAAAAAAACCCACTAAAAAAATTCAAATATTAGGAGTGCCTCTGTGTAGAGTCTGTAATGAAATATATGTCAGTACAAATCAGTAAAATCCGTGTTAGCGCTGAAATGGTGCCAGCAGTGTACCCTGTACAGAAAGTCCAGTGATCCTTTAATCCTCAGATACATTTACTGGATTAGCATGGAAAGGATAGCTTGATTTTTGACACATTTAGAATAGAATTGTCTTTAGTGATATTTTAAATTAAATATTGGCACTGCTAATAAGAAATCCGTACAATTGTTCCAAAAAGCCCATAACTAAAGAAAATATGAAGCGGGGAAAAGCCAGATTTCACGCACTGGAGAACAGACACTAATAAGCTGCTTCTGAGAGAAAACTGAATAAATGAGAAATATAGGTCTGAAAAAATGCATTTCCTTTGTAAGGAGGTGAGTGTTTATCTGGTGTTTAGCCTGCAGTTCAACAGGAAATAGAAAAGAGCACAGCTGACATTCCTGCTGTGGGTTCCTGTGTCAGTGTCTGTGGGGCTTGGCCCATTACAGCTGGGCTTTGGTACTCCAAAATGAAATTCCATGTGGGCCACTTATGTGCTGCTCCCTAATCCAGTTCTAGTGTTTGCGTTGGAAGTCTGATACTAAAAGTTAGCTAAAACTGCTCTTGCCCAAGTGAGCAGGACAAAAAATAATGACAGCTTTTTTTTGGGTCATAGATTTGCATTTCACATAGATACTCATGCAGCTGTGTGAGCACCAGAGCTGACTTTGTTGAATATATAGTGGTAATGTATGAAAGGGATGGTAAAGTGAGAGGACAAGGTTAATCTCCCCTGAAAATAGGGTAAGCTCATAAGATACCATCAAACTTACAGATACTTCGTTTTGTTCTCAATGAGTGGTCTTTCATTGGTTCTCTCCAAATCTGATGTCATCTGTTTCCTTGCACAAGAGTTACAAATGTCCTTTTCTCTATATCATAGATTTCCATAGGCAAATAATAAGTTGTGCTCCTAATAAATGTGTGATCAAGCTGTTAACAACCTCATATTCATTTGACACTGAAAAGTCCTTGTTCCCATACCAAAACAGTTGTTATAAGTGGCACAGTCCTGGCATAAGAAATATAGATATGTTTGTCTCTTCTTTTTTCAGCTATTTAATATAAATTTCCTCTCTGAATCAGAAAAGTTGAAATATGCTGATTTTCCTGCTTTGTTCATCCCGATTGTCACTGACATTTGCAACTACAGGTATGCAAAAGCTCCATCACTTGGGAAAATTGTTTACACCTCTTTTGTGTGGTATGCAAAAGCTCCATCACTTAGGGAAGTTGTTTACACCGCTTTTGTGTGGATTCAGCCATTACTGGTTGGAAATATCCCCCTTATGCCATGTGTGTTTTCCTGCTGCATCTCTGTGAATGCTGGGCTGTTCCACACAGGCATGAAAACAACTGTCTCCAAAGGCAGGATCAGTGGCTGAGCTGTGAGTGAGGGGAGATGCACAGAGCTGAGCTCCCAGCGCTGCACTGGCATTTGTCTGAGCTTACATTCACATGTAGATCTTGTGCTTTAGTCTTGAAGCTTTTGCAAGGTATTTCAAAGGGCAGTCCTCACCAATTTGCTGGAGCAGCTGTGATAAATGCAGGGAAGGACCTTTGTAGAACTACTGGGAGAGATGATGGGGCAAAGTCTGATTATACTTACAGTCTATTGCAGGATTTTAAAGTCAAAATTTCTTCACAACATAATGTGGTGTTCAAGTGACTTCTTGCTGAAAGTGTTCAGAATATCCTGACAAATGACTCAAAATAGAAGGAACACTGTCATATACTGACCTGTACTTTTGATTAATATTTGTGAAATTAAAGTACTGAAAGTATTTAAATGTATTAGATTCCACAAAGATGGATACAAAAATTATCTATTTTAATTATAAGGAACTTCTTGTGTTTAATTATACTTTTCCATTGTAAATTTTGGAGATATTGTTGGAACCATTTTTTTTCTCTGAAGAAGAAATACTATTATAATCCATGGGGAACTAATATTATTGATCATTGCACAAAAGGTGGAAGGACTTCACTTCTGTAAAGTATTTTGTCTTCTGCAAATAAGAGTTTGTTTCAGCTTGCCTTTTGGGACCTTTTTAAAGATATTTTCCATTCTCATTTTTTTAAAAAATGCATTTTTCTTGATTTCCTTCATGCATCAATATGCCCACCCCTGTCTCCCTGAGAGCTGTGTTGAGACCAAGTACGTTCTGCTACAAAAGAGATGAAGAAGAGCAAACAAGGCAGTCTCCCAAACACATAATGAGGTGACCTACAGAAGGGAACAGCCCACATTGGAAAACACAAGAAATGTTCCAGCTATACACCAAAATATGAAACACAAAAACTGTGGCAAATAACACACTCAGTGTGTGTTGTTTTCAGTTTTTAAATAGAGTTGAGGATGTTAATGTTATCTCAGTGGCACCAGAAAATTGCTGCAGCTTTGCTCCCCTGTGATAAGAGTTGCTGGTCCTTGCTATTCCCTGGGCTACCTGGATTTGTGGGTGATTTGCATTGCCACAGTGGCTCAGCCCACTGGAGTGTGTCAGCAAATCTGATCTTTCATATCTCTGATGTCAGAATGAATCTGGCACAATCTGACTTATGTGAAGTTGTCCTGTTACAACTGAAATCAGAAACTGTTTCTTGTTTGCATATTGATTGGTTTCCATGGGTATTGAGTGTACAGAGATATCTGTACAGCTTGTGCTGGCTTAGGGGAACAATAAATATGAACAAGAAGCTGTAATGTACATATCTCATATCTTACAGATTTTAAAATACTGCTAAATCAAAACCCTACAGCATTTAGATTTTAAAAGGTTAAATAAATATCACTCAGGCAGGTTATGTGCTCAGAAGTGAATCTTGTCTCCAGGTGAGAGCCTGGGTGCTGCAGAGCCACTTCAGCACACCCGGCTTCCATCCCATGTTTTCTCTCATTCCTGTGCTCAGGTCAGGGGCACAGGTCATTGGGCCAGCACTGCTGGGACTTTTACCCCTTCTGGAGAGAAGCCCTGGCTTTAATTTGCACTCTGTGTGTGCCACCTGTCCTATGCCAGGAAGAGTTTTTCCCTCTGAACAGCTGGTGGTAGAGAACAGGGTTCCACTTAATGCAAGACCAGGCATTTTTTTGCTGCTCTTCACTATATTGTGATAAAATACTCTGAAGGACAGGGAGATGGGAGTGCTGAGCTGTAGCAGCTACTCATGTAGCAAACCTAGGGCCAGGTAGGAGGGTGGAGGAGGGAGTCAGATTGCACAGCCTTAGGAGGCTGAAGTCATCTGCAAGGGTCTGAATCCTCACCAGCTCTGCAGGACTGGATTGGGATGGACTGTGAAATTCTGATTCCTTAAGGCAGGGAAATGGATCCCTGTTGCTGGTCCTACTGAAGCCCGAACACATAGAGAACACAATGGAAATTTCCTTTCTCTGAAAACTGGGACAGAAAAATTTTGGTGCTCTGAGATGATGCAAGTCAAGTTTGACACAAGAAACACAGTCAAGTCAGAAATGGAAATGAAGATCCTTAGCCATGGGAAATAGTCTCTGGAGCTATAACAAACCCAGAAATAGATGCCTTTATTTTTATATCACTAACTCATGCCTCATGTTCCTTTTGATAATTGTTGAGGATTTCTGTAACTCCTGATTCCTCTGACAGAAAAATGTTGAAGACCAGATGGGTCTGATGAATGCCATCTTCAAATCACACAGTATAATTCAGCAATTGGAGCGAAATAGTGATAGTTCATAAATAGGTGATTTGTGTCAAATGGAAAACAGTAATTTTGTGATATCGATCTTTGCTGGATAACACTTCAATCCATTTACACTCTGCATATTTTTTTAATATGAAAATGGAGGAATGTGATGTGAAAGGCTGATAGATGACAGAATTTCCTATAGCTGCATTTATAAATGGTAAGTAAGAGAGACTTTGAATCCCTGTTCTGATTATCACTGTCTTCTCTATTCCCTGAGTGTGGGATGCAGCAGGGTGAGTCCAACCCCAAATCTTGGTGTCTCTAAGGATCCTCAGGGGACTCTACTGTCCAACTGTGTATTTCAGCTTCTCATGCTAGTCTGGCTTAGCATTTCCCCCAAAATGTACAGGATTCAATCTTTTTACCATGTCATCTTTTCCCCTCACCTCAAGAAAATCCCAACTTCTTTTATGTTTGAAGAAATCTGAAAACAAGTACAAATAAAAGGCAGCTAGACATAGAATCGTAGAATAGTTTGGGTTGAAAGAGACCTTTAAAGGTTCATCCACCCTGCAGGGAACAGGCACATCTTTGATTAGACCCTGTTCAGAGCCCTGTCCAGCCTGGCCTTGAATATTTTCAGGAATGGGGCATCCATCACTTTTTTGGGTAACTAGTGCCACTGTTACACCAGGCTTGTTATAAAAAAGTATTCCTTGTATCTGGGCTAAATCTACCCTCTCTTAGGTTAAAAGCTATCCTTTGTCCTGTTGCAACAGGCCATGCTAGAAAGTGTCTTAGATGCCCTCTTTAGCATATAGGATGGTGCTATGTCTCCCAGAGCCTTCTCCTCTCTAGGCTGAACTACCCCAACTCCCAGCCTTTCCTCATACAGGTGCTCCAGCCCGCCAGTATTTTTGTGGCTTGGCACAATAGCTCCATGTAGTTCCAGAGCTGGCCACAGTAGTCATCCATGATAATAAAAGTGTCTAGGCAAACACTGCCTTTCTGTTTTGTTATGACTTATTGTCAAAATTTATCTATTTTTTGATAGAAGAGCGTTTCAGAATGAGGGTAATGGTATTTCATGTGAGGGAGTGAATGAAAGAATAAGAGAAATAAAGCTTGAGGTTCAGGCCGAGCAAACCCCCTCAGTGTTGCTGAAGGGTTGAACTGCCTGGTGCTCACCAGCAGAGGGAACTGAGCAAGGAGAGCCGGCGTGAACCTGGCTCTCAACATCTTCCAGTGCTCAAATTTCTGTGTTCTGTCCGGTTTGGTACATTTATGGCATGGAACAGGGATCAAAGTATTTACTTGTTGTGTTCTATTTGAGTTTACGTTAGCGAGCTGCTCAGCAAAGGTGCAGATGCTCCTTCCCCTAGAGGCAGTGGGTTATTAGAAGATGACTTGTTCTGCTGCTGAGGCCTCACAAAAGAAGGGTGCTCTCTCTGTGGGTTTGTCCCAGGCTTCCCCTGGGACGTCTTTCATTGTTTTGATCAAGTCACCGCTTCCAGAGTGTATATATGGTGTGATTTTCTACCTGGCAATATGTCAGGCAAGACTGAAGGATCTGTGACTGCTGTGTTCATAAAGGTCGAAATGTTCTCATTAGAGAGCAGGTAACTGTTCAAAACGCCTCATTATTTCACTGAAAAGGTTTGCTTGTTTCAGGTGCCTCTGGAGCATTCCTTTTTGCAACTAATGCCTATAAGGATGCTTCTTGGTTGGAATACTATCTTCTCACCTTCCCCTACTACCCTCCCCAGTCTGAAGTGCAACCAATTAAGTTTTAATTTGGAAATGCTCTCAGCTTTCAAATTTGGCTGTGTATATTTTCCAAGTCAGTATAAAACAGCTTATCTCAACCAATATGGAAAATGACAGCTACACTGGGAAAACATATAAAAGCTTTATAATATTTCTGCATATTTAATTAATAGAAGTTGGAGCTTTATGTGAAACATCGGCATGAAAGGTATTATGCTCATAATATACATTCCCAAATTGCTAGTAAACTTTCAGAGAAGGAATTATGCCTGCTTTAAAAAATATAAGTGATGAAAAACTAAAAGAAAATATAGGTAGAAAGGGAGCCTGGCCTTACTAAGGTATCTCTGATATGTGTGATATCTCTGATTACCCTTTCCTCATGTGGGAATTCAGATGAATTAACCATGTCATCAGTAGGATGACTTCATTCTCTTGGGTTTGCTTTGTATCTTCTAATCTTTTCTCAAATGATTCTCAGTCAGGATATCAAAACAAATCTGCTTTGAACTGGTCATTGGTTCAATTTTACCTTTTAGGTGTATCAAAGACCAATTAATAATGAATAGGTAGAAGTCATGAAGTATCTCAAGTCTTCCTATCTTTCGAAATCTCTCTCCTTCCTCACTCTCTGCTCTGTGCTTAATGCTTCAAACTGAAAATGACAGGAATTGAAATAACTCAAACTCTTGCTATTATTGTACAGTTCCAAGCCTGACTCAAATCGTTTTACTGTGTTTCTTGCTGAGTTAGGCTCTCTTGAAAGAATTAGGGTAGTGTTCTTTTGAATGTCAAATCAATACCAATAACCTGTAGAGCGCTTGAGCTCATGCAGGCTATGACAATCTGTTTTATTCTTGGTGACTTGTTCTTAACAATCCATAGTTCATAAAAAGTCTCTAGTCTGAATTTTTCCCGGGTAGAAACTACTCATTATATGTTTTAGAGTGGTTAGATGTTCCCATGTAGCTCTGGACATTAAAATATCTACAGAAAGTGATTGCATTTTAAGTTTAGCAGTGGAAGAGGTGGTGTTGCTCCTTTCAAGTCACTTTATCACAGAGCACTTCCTACAGCAAAGTCATGTTTCCACTGTTGATGGAATTGTTATGTCTGGCTGTGTGTAGTGTCAACTGAATATGCTAAAAGGAGAAAATTAGTGAAGAAAAAAATTTAATGGTGTTCAAAAACTCAAAGTAAGTCGAGCCCTGTTGTTAATTAAAAAAGAATTTGGATAATAAAACTTTACTGCAATATGTAAGACTGTATCAAAATAAATCATAACAATGCCCATTTGAGTGATCTTACAAATATCTCCATAGTGTTTCTGCAGCTTCCAGAAAGTCTGCAGGGAAATTGTTGTCAGGGTGAATAGAAGCTGTAGGATGATTTTTGTCAGAGTGTCTATTCCCCATGCAGTTACTCCAGATGTGTGGTACTGTTGTATTGTAGGAATAGTGCCCGTTCCTTTGACATCTGGGTGTGAAAAGTGGTCGTTCATGGCTACTTTACTGGATCACTGTGTAAACAATAGAAATAATAGAAAAGGTAATTGCATTTGTATGCAATTCTGACACTGGAAGCCTTGGTGTGTGCAGCATTGTGTGAGACCCTCCATATCGATCATGATGTGCTGCACAGATCCTGTCTGTGGTGAGGTTCACCAGCCTCACTGTTCTTCACATTTTTAGGCAACTCTTCCAAGTGAATGAAGCTGACAATCTTTTACCTTTGCAGTTCTGCACTTTCTAGTACACCAAGGTTCAATGACAGCATTATGCTCTTACCCATCTCCATAGAAACAAGTTCTTACAACAGGACTCAGGGATGGTATTGTTAAATCAGCACACACTTCTGTCCCAGTGTGTGCTTGCGTTGTGTAGCAGCCACTCGTATTAATGTCCAGGTCTCGGAGGTCAAGGACTGGTTAAATCTCTGCCTGGGTTCTGCCTGAAATCACCCTCTCCTTGTTACTGTGTTTGCTGTGGTGTCCCACTACATATACTGGTATCATAATGTGGAGAATAACAAGCAAAGTGTGTTCACAAAAGTGAAAGTTAACCAAGGAGCACATAAACTCATGAGTTCGACCTCAATGATATGCAAATCTCTGTTTTGAATGAAAGAACAATCAGGGCTAAATGGAATAACGTGATATAGTTTCATCAAGTGCAGGTTTTATAATAATTTAATACCTTGATAAGATAGCTGACTTCTTAAACAAGGGTACTACAACGAACCTAATCTGTCTAAATTTAAGCAAAGTACTTGACATAGTTCCTCAAGGGAAATTATTATTAAGGAATGAGGAAATGGGGATTAATTAAAAGACTATGAGGTGGATAAAAACTTGCTAAAGTAGAAACTTCGATGAATTATATGGAAGAGAAAGTTCCTAGACTGAAGAGAAGTTCCTAGTGCTGCTTCTCAAAGTTTGTCTGGAGACCAATCCTGTCTAATATTTCAATTAATGACCTTGTTACAAGAACAAAGTGGGTGCAATTATAAAATTTGTGTCTGACACAAAGTCAGAAAGTATTACCAATTTTGTAAGAGGACTGGGTCATAATTTAGGAAGGATTAGATAGACTTAAGGGAATAATTCTTTCTGAATTATGATCCCATCTTCCTCTAGGACTGGCAATACTTTCTCAATTTGTCAGCCACAATTTTATATGGCCTTGTAGACTTGACTAATGGAAAAGGAATGAAGTTTAATTGTACAAAGTCAAACACATAGAGACTAATTACAATAACTTTTGCTGTGAGATGGAACCTTATCATTTGGAGTTGGCTATTTCATAGTTTGTGATGTGCTGGGGAGGAATGATCAGACTGTGGGTCTGGTTACATGTGCCTTGCTGGGGGTCTAGAGTTGATCAATTGAACTTTCATCTATCCTTTACACTAAAATGACTAAAAAGTTTGTTCTGTGATGGACAATGGCTGTTCTTCTTTAGCTGGGCTGTAACTGGAATTTGGAGTACTTTATTCTAATTAAGAAGCACAAATAACTTGCAGCTCAATTATGTTGTAATTCAGACTCTCAAATTATTTCAACTTCAACAACTTCATGGTCAAGAGCCCTGATAAAGCCAGAAAGCTGAACACTGAGGAATTAGAAAATGCCATGCCTAAGTGAAGTCTGAGCATATATAAACTGAACTGTTTCTAAAGATAAAAATTTGATCAAGTGTACATGGCTTTTCAGGTGAACAGGTGCAGAGTTGATATCAGAAATCCTGTCTTATTTTCCTTCTGTGTTCCAAATAATACAACTGCTCAGGATCCTCCAAAACAGTTCTTACAAGGAAAAAAACCCTTCAACCCAGTAAATTTCCCAGGACATAGTCACAGAAATGACAAGACCTTGTTTTATTTGACCTTTAAAGGAAAACCTCCCAAAACCCAAAGAAAATTTCAGCTATGGAGAACTTCACTCTGCACGCTTAACCTTTCAGAACACACTGGAAATCAGAATATCAGAACAAAAATGGGTGAGGGATCTCTGACAAAGTTCTCTCAAACATCTATAATGGTCAATATAGGCCATTACCACTGCTGTGAGCATTGAATTGGGCACTGCTCTAAATGCTAACTGGTTACATAAAGGTTTTTATAAGGCTCTAAATTAGACCATTATCTGAATGTACATATTAAGAAGTAGGTATTCAATAGGGTATATTGCATTTCTACATAATAAATTTTTATCCATCACATCTTCCTAGGCAGTATTAACAAATGTAAGGTTTCTCAGAGCATTTTGAGATACTTAGTCAAGTTATGGTCTGGTAAATCATTCACACAAGCGATTCCACTGACCTGAACAGAGCCATTTCAATGAGAAGTTACTCATTGGGGTTAATAATGTGATCACAATATAGCTCATAAATCACAAGGATTTTGGTATTGCTGGGGTAGTTAATGAAAATGGGAAATGCAAATTTTAATAGTGAGTGTAACTGGAAGTATTCAGAAGTGAAGTACACTTTGGATTTTTCTCTTCAGAAGAACAGAGAAAATAGGGGCTTGTATTGATACCTTCTAGAAATTATTATGTAATAATGGTGTCTTTGAACACTTGTGTTAGACAACAGCCACAGAATATCTGAGGCTTTGAGAAGCTGAAACTATATTTTTATTTTCTAACTTATGATTCTGTGATACTTTATTTCTTTGTTTCTATATTTCTATACTGTTTCTATATCTCTCTAGGAGATAAAACCAAAATTACTGTGTTATTGAGGTAGTATATCAAAACAGGGGAACATTTAGAAATATATAATAATTTATTTTCTTTGACTCTTATGATCCAGAAGGAATTAAATAATAAATAATAACAATATAGAGATAATCAGAGTTTGAAGCTAAAATAGATTCAACCTACTTAACTTCTGAGTGTGGCTAATACAATCTAGCATGCTAGTAAGGTGAAAAATCTATTCAATGGGAATGAGACTCTGCATTTAGAATGTGAAAATAGGTGCATGACCTACTGGGTTAACTCTCTGCTTTTTGAGACAATCACAGATAATACCAAATTAAAATCTTGGTGTTAATAATTTTTGCTATTAAATTTTTTCCTCCAGTAAATATCACCTACCTTGTACTCTTAGCAGGTGACCCAGTCAGGCTGATTTTTATGTAAAAATGAGGCTATGCTTGGTGCTGATTTCCTGCAGTCTGAATTGATTCACTGTACAGCCCTTCTTGGAGGCTCTCTGCATGCAGTGCTTCCTCTCTCAAGTTCAAGAGTTTTGAAACCAGAGAGTTTGGAGTTCCCATAGTCCTAGTGACTTGTCATATTTAAGTATTCCTAAAGCTGGAGCATACTAGAATAAGCAGTAACAAGTGTTGGAGAGAAATCTTTATTCTCATTCTGGTCATGAAAATAGAGTATTTCCTTTGGCATAACTAAATTCAGACTCATGACTGAATATTTCAGATCTAAGAATCAGCAATGAAATAGTTAACTATTTTTTGTATATGTAAGATGTAAAACATTTAAACATGGCTTTCTGTAAAGATGAGTAGTAGTTGTGGCCATAGTTTCACACTGCTCAAGCAGACAGTAGGCAGTCCACTTTATGTAGCTAGGCTTAGAGCCAAAGGGAAGACTTGGATATTGGAAATTCTGGAAGAAAACCTGAAAGGATTTATTTTTTCCCATGTTGTTGTTTTGCACAAGGAGGTGATGGTTCATTATGATCCCAGTAAAAAGAACACCTGGAGTCCGTGAAGCAGTTTGTAAAAACACTGGCATTCCTACAGACTCTGGGAACCTCAAATTGTTAGAGATCAGGTGAGCTTCCAACCAGGCAGATCCCATCTGTGGAAAATTTGCCCATCGGTTCTGGTTTTTTGATATATTTCAGGATTTTGTTAAAAAAAAAAAAAATCTACTCTATTAATTCTTTCTATTGTCAAACAAACCCAGTGTTCCCACAAGGTCTTGTTGTGGCACTTGTAGTCAAAGGCGGGGGCCCCCAGGGAGTGGAATCTGTGGTGCTGAGTGGGAGCTGCCCACAGTCTCCTCCATTACACTTGGCTGGTGGAGTTTATCCCACAGCCGAGCTTCCTGTGCAGCACAACACAAACCTGAGGGTTAAGCTGTATGTGCAGCACAGCCCAGCCCAGCCTGGGCCTCCTTGGGCAGAGCTGTTAAGGGGATCAGTAACTCCTTGATTTACAAGGGCCTTCTGGTTAGAATTGCTGCAGTGATTAATTTTGATTTTTCACAGTTCCCATCTCCCTACCCAGAGGGACCAATCCAGTGACTTCAGACTTAAAAATATAAGAGCCTTTAATTGAAATTTGGATTAGGTTCTGCTGTCCTACTGGATAGTGACTTAAATGGCTTTTCAAATTCAGAAGGATCATATACTACTGGGCACAGTTTGTGTCCCCTAAGTTTTAGAATGCTTAAATATAATTGTTCTTTGAATATTGATATACCTTTCCCTTTTTAGAAAGGCAGATACAGCCAAAGAAAAATACATTGCCTGGTTCCAACATGGCTGGTACTTACTAGTTCCTTTAGGAATAGGACAGCATGTGGATCTCTGATTATATATGAATGTATTTTATGGAAAAAGACTACAATTGAGCTGATAAATTTAGTGCTGCCAGTGTAATTCAGACCTCAATGTAGGTAGCCAAGGAATGAGGAAGTAGTGCTTCCCAAGCAGTGGGCTCAGTGTGTGACTGAATCCAAAACTGTCAAGAGATGACAGCACCCATCTCAACAGCTCCCATAGCACTGGTGCCTGGTAGAACTGGCACAGGAGGAAAGAGGAGCCTTACCTTGAGTGACCACAGCACAAGCAGGATGAGACTCTGCATTTGGCTCGTGTTTGTAGTGGAGTTTCATTCCCATAGTATCTAACAACAGGAACAAGTTTTATGGGTTTGTCCTCAGTCTTGTGGGCTGCCTAAATTCAATTAGACTTCATAGCTGGGTTTGATCAAGTTGGTTTTTCATTCATGTGTTGAAGTAGAGGAGAACTATCCAGTCTGATTACCAGAGCCAAGTAATGGTACAGTAGGAAGGGGCACCAAATGCCAGGTTTTGACAGCAACCGTTGTTTAAGGCAGGAAAAGCATTGTTTGGCTGTGACCTGTTTAAGCTTTTAAAATTAAAAATACAATCTTGCATTATTATATGTTGATTGTTTTAAGCCAGTTGAGATATTTATTTATTTTAAATTGACTGTTTTGGAGTCTATTTAAGGCTTTATCTTACAAAAAATGCTTTACCTTTCAAGTCCTTTTTCAGTTGCTAATGTTGAGGGTACTTGTGGCTCAAATAGTTTGAAATACTTATTGGAGACACTACAGGCTTGCACATTCACATTGTATTGCATATACTTGAAAGATTAGCTTAAAATAATGTTCTGTATTTCTGCTTTGAAGTCCTGAGAATGGTGTCCTTGTTTACTCATGTAACTGACAGGATATTTTCTGTGCAAAGATAAAGAAATAGCTTTTTTTATAAAGTGTGGTAAATCTAACAAAAAATTCAGTAAACTTAGAGGGAACAAAGTGTATTTATGTTTTCAAGTCACTTTATCTTGTATGTATCTCACTTGTAATAAAGCTTGTAGTTATTCCTCTGAAACTTTGTACTGAGGATAGTGTCCATTACCTGTGAACTGTCAAAATCTTACGTATGATTGTCAGCTGCTAAACTTTCTATTGAATAAATTTCTCTGACATTTTGTCCCCTAGTTATTAATCCAGAATTAAAGCTTTATACTGTCTAATTTTGATCCACCAAAACCCTTTTGTGCAAACACTGGGAGAAAATTTGCTGTATCAATCAGCAAAGGAAAAAGAAGTTTCCTTTGAATAATTATATAAATTAAAAAATATATTTCTCTGTATAGAACTTCCAGGAGGGAGTGAGGAAGTGCTCTGGGGCTCTAATGGATATGTAGGCAACTTTGTTCTTTGGAAATAGCAGTTCATAATTGGGTGGTTTCACAGTTAGAATTGCTTTGGTGTAACCTGAAATTTGGTGACATTTGTGTTCATCACTTGGAAGCTGACAGCTGTCAGGTTTTGATTGGGGTAGCAGAAGCTACATCCATCCTACAAAGTGCAGGGCATGTGAAGTTCTCACATCTGTGCACTGTGTTTTGCTCAAGTTCAGTAATATTTTCTGAGAGCAAAGATCCTAATGTTAAAAAGGGAATTAATTCTTGCCACTAGAAATGGAAAAACTTCAGTGAGTCTGATCTCACAGAAGTATAGTTCAATATAGGCATGCAATTGCATGAGTATTTGGCCTGTGAATTTTTTTTCTTTGCAATTACTTATACTAACAGTTGGTGGGAGATGTCTTCCTACCAAATTGCTACCAAATTGACTGTTCAAGCCGAATGTAGCAGGAAAACCAAGAATTTTAGGACACCTGGGTTCTAGTTCTGTGACTTCTTTAGACTTAGTATAGTAGTGGGCAGTCACCTTGCTTTGACTGTCATGTGTAAAATGAGAAAGGCTGTCCATGTTTGTGAAGGACTTGGAGTTGCACATGCTTTAGAAGCAAAACCTTTTTTACAGGTTAGAGGCCATTGGCATAGTGATGTAGGGTTTTTTTCCTTATTGAGTAAAATTAAAGGACAGCTCAAAGTATGAATCCTCAACAAGTTAAGAACATACATTTTAATTCTTGTTGTACTGATTTGCACCCAACAGTAAATGGCACATTAAGCCTGGAGGCTCACGGCCCTTGCAGTTCTGTGAGGAGTATCACAGGCAGCAGACAGCACCCAGTCTCTTTTATCTCAACACAGCAGAGCTGCAGTGAAATACAAAAGGCATTGTTTCCATGGCTGTAAGTGTCTGACTTTGTGACTGTGCCTGGCATGGACTGTGACAAGTACATTTGGGAGGGGGACACCAGGCTGGTTTGAACCATGATTTGCCCAAACTCTGCTCACACTGGCATTGAATAACAACCAAAAAGGAGTGATCAGCTGTTGGCCACTGCCACCCACACCTCCTTTGAGTTGGGAACCAATATTTTATTGAAATAAATGGCACCAGCCACTCCTCCTGTGAATCAGATTTTTCTATAGCTGAAGCTGGTGTTACTGAGTATGATATTTAAACTGTGATTTCAAATATGGTGACCAGATTTCTTTTTCTTGTGAAGCATTAAGGTGTTATTAAGGCTGTTGCAGAAGTTCCTGGGTAGACTGGGAGCATAATTTCATGTATGACACCTGAAAATCCAAACGGTAAAGCTATTTTGCAAAAGAGATCTGCTCCATAAAAATGAAATGTTTGCAAATGTCTCTCCCTTAAGAGCTGAAAGCCTTTAACTTCGTCTTTTAGCCAGTAAGAACTTGAAAGCTTGCACCCTCTAATGGAAAACATCTTTCAGCACTAATAACATAATAAGAACAAATTGGGCAATGATCACACATAAACCAGGATAGATTGCACCCCGGGAATACGATCTCTAACAGATTGCTAAAGGTGAGGCTGTTTACTGATTTCCAAAGAAATGCTATTTCAGAAGTGACAGCTGCAGCCTCTGCAGGGGATACTGCTGTCTTCACATTCAAATGCTGGATTTGTGTTAGTTAGAAGGGGATTAGGTGGAAAAAGAATAATCCCTAAACAGGTAAGACTATGCCTTCTAAATGAAAAGTAAGGCTGAGTGCTGTTAGAGATGGGACAGCACTAGGTTTAGTTTCTCTCTGTCTTTGCTGTTAGCTTTCTCCGTTTAAATACAGTCCCAAGTATATTTTCCTATTTAGAATGATCTTTGGAATATTGTTACAGGCATTTGCCTGTATTTGCTTTCTCATTTATCAAAATTTTACAACGCTGCAGCCACAGGTATGCATTGCAGTCAGTTTGAAAGGTTGTCCAACAATATTTCACCTCTACTTCAAAAGCTTAGCTAAACTGGCTAAAAGGAAATTGAAAGGAAGAAAAAATTCAGTGAACTTGAAGCATTTTTTCCTGACAGATTAAATTTCATTGACTACTATATTATATTCCAGGTGAGGTGAACCTAAGATGGAGAATTGAAAAAATATACTGAGATGACCTTCTTTTCCAAAACTACTCTGTTTAAAATGATTAAGCAACTACCAAACTGCTATGGCCTGCAACATTAAATCTCCCCGTTTATACTTGTAGGCGATTTCTTCTCTTCTCACCTTATTTAATAGTTAGCATGAAGCTTTATTGGTCTTTTAAAAACCATATTTGAGTTGCTGTGATAGAAATGGGGTCTTCCTGCTGCTAAAGTATGCCACATGTGTTTGGTCACAGTGACTGTATATCAGTCCTTCTCTAGTGTCTGCAGATACCTGCCTGGGAAAATTTGCCTCCAGTCACTTGATAAATGGTGAAAACTGGTTTATGTCCCCCTCATGGCCTTCACAGCTGAAGTTTGCTTTACTGAGAAAGTCTGCTTTTTTTTTT
>VZRZ01004549.1:1862266-1930439 GCA_013398175.1 Climacteris rufus
TTTTTTTTTTTTTTTTTTTTTTTTTGTGGAAATATGGAACTCGTACACGCTTAGGGTAATGGAAGGGAGATAAATGATGGAGGATGGGAAATGGACAGATTGGGGCAAAGCCTGGGGGGTCAGAGCCATCTCACTAAAGAGTTTGACTGAGGCATATCTCGACCCACTACAAAGCAAGGGAAGCCTCCCTGATGCCACTGGTGTGCATGGGGTGGGTTCTGGAATTGCATGGCGTGGTCACAGCCCTGCCTCTGCAGAGCTGCCGTTTAGACTGGGGTTCTCACCAGACTTGCTGCATGAGGTGCACAATGAACAGGAGAGGTATCTTGTCCTAATTATCAGCACTTTGCTGATCTGAGTTCACCTTCCTCTCAGTGCAAATTCCAACAAAATCCCTATGAATGGCTGTTCCCACTGTCTGGTTCTGTCTTGCCTATAGGAAATTCAAACCTCAAAGGCTTAAGAGTAGGGAGGGAAGGATTATTTGGATTTCCTCTGTTTGAGTCTGCTCTTCAAAAGGAAATGAATGGAAAAGTCAGGTCCTACTCTCCCACACTTGTTATGATTTGTAAAACAGGAGGAACTATTAGGAAAAGCCTTCACTATGGCAGGCACTGAAATTACATGGGCAAGTTGACCAGCAGGAGGAACCAAATGTTTGTCAGAAAAAGGCTGGCTAAGGCAGTAAATATATTGCACTGTGTTACCCTGTGCCAGGGAACAGAGCAACGGTGTACTCAGGTCTTGAGTTTGTGTGGTAAACACATGACTTTCCCATGCTGTTGGTTCATTTTAGCTACAGCCTCTGAAACATTATAGTGTGTAAACTGAGAATTCCTGTCTTCACCATGTGTTGATAAATCTAGTAAAAGGTTATATTTGAAGCTTTCATATTTTTCTTCATTTGATGCCCATTGATGAGGTGAAAAGATAGCTACTGTTATTTTATTACTGTGCTAATATTTTATATTTTCATTATTAGAACATCTCCTGTCACTACAGGTTTGAATTTTTGAGGTATATAATACTTTGGATGTGGAATAGTTTGTCGTTGCTGAAATTTGGCAAATAAATTTTTCAGCCTTGAAGGATTTGAAACTTGTGTACATGGAAAAAACAGCAAAACCCAAACCCAAACCACCTCACAGCTCCAGATTTTTTTAATTATAAAAAAAAAATCAAGCCATATGGAGAAATTTCTGTTTTCACTTGCCTATAGCTTAAAAAGAACAAGGCAAAGTGGTTGAAAAAGGCCCATTTCTAGTGGCCTTAGGAATTTGTCAGCTGTTTCAGTGATCAATCTTTATGAAACTGAAATTATTCCATAAAATATGAACATTTTTGGTGCCAGTTGGTTACAATTACTGTCTTTAGAAGAAGAAGAAAATTCTTGCTTTAATTCAAAGTCCTCTCTGAATTCTGTAAAGTGTCCCCTCAGTTGTACTTATCTGGATTAAAAAAAAGGTATCGTTAGATGACTACACATCAGTGGAATATTATTTGTCATAACATCTCAATAATAAGCCAACCTTTGATGTTTTTTAGTACTTGCATACTGTTGTATATAGTATTTGGTGCTAGGTGAATGGTAATTTCACAGGTTAGCAAACTGGGTTCTGGAGCTTATTTTACCTGTTTCTTTAACAGAAAGGTCCAATTTTTTCTTTATTTTTTTTTCTTTCACCTAAATATCTGTTCTAAAATTCATATATAGGTTTTTTTCAAGTTAGACAGGGTACTTCTAATTTTCCGAAAATTTGTTTTATAGACATAGCTCTATTGTCCATACAGATTCATAGTGTATAAGCTGGGGATAAATGTAAACACTGGGGAGTTTCCACTGCTAGCTAATTTGCTGCTCTTCATGAACTCTGATCTCATTCTTTTTTAGTAATTGCATCTCTTCTAAAGTAGACCTAAATCTTGGCTGTTGGAAAATTCAACACGATCGATATTCTGTTGGTCTTCCTGCCAACAAGATTGAAGTTCAGTTTTCAGAAGGATCTAATCTATGTCTTTTAAGTGTAAGTCCAACTCTATGCACAAGTTTTTGCCTGCCCTACACCCAGGCTGCTTCAGTGCACTCCACAGAGCTCCCTGGATATGAGAAAATCCTGGAACACTGGGGAGGGAGAAAACCAATCTCTGTCCCAGCCTTCTTTAAGGGCACCCTCAATACACTGAATTACAGCACAGCGGAGGTGACTGTGCTCATTCTGTGTCTGCTATATAAAACTACTGCAAACTTATAGATATTCCATGGTCACTAAGACCCTGAAATCAGGGATGGTCAGTATTAAAGCAAAGGTGGTGAATATTAAAGGAATAACTGGAAATACTTTCTCTTCTGTGTACCGAGATACGGATAATTTTTTTTGCTTGCCAGAATAACTGAGGTGGGTGTTCAGTGTGGAACTTCTCACTTTCAAACAAATGTAGTAGAATTTTGAAAGGATTTAAGAATACTTTAATCAGTAACATGTACAATTACTCAAGACTAAATATAAACATTAAGCTCAGTGATCTTGGGCCAAAGTTAGGAGTGGGATTTTTAACTTAAAGGAAAAATATTTACTAGCTGTTGCAAGGAGGAAGGGTTTATCTCCTTTTCAAATCTTTGGTGCTTCTGGCAGCTAAGGGAAACATTTAAACTTGCCAGAATAAGGGCCTGCTCCAGGATGGATACTTCAAGCTGCCAGACTGGCTGTGAGTGCTTCAAGCAGCCTGGCTGGATGCCACAGTTGGAGGCTATCGTTCTCCTGTGTCATCTGCCTCTCCTGTATCTGGCATTGTGCTGCTTTGTTTTCATTGCAAAGTAACAAAACAGAATTAGGTTTTTAGCAACTGATGATGTGGGAAAAATCCCCAGCTCACTGAAAGGAAGAGTGTTTTGGAGAAGTGTTCCTTCAGACAAGCAGGCAAAGAAGCTCATCATTTTATGGAGAGGGAACTGAGACAGACTTTGTTGACTATGCTGGCCAAGAGTCCCTGTAATTCTGGTTTCAAAGTACACACCTTGCCATTTCCACCCCACATTTTGATTTCCCAGCAAAGTGAAATGGCTTTCTCACTGTCAATAGAAGGGCTGATAGAGCCAAGCACAGACCCCAAGGACCTGATTAAAGCCGTTTTTCACCTTGGTGAAAAGTCAATGCAAAGCACAGAAGTGCAACTGAACTGAGCAGTCCCCCTCTGTTCCATCAGAGATCTTGCTTTTTTGCTGGCTCCTCACATAATTTTCTCTGTGTTGGTTTCTGTCAGCTTTCCGTGCAAACTCTGATATCTGTGGACTTCCTTGGGTGTGTTCTTTCAATGATCCATTTCTACTGAATTTCTTACAACAAATAAATGTGACGTGCTATGGCAGCGTGTAAAGTGTTTGTGCCCACCATTAGGGATGCTGGCTGAAGTGCACCGATGTGGTCTTGGCCCTGAGAAGATCTATTCTTAAGAAATGTGATGTGTGTAGATTGCCTTTCATTTCTCCCTTCTGATAATTTACAGGTACTAATTACTCCTGATTATCCCTCACCTCATAACCTAGCAGAAACCAAGAACAAATAACAGCCTCACAGGCTGCTCAATACAGCCAAACTTATAAATTAACAACACAATATTTTCTCAACAAGCATAGCCTCTTTTGAATCTGGAAATAGCCAATTACATTGTGATTTTAATCAAAATCTCATCCAGATAACTTTAAGAAATTAACATTTTTTTTTACATTCTTGTCTCTCTTCATCACCTTTTCTTTCGTTTATTGGATTAACTGTAGGCAATTATTTCATAGTTCTTTCCAGTACCCACAGTGACTTGGAGTTGTTTGGGGACAGGTCTTTCAGCTCGGGCAGTGATGGTGAGTGAGTGAATTGCACAAGGCAGAGGGCGCTGAGCTGCTGCTGAATGTGACTGTGCCAGCAGCCGGGAGCATTGCCCTCTTGTCAGACCACTTGCACGGTGGATTTGTTTGACAAAATCCTGCCCAAGGTCATACAATGTGCACACCTCAGTGAACAAGGGATTTGGGGAACGCAGAGATAGAAAATTTAAGTAGCAACTCTAAATAAGAGTTTTCCTTCCTGTTTATGTGTTGTCTCTTTTGATCAGGAGCTCCTGCAGGCTGGAGAATGCCTTTGCTATGTCTGTACAACAAGACCCATCCTCTGTTAGATCCTGTCCAATTTGCAAGGATATAAATAGCAATACAAAATGCTTCAGGGACAGATAAGCAGCAGAAGGTAAGCAAATTGTACAGCCAATGTAGAATGGAAAAGGAAGCCGGGCAGTTGTCCATGGTAGCAGCACCCACCAGGAGCGTTCCTAGCAGGATTATGTAAGAGCACAGTGCCTCCGCATGCCAGACAGTCGTACTCACCCACCCACGGGCTGGGTGCTGGTCCACACACACTTGGAGAGCTCTTATCACACACCAAATAGGAATCGTTGCCTTCCTCTTTCTGGTCAGTAGCTGAGCTGAAGAAGTAGGTGCTAATATAGCCTATTCGGTTTCCAATTGTTATTTATTGCGTGCAGATTGTGAGCTGCAGGAAAGCTCCTGCCCTTCAAAATTTCCTATTAAAATAGCTTTGATATGGGGACAGTTGGATACCACAACAATCTGTGAGACAATATTTTTTTCCCTCAATTGAAATGATTAATTTATTCAGTTGCCTGCTAAGAAAATAACACCCACGTTTTTTATTTCCATCAGTTAATCTCACTCTGTAAAGATAAATATGATTTAGCATTATATATGGGGAAAAGCTGTTTTTTCCAGAGTTACTCATCTACAGGACTTCAGGAAAGTATAGAACTCCAGTCTCCTGCATACCATCCCAGTGCTCTGTTTACAGAGCCAGACTTGTGGTTGGTGGGTGCAAAATGGCACAGAAAATAAGATGACACATCAGAAATGCCCATTCCAAGGGCAGTCTCAGTCTTTAGTGGTTCACTGACAAAGGACAAGCTGGATACTTCTCTGTGCTGCAATGAATGTGCGGGTGATTGGACTGTTCTTGCCACAAGCTCCTGTTGCTATTTGGCATTCCTCATCCTTGTCATTATTCAGTGGCTGCCAAATGGACTTGCTGACTTCTGGACTGACCTACTAGGCTTTATGTTTTATTGATGTCCTCTGGTTTTCATGAATTCAGAATTCTCCATTCACTCTAATTAGTTGAACCTGAGTTCACAAACTCAGAGACCTTTTGAAGCATTTGGCAAGGTGGATAAAAGTGTCATAGCAAAAGTCTCTGAAGTGTGCAATATAATCTATGTTGAAAATGCAGGGAGGTTTTATAGATGCTTTTTAAAATCTTGCATATCAAGGGAAAAAAAAACCTGAGAAAAAATTACACTACTTCTGTGCTCAGCATCCCAAAAAGAAACTCAGGATGAGCTTTCTCTGGGTACTTGGTGTAGACTTAACATACTCTCATTGACTAAAAGCAGAATGGAAAAAGTCTGAGCACCAAAAGTCTCTGCCCACCTAAAAAGTTTCTTGGTGTCTTTTCAAGTTACTGCAGTGCAGAATGAAAGTGTGATGTTGATGTTTTGTGGGCAATCTGTTGTTTCAGTTGCAGCTGGTGCCCCAAATAAAATTTTAAGTCCATTGAACATTGGATTGTATTTTCAATTGTGTGCAGCATCTTTGCAATCTAATTGTGTCCTGGTATTGGTTCACCAAATAGCAGCCATTAAGGAAAGTAACCATCCTCCCTGAGCTTTGTGGATTTTGCCTCTGGTATCCCTGGTCTAAATCAACACTGGGGCAGCTGAGTGCTGAAATTGTAGGTACAAATCTCTTGAGGCTTTATGGAAATACAGTGACAAAAATAAAAGGTTGTGATCAAAAGACCAGAATAATTACCATCGTATAGAATTTAAAATATTTAAGATTTACTTAATAAATATTTAAATATATTAAAACCTTTGATATTGAAGTCGTGATGCTTAACAAAAACTGTTCCAGGGCTGGTATCTGAATTTCAGGTCTGACTCCAGACTAATCACTTGCACTCTGGGTAACTGCATCTGTTTCCTTCCCTGGTGAGCACGACAGCTCTCGTATCTTGCTGTCCTGAAAACTGCTTGGTTCTGTTTGTTCAACTTGGTTTCTGTCTTGTTCAGATCTTAGTGATACAGCATGGGCATAATGAAAAGAAGCAGCTGATTGCAGGTAGAGTTGCAAGTACAGCACAGTGAGCAGGGCAAGGGGAAATCCCCACTGAGGCACCTGCTCCCAACCCTGGGAGGGGATGGTGGCTGTACTGAAGATATTTTACGGCTTGTATTATCATATACTCAGAAATTAGCTAATGCAAATTGGGACTGGAAGTTCAGCTTAAAAATTAATAGCAGTTAGTTTAGCTCAATTTTACTGCATGACTGAGTAATGTATCCTCATTCTTATTAAAGGTGCAATAGAGAGAGCACTTCTTAAAAATTGTTATTGCTGTGATGGGAGCTGGAAGAATCCTAGAACCTCTGGGTCAGATTGTATTCCTGCTCCTCTGCTCTCTGACTGTTTCCATGGCAATAGATGTCAGTCTGCTGCAAATGGAGAAAATGAGAGTTTGGAAACAATTATTGTTTTAAATCTCTTCGTTTTTGTACTTTGACAACTGTTCCTGTGGCAATAGCAGCAGGTACAGAGTAGTTCGGTTGTCAGGTTCACATCCAGCTCCTAAGTGACAGCTGAAAAAGCTCATCTTGCTAAGAGAAGGAAAAAAAGCACCTAGGTTTGTCAATGTTAGAAATAGGAAGTGGTTTTAAACAGTTTATTATACAAAGACGTATAATATGCCTGCTTCTAGGACAATATAGAAGGGGAATGTTAAGAAAAGTATTTTAATTTTTATTTTAATATTCTTTTTAATACTCTTCACATTTCTTGGTGGAGAGAGCAGAGCTGGTCTTCACACACATACTTAAAACTTTGTATCACCATATGTTCAGCTGTTGTAAAACTAACTGTAAATTTCAAATCCACTCACCCTTGATGTTTCAAAAATAAGAACTTAATGCCATGGTTTTTTCTGTATTCCTTTTATGTCTTGGTGAGTCTGTAGGGAGTGGGAGAAGGAGAAGAGGTTTAAAAAGTACAGAAGGTGTGCATACAAGACATATCAAGGGGAATCTGTCATAGCATCCAGCTCAAAATTTAATTAAAAGGAAATAAATGCTGGCAACATTTTCAAGTGTTTGAGAAAGGAATCTGTAGAATTTGTCTGTATTTGTACTCCTATTTCTGCAAAACTGGATTCTAAGTAAATGTTTGCTTTACCTGTGGACTGAAACCTCTTTTGCGTCTCTGCTCTGTGAATAAACCCAAGAGGCATCATGTTGCATTCAGTCTCTAGAGGGCTGGAGAAGTTTTGGGCTGAGCAGGAGCTGCAGTGGAGGTATTTTATGGGAAGCAGACATAAGGCCAAAGCTTTCTACAGGGGTGGTAAGGCCACATAATCTCTTGTTGGTATTCTAGTTTTAGAAGTGTGATTGTGCATAAACGGTTGTTGATTTAGAGAAATTTAGTAACATTCTGAAAAATGAGAGTATGTTGAAAAATGACATGAGGTTTCTTTTCACTGCTTCTGAATTTTGTAGTGTGATTCAGGAGCTTATGTCCTGTGGCAAACCACAATGTATTAGATTCCAGACTCATTAGGTGCAGTATCTAATGCCAGATATATTCTCATTCAAATCCCTCTTTAAAATCTACATCTGTCAGAAAGCTTTAGAAGTAAACTAATTAAAATGTTACAGTGAAGTCATTTTGCCTGCCAAACAGCCCCTGATTTTATGGAGGCAGGAAGGTCTTGTCACTAAGATACATCAGTGTTTTTAGTTCAACTGTGTCATCTCAGCCTTGAGCCCTGGAGTGCAGAGTTCACAAGTCTCATGTGCCTTGTGAGGTACCTGGGACATTGTGGGCAAGATGGGATCAGTACTGCTAATTAATAAAAATTACAGTAGGCATTTCAAATGTTATTTTCTCATTATTATTGTTAATTAATGCCATTCTTATGCTATCTGTAAATTAGCTACATTTTTTTTGTACTAATTTACTATGTAAAGGTCAGTGCTTTTATTTTTCTCTCAAAGTCTCTCAGACAGCACTCAATCTGCTATTCAACATATGAATCTTTTTTGCTTTCCCTTTTCTCTGTCAATTCTTTGATCTCTGCTATATTTTGCAATTTAGAAAGTTTTTATTCCCCAAGATGATGTGCAGTGTTACCATTTTTTTCAGGAGATATGTAGAATTCCTTTTACAAGCAGCAAGAATCTGACAACTCTATGGAAATGCCAAATCTTAGGTTTGCATGTCATAGGATTCCCTCAATTTTGTATCCCTAATATCTCACACTCACACTGCAACAATATCTTTGCAAATAGTAAAATTAAAATGCAGAAGCCAGACCAAATAACTACTGTGCTAGAAACACCTCCCACCCAGACTGAGCCTTAACTCAGTGGAACAGCTCCTCAGGTTGTCTTAAATACAGTGATTGAAAAGGCTAGAAACAAACATAAAGGCATTTCCAGAAAAAAATGAATTTGTTAAAAAAAGATTAAAAAATAAACCTCTTGAATTAGTAGTGGGCAGACTGATCTGCATTTGGAGAAGCCTACAGGTATTTGGACAGCTATCCACATGAAATTACCAAATCTTGAATCTCAGTATATTTACCCACCTTGATCTGGTGATGAGTCTGTTTGTTGGACACTGGCAGAATTTCAGGGTAGAGACTTTAGTGGGTGTCTTCAGTTATTCTTGAGACCTGATGCTCCTGCTTCCCTGGAAACTCTGCCAGGGAAAGCAAGAATTTGAAATCTGAATGCTTTAGTGCAACTGTACAGCTGTTTTCTTCCTGCCTCTAATAGATGTATTTTTAGAGTGAACCTCAGCAGGAGTTGAAGAAACCCAAAAGAATAAATTTATCATTAAAGAAGTAATTAGATGTTCTATGAAGTACATTGAAAACTCTTACTTGGTTGTGCATTGAGAGGAAGATGGGGATGGGAAGCCCATTATTTTTGATTTCCATCTTCCATCTGCCCTGATGGAATTTTTAACAGCACAGACTTGAGCGTTCAAAGCATAAGATTTTGGAAAATGCACACTGATGTGCTCTTGGGTTTTAAGGTGTCCTTTAGATCACATAACTGAGCTTATTGGTGTTCACACTGTAAATTTCACCTTGATATGAGAGAACAAATACTCTAGAGATTTCTCCATCGGTGACACCAGACTATACTCTGGCAGGTGTTGGCTTGCCCCCACAATATTATGAAACGAGACATTTTAGTAATTTTATCATCTGTTTTGTGTATTTACGACAAATAGAAGCCTGATATTAATGTAATCCTATGGACAGTTCCTTTCCCAAGGGAGTGACCATGTGCGTTAAGACAAAAGAGTTTAAGATTTAGAAAGAAGCCTGTGGGTCTCTCTTGTTGACTGTTTGGCTTAAAGGGCCCTATGAGTTATGTAAGTATTTGGTCAATATATTGATAGTACTGATTCTTTTTAGTGCTTTCAAGAAGGTTATTATGAAGCATGGACACTTCATCTCTCATTTTAGACATCTGGTATTAGAAAGGCTATTTACAAGGTAGATTTATTTTCAGCATGACTGATATAGCTGAATATATGGTTTCATTCTTCTTGGGTTGATTGGATTTTTTTTGTGTGGTTTTTGGTGGGTTTTTTAATGATAGGTAGTATTGGTGTGCCATAGTTTCTTTCAGCCAGTAAAACTGCTGTTAATGGAGAAGACAGAAGCATGGAAAAATGAAAGCAAACTGTAGATAAAAAGCCCATTGATTTGACTTTCTCTCTCCTAACTATTTATGTTTGATGTTAACTCCTTGATACACAAGGGTTTTGGGTAGGTTTTAAAAATGGATTTCATAAAGAGTGGGATATTTCTGTAATTGCAGTACTGTGAGGGAGTGAATGTTCCACTTAATGGCCTCCTATAATAGCCCCCTTGTATTAGCTGTGAATGTGTTGCTATGTTATATACTGTTTTTCCCTTTGTACTGCTTTATTCACTCTCTTTGCTGTAGTAATCTGAAACTTGATAGAAGCTATCTTTTGCTAAAAGTAAAGAAAAAAATTTTGAAGTAGGTTTCTAAACTATAACAGTAGTGGTTTCTAGAACAAACACTCTGTAGATGATGAAAGAAACTGATTAATATCTCTGAATATTTGAAGTGAGGACTGATAGCCAAGAGCTGACAAAGAGTGATTTAAAAATGAGAATGAAGCCATTATACATTCAAAGAGGTGACAAAGATATTACTTGGGAGGGGGGTGGAGAGAGTGATGTATTAATTTTGATTTCCAAATTAAAAAAAAATAACTTGGGAGCCAATTATTACCCAGTTGTTCCAGGCTGGAGTTGCAAGATACAAAAACGGCAATTATACAACATTATACTCTTAGAAAAACAGCGCTAATCAAAGATCACTTCTGCAATTGCCTGCAAATTCTGACTGGCTGGATCCCAAGTCCAACATCCACTAGGGAGGAGGGGGGAGGAGAAGATTTATGCACTGCCTTAGCACAGTAAAAGATAAGGGGAAACAGAGACTTAGCTTCCATACCAAAGTGTGAACTGCACTCAATATCATAGCTTACAACAGATGGTTTGTTAGGTGCATGTCAGGTACAAAAAAATCTGGAATTTTCTTTATGGAACTAAAGGGAAACGACATGTCCAGCAGTGCTCTGCTGGGAAAGAAAGATGTGGGAATGAAGAGCCACACGTGGTGATCTTCCTGAGAGCTATTCTCTGAGAAATACTTGCTGTTCTATGGTTGCACAGTTTCGAAAAAAGGTTTTCAAGTTGTTGACAGATTCCCACTGGAAAGTTTGTTGATTCTCCACCACATTGTCTGAGAGGTTACTCGGGAGTCAGAGATTCTATGAGCTGCTCTTGCAGTTGTGCCTTGCCATGTAAGCAATTCCAGGGCCAGTCACTCCTCATTTCTGGGCAGCAGGGCCAGGTGCTGCTGGTCCATAAGTTCTCAGAAATACTGAGAAACTTGTTGTATTTATGCCATGTATATATGTATATTTATTTATACCATGCTTTATTACAGCAGATGTGTGCCATGTAAAATCAGACTTCATGAAAGATTTTTTTTTTTCCTACTGGTGCACTTAGTGCTTGTAGCACTAAGGAATTACCCTGTCCAATTACACTGTAAAGAGAAATTCTGTTGTTAAGATGCTGCCAGTCTCACAATTTGTATTAATCCACTTCTTGCCCTGCTTTCCTCTTTATTCCCAAGATACATGTCCCATCCCTGGAAGCGTTCAGAGCCAGGCTGGATGGGGCTCTGAGCAACCTTGTCTAGTGGAAGGTGTCCCTGCCCATGGCAGGGAGGTTGGAACGAGATGATCTTTAAGATCCCTTCCAACCCAAAGCATTTCATGTCAGAGCAGGCAGTGTCTATGGAAAATTCCCATGGAGCATGCCAAATTATTTTCTGCTACTGGTACTACTACACACCAGTAACTTTATAACCTGCAGGCACATTCCTATACAGCTGTGATAAAGTGCACACTTGTGGAACCAGGAGAGCAGGATTTGATTTGTTTTATTGAGGACAGTAGGTTGGGCTGTCTTTACCAGGCCTTCTAAATCAGTTAAGCTTGAGAAAATTAACTTGTTTTCTTCTGGCTGGTCCAGAATATCCAATTAACATTTCAGTGACTTAAGTGCATCTTGTAATAATCCATCTCCTAGAGCTGCCTTAATTGCTCATAGAAAAATAAGTTTCTGCCATAAAAAAAGGTTTTTTGGGCTGGAAGAAGATGAGGCTGGCAGTTCAGAATACTGAACAGATGGTGGTACAGAGTCCTGGACTGCAAATTCAGCTGTGCTTTGGGGTGCCTGCAGATTAGGCCACCCCTTTGGAATGTTGCAGAGCCAACAAGGATCCATTCAGGACCCTTTTGTAATAGCTGGTGTTACATCCTATGCTGATCCACAGAAATAGCTGTTGTTATTTTCATTTTCACATAATAATAGTGCCCCATAAACTGCTGGATCTGCTTTCTATCTGTGATAGGTAATAAGATGCTATGTGACAGCTGTGCTTCTGGGGGAAGTTGTTGTAAATATCTCAATTAAGTATTTGCTTTCTTTGCATAAGTAGTGTTTGTTGAAAAATGCTAAAATATAAAAGTTTCATATTCTTAAACTGGAAACAAACTCCTATATTTCATTAATTACAAAGAAATATATTGTCCTAATGCAACATTGTAGTTTATGTTGCATAGTTTCTCTGAACTTTGTGTAATTACTGTAAGTGTTCAATACTTGGAGATCTTTAAATCCAGCAGTGTATAATAAAAATGAACTTCTGTACCTGGGCTATTCACACACAGCTGAGGCTCAGATGTGGTTCTCCCACCAATGATCACTTCAAATTGCATCTTCCTCAACAGGGAAGAGTTGTTGTTGTTTGTGGACATTATAGTAGTTTCTGAGCATTAATATAATTAGGTTATTTCATGCAAATCATCAGCAAGGATGGAACAAGTATGTGTCAAAAATCTTTCAGGAGAATATTATCATTACATCCTGTTCATATAAAGAAAATAGCACCCAGATCAATTGTTTTTGTGGATCAGAACTACAGTATTTGAAAGAAAAGGTCTATTTCTCAGCTTAAATTCAGCACTATATCCTCTGTACCCTCAAAATCGAAGTGGGTCAAATCACTAATGTAAAATACTTTTGATAGCAGTCTCAGTTTGAAGATGGGGACTGCAGTCTTGCCTTGATTGTAAGTCACACCCAAGGAGAAATTCCCTAGGACAAAATGGTGTAAATACTACCTCTAAGGAGTGTTTTTATGATATATATTCCCATATAGTGCTACACATTCTGATTACAAAAACTAGTAAGTCAGAAACTCAGAGCTGGAGTTCTGTAAGCAAGTGTAGCAACATCCTCTCCTCTCTTTCTACAGTTGTGTGTAATACTTTGTATTTAAGGATAATGACTTTCAGGAACAGGTATTTCCTGGCAAGTGGTGACTGGCTGGAGGAATTGATGCTCTTGGTATTGCCTGAGTTACTCTAACCTCACTGGTCCCAAAATGATAATGATTGGAAGTAGCTATTGCCATTATAAAGAAAAATAAGAATAAAATATTACATAATAATACGTGTGGATGGCTGTATATAATTTTGGGGTGTTCTGCTAGTAACTAAAGAGCATAAGTGCTGCAGGAAACCAGATAGTCTTTTCTGGAGTCTTCTAAATGATTCTATTTAGGTATAGATTTTGTGACAGTAGTAAATAGAAGAGCAGCTACATAAGATTGCACCTCCTGACTCAATTATTTGCTGTTGGCCTTGGTTCACTTTTCCCAGCTGAGGAACATTTGGTTTGTGTAGCTCCCTCCTTTCAGCACTCACCAACCAGGACTGCTAAGAGAAGCTTCCCTGCACAGCAGCTGTTTCACCAGGGGTGCTGACACCAGCAGAGTTACCGTGATGCCAGGAGAGGAACCTCCACAGCAAGAGCATGTGAGCAGGGCAAGCAGGAGTTCTGCATCACTGAGGTACCTGGGGAAAAAAGCTAAAGCCATTCAACAAGCCTGGAACTAGTGTGATCAAGTGGAGATTTACTATAAAGTTTTGGGAGTCTTAACTCTAGAAATAATTGAAAGCTTTTGGCTCTGATCGCTGCTGTGGCTTAGAACAATGAAAAAGGCGCAGCAGAATTTCAGTTCTGAACCAAAACTAGAGGGAGTCTTTCAGTTTGCTTTCTTTGACTTTGTGGATAATATTGCAAAAAAAAAAAAAAAATCAAAAAAAACCCCCAACTGTGGTGATACAGTTACTTTGTAGCTTTGTATTTGTAATTTTGTAAGATGCTGTGCGTGCTGTAGTCCTCAATTCTCTTCATAGCAGAAGCCTTGAAAATGTGTCCAAAGAGAGGAGAAACACTAGAAAGGAAGAGGTGCAGAAAAATAATTTGACTTGTCAGAGGTTGTGCAGCAATACAGAAACAAAATTAGGAGTTTGGATCCATTAATACCGATCATATTCATGTCTTTTGCACTGATGGCATATTCCTTAAAGTTTTGAAAACTTGCATCTTTGCTGAGGGGATAAAAAAAAAGGATATTTTAAAATGAAGCTGTTTACTCATTAAAACAGACAGAAAGAAAGGTTAAAAGAGAACTATGCTAAAATGGACAATCAAATACACAGGAAAAAAAACCTTAAAAATAATACAGATGTGCCTCCTGCAGCTCTCTGTGCACACAGCACACAGTCACAAGGTAAAGCATCATATACATATGCAAATCTTTTATCCTCAGGCTTTTTCTTTGAAGAACAGTACTATGTATTCATCACTCAAGAGTCATGCAAGCAGATTTTTTTTCTTACTGAACATATCATCTGCCTAGGGTTGCATGTGCCTATCATCTAGATTACACTGCAGATTTAGATTTGTAATCAGATTTAGAGCTGTACTTGAGAATACAGTTAAAAAGAAATGTCATTAAATATGTTCAACCTGCAGATATGCTGAGGGGTTTACCTTCACATTTTTGACAGTTGATGAAACTCGAGGACCTCTTGAAGAGGCTTATGCTTCAGGCTGATATTGGGACAAGAAAAAATGCTACAAAATGTAACATCATGCTGTTTAAAGTCACAGAAAATAACAATTTGCACATAAATTATAGATTGAGCCAGGTCTATGATCATCTGTTTTAATATAAATCTGTTTCTCAGTTACATCACAGAGTAAAAGAATGCTAATACAAATCCTGAAAGATGGAAAGATCTTTGTCAGTGTGCTATGTGATTTTACATTATTCACATAATCTACTATGATAGGATGGATTAAATTATTAGAGCTCTGTGCTTCCAGTTTTAAAGTCAGTACTTTTAAGATGAATATGATTCACTAGAATTAGCTTAATAACTTTCACTCTCCTTGTTGCAGTGCCCAACAAATTACCATTCTTCCAGTTCAAGTCTCTCAAATAGAACATTTTAACCTTATTTAATGTGTGCATACACAGCGGGAAAGAGTCTACCTTCTGCAACATTTTACAGGCAAATGTGGTGCATTTCAGTCAAAAGGGATTGTGCTCTTCTTGGTATTTTGCCAAACATTTTCTAAAAAATCCAGTTGACAGAGTTAACTGATGAGAACAAGACATTAATACAAAAGAAAAGGAACACTTTTTCTTGCCTGTATTCACTGACAGACTTCCTTGAATATTGTTACCACTAAACAGGTGGGGATGTCACTTGAAAAGCTGCATGATCTAAATATATCAATTCTCTAACTATATTAGGTCATATTAAAAAGCAAACACAAAAGCCTCCCCATCTGTGTAAAGAAAAATCTGTGGATTTCCTGGCACTCAACACCTTTGGGGAAGCAGGGAGGAGAAGTGCTGTGCACCACTGTGCCGGGCTAAACATCCCCACCTGAGGTCCCCTTTGGGGACCATGGGACAGTATTTGAAAGTGACAGTCAAGCCTCATGAGGGAAAAGCAGGTTTTTCTATGAGTTAAAGCACAAAATTATTCCAGGAGCTCAGCCAAAGAAGACCGCAGATGAAAAGGCTCCACATTCAGTGGACTGACTTGGAGTATCTGAGTGCTTGATGCTGGCAGTTCTTCATATTCAGCCATAATTGATCTATCATTTGCTCATTTTGCTGCTCTTCTCAGCTACTCATTATCTTACTGGCCATAACTTAATTTGCATTCAGTGCTTCATATTCTGTTTCAGTACCACTTATCCTGCAGGAAATCTTCCTTTCTGGTTCTTCATTGGCCCTGTGCACTGAGGAGGCCCTAGACCCGCAGGTGATACCTTTATCTGAAGCAGAAAGTGGGTCACTGCTTTTCATAAAACTGGGGATGATGCTTCCTTAGATTTTATCTTCACCTGCTGCTCCTGCATTTTTAAGACCATCAGACACATCCCTGCTCCCTGGGAGACTCTTCCATATTATTTCCCTCAAGCAGGCCTCAATTGCATTTTCATCCCCCAGCTGGGAGAACACAATGAGACTTTCCCCAGAAGTCTGTCAATGCAGATCATTTAATTAGGCCAGATGGGATCACTGCAGCAGAAGTGCAAAGCTCTCCATCCCCTTAGAACAGCTAATGCTGCCTTCCCAGTGTTCACTCGTGGTGCTTGGGGAGTTAAAGTTAAGAGATAATGCATCCTTCTCACTCTGGCTCGTGCACCTTGACTTTTTATTATAGGCCTGAAACATCCAACCTTCACTTCCTGCGCTCCTGTGCCTCAGTGCTGTCCCATGTTTGTACATGGCAGGAGGGCAGTGCTGTCACTCAGCTGTGCTGCACAACTCACCTTGTTTTCCAAGGCAAAGGAAGCTTATTGCAGTTGAACATCTCTTGAACACTCAGCATGACAAAGGTTTTTCTGTATATCCCAAGCTAGTGTTATGCATTAAATGTATTCAGAATTAAGGCTATATTCCAGAGATAACCAAACAATTCAGAAAAAAATATGTAGCTAAAGCACTCATGCAACTTAGTTTGTGCTGTTAATACATTGTGGAAGAACTGTGATTATGATGAAGGAGGGTTAATATTTGTAGTACCTGATGGTCTGAAATTGACTCTTAAATATAGAGTCCATCTATTCATTTATGCTGCTTTTGTTGTCATTATGCACAGTTTATATTGTCTGGCTGGGCTCTTTCCTTACAATTTCACTGAGACCAAAGAAATCTTTAGAAATCTTATATTTGACAGTACAGCCTTTAATAAACTCATACTAAAGCTAACAGTATTAAATTTTAACACAACTTTAGAAAATAAATTCCTTTTTTTAATATAAGATAAAACTTTGATTTAATCAAAGGTATATCCAAACTGAAGTGAAGGAATCATGACTCCTTATCTGCTTTAGATACGCTGGAAAAAGGGCAAATATGTATTTTTCCTGACTATAGGAACTCCACTCATAGACTTAGATCTTGTCTTAGAATCAGCCTATTAGTGAGAATCAGGTTTGTTGCACCTTCTGTTTGGTATTTAATTTATTGATGAACTTATTTGAATAATGGCAGTTGTGGTGATGGGCTATTTGTAGCTATTGATCCTCTACAGACCTGGACTGAGGCAATCAGCAAAATTAACACGGACAACTAAGCTGCCATTATCATTGACCTGAGCTGGATTCACTGCAGCGACCTAGTGCTAAAAGACCCCATTATTCAGTCCCCAGAGCCTCCTGCTCTTCTGCAGTACACGGAAAAATCAGCCAGTAGAATTTCCATGCTAAAAATCCTGTGATCTGCTAAAGCAGAATTATGATTCCCTTATCTTGATTTTAGCCCCTTTTTTTTCAGACTGAGTGGCAAAATGAACAGCAAAACTTATTCTCTGCCAAGGAAGTTAAAGCAGAAGCATGGCTCAGTGAGCAGCACAACCTGCCACTCAAGGGAGAGGACTTAATTCTTCTCCACTGTCACTTTCAGTGTAACCATGGATGAATGGTAATTTAGGCACTGCACAGCCAGTTAGGATTTTAATACAGCACTACCCACAGCCCTGAGGTGAGCACATAAGCTCTATTGCAGTTCCTGGGAAGCTGGATGCCCAAAATGTTAGGAAGTGGGAATACAGCCAAGACAGAGCAGAGGCAGTGCTGGTAGGGGTAGTGCTTTAGTTACTCAGCTCTGACTTCTGAGCCTGCTTGAAGGCTGAGGAGTTTCTGTGGTGAAAATGGAGTCAAGTCAGGAAGCAAGAAAGGACACAAAAGATTATGAGATTCAGGTATGCAGGAGTACCTCAGATATCTGTGTGGAGCCAGCGCAGCAGAACAGTAAGAACACAGTTGTTTCCAGAGGGCAGTCAAGCAGGGAGCCGAGGACAGCCAGAGCTCGCCTGCAGGGCACAGTCCCACCGTGCTGGAGCAAGCGAGGAGGGCACAGTGCTGACACCAGAAGTTTTTCCCATCAGCGGCATCAAACTAAAGCAAAGCAGCACATCAGGGCTGCTGTCAGAGTCAGACAAGTCTCAGAAGAAGAGAAGGAACTTGTTCTGCTGTCAGTCTCAGAACAAGAGAAGGAACAAGAACCTACAACATGGCTTAAGCTAAGACTAAAGGCTCCAGGCTGGAGTTATGAGCGGCTCCTGGGCCTGCAGATGGAGGGCACATGGGTGGAGGTCCTGGGTGAAGCTGCTTAGAGCAATTAATGGCTGTTAATGACTTTACATTGTGAGAGATAAACCCGCTGAAACCCACCTGCAGTGATTAATCACAGTATGAGCGTTACAGCACTTCCTTACCCTCTATTAGTATTCTGAAAATAAGTAAATTGGTCTGAGCAACTCAGCAATTATGGCATGGGAAGCTGCAGGAGCAACTTAATTTAGAGTTGGATAGGATGGAGTTTCAAGAAAGAAAATTGACAATTAAGAAAATTGATCTGTGCTTGATTGGAATGAGCTGTTAAATCATTTCTAATTTTTCACAAACCAAAAATAAAATATATTATTTTAATATTAACTTATTTTTTTCTAACTCCAGTCAGGGAAAAATTTATATTAAATTTTCTGGTAAAGAATTTCCAGTTGACTGCTCTGTTGACTATGGGACACTTAAACTGAGTGCATCAAACCCTTTTTCTTCAAAGACTTATTGTTTTGACAAAAAGTACAACAAACAGAAGCATGTTTGACCAACTGGGCTTTTACAGAGGTTTTTGGTGCAGATTATATAGCAGGCTCTTAAAATATGGATGCAGGATCTGGTTTTTCTTCCCCTTTTTGGGAAACTACAAATGCCTTTCTGGTGTCTTAATAAACCATATGTGGTGCTTTTTCTTGTTTATTGGGTTTGCTGTTCTAGGCTAAAGCATCAGGCTGAGCTCTGAGTGTGCTCTGAGGTAAAAGATTTAATTTAGTCAGTTCCTTACACCTTGCACGAACACACTGCATGCAAAGAGTAGTACGTGAGATTTATCTGTGTCATCATTAAAGTAGAGAGAACATATTAAGAAAAGCTGGTAGACAGTAAAATTTGCTGTCTGCTTTTCATCGGCACTGGATGTGAGTTTGGCTTTTTTCTCTACTCACAAAATCTTAGGGGAAAAAATTTACAGTTCCTCATTATTTATAACTACCTAACTGATTTTTTTCTGCTATTAAGACTATTCTGTATTGGATATAGAGATGATAATTGGTATTTAATTCAGGTCTTGGAGGTGTGGTTGGTCAGTCATGTAGCAGGATTTCTCCTTTTTAGTGTGAGAGGAATAAGTGGAGGCAGTTTTGATTAAATGGGGGCTTAAAAATGTAGCCTGGAGAGTAGAGAAAGAATGGCTGTCATAGTATTTTAAGGCATTTTCTGAACCTTTCCCTTTCTTGATTGCTAAGGAGTACTCTGGGCACCTTTCCTACAGAGCAAATGAGGCTTTTGCACATCGCAGTGGGAAGACAACTGGGGCCTTCTTGGCCAGCACAAAAAGCTGCAGAACACCCAGCCTGACCCTGCAGCACCAGTTCCTGTGCTGGGTGAGGGAGGCTTTGCTCAGAGAATGGGGAAAAACCCCGTGCTTGGGTTTTTGGGTTTTTTTTTCTTCTTTTTGATCACCAAAGGGTTATTGCTAAAAGTAGATGAGTTACAATTCTGATACAGTTCAATTGCACCAATTAAATGGTGTATTTTCATCAGTCAATTTCAATGTAAAATGACAACAGAATGAGAAATATAATGATGACAGAATGAGGAATATGCATCATTTATTATCAAGATCTGTGTTGTCTCAGTCCCTGATTGGTTTCTTTTTCTCTAAGGGAATAGTTAATGTGTGATATTCTGATTTTTAATGATGACTAATATAGAGTTGCGGTCTGAGGTAAAGCTGTTATTTAAACTGTTTGAATTTATTATGAATATATAAAATAACTGAAGTACTTGATTTGCACTGTATCATTAGAATTTGTGCCTAACTCTTTTAAATCTGATTAGTTATTTTATATAAGAGTGGAATGAGATGATTTCAGCAGAAATGCCAAGAGGTAAATTTGATGTCTTTATTTAAGAGAGAATCAGTTAATCCAATTTCCCAGTTAATTCTGCTTTTTGTGAGCCCTTTTCACAATGACTTGAGTTTGCTTCTGCTCACTCTGAATGCTTTTTCCTACTAGAATCTGAGAATTATGTAAACATTGTTTGAGTTTTTTTTTAATTAACTAAATTTTTTTTTAGAAAAAGCCCAAAATAGTCACACATAATCAGTTGTTGGAAAATATACAGTTGTGACTATTATGAAATACTGTTGTGCTACTGAGAACTAGTACAGCTTTGGATTTTTTAAATGCAAATACTGAAATTCAATTGAAGGAAGTTTCACTGAAATTTGTTTTAAGAGACCATCAAATAACCCAGGTATAAAATGAATAGGTTTTATTTTTCTTTCCAAATTCCTGCTTTAGTCCCTCCCCTGAAAAGCTGACAAAGTACCAGACAAGTACAGCTTGCAGTATCTCCTGCCAGGGATGTAACTCGCTGCCTTTCTGTACACAGCAAGGCTTTGCCAAGATTTCAAAGATGTTTGACAGAAGCACGGAGGGAATCCTTGCCAGGCAGTTTGATGTGGGGAAGCCATACCCTTATCTTACAGATTGCCCAAGGTGTTCTTTACACTGAAAACCGAACTTGGGTGGAGTTAAGGAGGTCACTTGGATTTATTGTGAGATAATTCCATGGGTAGTAATGTGCAGACGTCTGAAAATTTTATAGTTGGCCACAAGGACAGCAGCACAATTGACTTCCCTGGTCTTGCAGTGCAGCCTGTATAGCACATATCCCACAATCTAATAATGTATCCAATCTAAATTCTTGCACTGTTTGATTATTCTGAAGTACCTCATGATTCTGTATCCTATTGTGTCCCAACCCTATGACACCACTTTGCACTCTCACTTGATATACCTGCATATCTCCAGCTTTTCATAATTGAAGTTATACATGTGGATCAAATGCACTTTATAACAGGTGATTAATCATTTTCTGTCTGTCTATTAATTTCAAAGTTCATGTACTATTACCCTGCTGATCCGCTGGATTAGAACAAAACCCAGGCTTGGAAGCTGGGATATCATTTATGCCTTTATTTGTTCTAAATATGCTTCCCTGTATTAATTTTAAGAACACACTAAAACCTCATGCTCTCTTCTTACCTTCTGTTTGAATGTTACTGTGCAGTTGATTAGTTTTATCAGGTTGTCTAAGAATTCCTTGGCCTACATAGGAATGTCCACTTGGAAAATGCCCTTGAATTCAGCAGACAGCAGGTGATATATGAGACAGTGTAAAATCAAACAAACTTTCTGAGCAAAAGTGGAGAGGATTTATGATTCCAACTTCCTGCTGCAGGAGTGCATGATTGGTGGATTTGGACTGTCGTGAGTTATTTGTGCTGCAGTGAAACTTGCGAATCTCAGGAGATTCTGTATTCAGAGCCAGCTTTTACTGAGTACATTAAGAAGGTGAACAGAGAGGTTAAGTTCCTCCAGTTCTCTCAATAAATGAATAGCCAAGTTGGTATTTTGGATGTGTGGGTTGTTAGAAGGTGTGTTAACTGGGAGAGGTGCAAATGAAAATGTAAGGCCAGACAACTGTCCCACTGCAGTGGAAGTCATCTGGGAAATGTGGAGGAAAACAATGTGGAAGAAAAAGATGAATTGAAAATTGTGATAAAAATGTATTTATTTATTTATTTAGGTTCTGTTCTAAGTAGGGAAACTGGCAAAGTTCATTTGTTTTGCCCACAGCTTGATTTCCTACGGAGAGGCTTCATTTGTAAAATGAAAATCCGGGTTGAGTTTTTTATCCTCTCAAACTGGATATTTGTATTCCAGTTTCTAGTTAAAACCTATTTCTAATACATTTTGCTGATAAAACACAGTGGTTCCAGTGGTTGAAGTGGTTACACATCAATATATATTTTGGTTAATTCCTACCCAAAATAATCTTTTCCTTTATCCATTTTCCCTCTCTCCAGTTTTAATTAGAGAGTCTTAATACTAAAACATTCTTGTCTGCTGAAACATTTGATTAATTTTGTGTGGTTGCAGTTCTGTAATGAAAGCCTGAAAGCAGTCAAGAAGTTTTACACAGCTCCAGTGAACATAGCTGTGAATTATGACTGTGCTAACGCTCCAAGGAAATAAGTGCAGCATCCAGTCTCAGTGGAAGGTTTCCGTCTGATTGGTTTTCTAGTCACAACTTCTTCATCCTTATGCTACAGAGGCTGGGATTCCTGTGAGGGTGCTGGGCTTAGTCTAGGAGAAGGGCAAATATTTACAGTGTCCAGACAAATTTCTAGTCAGCTGTAAAGATGGCACCATGGCACAGGGCTTTGAGAGAAGATTTAAGTGAAGAAGAAAATACAAATGAATCTCACTAACTCAGGTGGGAGTAAATGTTGAAATGTGCAGACAAATACACAGCTTTGGAAAGCATCATATTAAATTATGGGGAAAGTTTGTCTTGAAAAAACCCCAAGACACCATCTAGTTTATACTTTTTCACAAGGCAAGATAACTTCTACCAAGCTTTTCCTGATAAATGTTCCTGTAATGTGTTCTCCAAAAGCCTTCAGTACTAAAGCAATGTATCACAGTTCTCCACTGTCCTCGCTTCACAATTTTCTTAGTGCCTTGCCCAAATCTTTCTTACTCAATGCTAAGCCCATTATTTCTTCTTCTGCCCACGGAGGATAAACAATTTATTAACTCCTTCTCTTCCCCTTTGTGTCATGTACATACAGATTTAGACTCAGAACCATGGCAGAGTGCATTTTCAGAGAAAACAATCCTGTTTCAGCCCTTTTCTCAGGCGTTTCAATAGACTTACAATTCTGTGACATTATGTTGGGTCTTTGGTCATTATGTTCTCCTCCAGACAGTCTGTGGTTGATGTGACTCTTCAGTGCAGTGCTCAGATGATCTATTCCAGCTGAGACACTGCCAGGCTGGACAGTGGAATTACTCCATGTATCTTACCCATGACGCTTTGTTCGCTTGCTTTAGAGCAGTGATATGATAATGCTGATTTCAACTTGTGATCTACCAAAGTCTGATATCCTTGTCTGGAAAATTGGTGTTTCTTGCATCGTTCCTTCATCTTGTTTTGTGGGGATTTAGTTTTATCTTTGTTGGGTTTTGTTGTTTTTGGAGTGGATTAATCCTCACTGCAGTGCTTTGCATTTGTCCTTCCTGAGTTGCACCTGTGTATTTCAGACATTTCCTTCAATTTGTGAAGATCATTGGGTATTCCAATACCATTCCCCAAGCACTCATAGCTTTTTGTTATCACATTCTGTGTTTCTATTCAATTAAGTAGCAGCATTTGAATTTTCTTCCTAAATTTTGTTTTGCTTTGTTATTTGCAGAACAAAAAGAAGCAGTCTGCTAAAAATATATGTGCAGGCATTTGCACATGCTGTTTCCTTTAAAATACTGCCTCGTGTCTGGCAACATTTATTACAAATGGGAATGTTCAGAAAAATATGTAAGAGCAGATGGAAAACCAGTTTGGAAAACTCTGAGGGGAAGAGTGAGCCAGTAGAGGCTTTGAGTCTGATAATCTCCCATAGGGAGAAGGCTGGAGGGAGTGTTGAGGTAACCACAAAAGCCAAGGAACCTGGGGAGTTTGCTCGGAGTTCACCTGCTCTTTGGCAGTTGCCAAGAGGCATGAAAAGAATGATAAGAAATAGCAGTTTACTTGTTCTTGGCACAATGGAATTATGTAAGATTTCCATAAAATATATGCATCTTTATTACTGAGGTATTGGTCTGAAACTTTCTTGCTGTGTAAGCCATGGTGAGGCATTGAGAGGAGTGAGGGCTGTGTCTCTCCAGGAGCACATTGTGCTGCTCCTCATTCACTGGGTTGCTGATATTTGTGAGCCAGGGGTAACAGTAGTGGATTGGTTTTGAAGGACAATTCCCAGGGATAATACTCCACAGGGTGATACTGGTGGTGTACACTGGGAGGGAGCTCCTGCTCTGCTTAGATGTTATGCCTGGCATTTGACTATTCTCGTTCCAAAATAGGAATGCCAAATAAAGTTGGATTCCAAAATGCTTCAACTCCCCTGAGCAAAGCAGTATTTACAAGGCCAGAAATAGATTTAGCATCGTATCAGCAGCCCTTTAATGCATGTTTTAAATACTATGCACTCCTCTGGGGGGAAAGAGTAGGGAGAGTTGTAGTTGTGTATAAATAAAATGCATAAGCTGTAAATAACAGAGGAGATCAGAGGTGGAAAATCAGGCCCTTTGGAGAGCCTGTGACTAAACCTTAGAAATTCCTTGAAAGTATGATTTTAAAAAGCAATCGTCTTTGTTCTTTTTTAAATTTTAACAACTTTAAGATGGAATGCTTAATTGAGATCAGGTTGCCAGTGGTATAATTATGCTCTTTAATTATCTACTGTAGCTCCTAGATGACCTTGAAATTTATTGACATGGAATTATGAGTCCCTGGTGTTTTCATGTTTTACATTTTTTGCAACACCAGGAAATTTTTTTTTTACTCCAGTCAGAACTACCTGGCATCTTGTCCATGACCACAAATCAATTAAATGGTCTTGCCAGGATTGCAAAATTTTACAGATTGAAATCCAGCAATTGTCATTTACTGCAGACCTTGGAGAAAGCTTTGTAAAATGGGATACAGTGGGAAACAACACCCTTTTGGGAGTCAGGCCAGCCTGCATGAGAAACTGATAGCTGGAAAATCATCTCTGAGAATGAGGATAATTGAGGAAAGGAACCTGGTTTTGTTGTGTGTGTGTCTGTGTGTGTCTATGGACAAGAGCAGTGAAAGAATTTCAACTGACTGGCTCTAGAAAGCACCAAAAAAGGATTTCAGAAAATATTTTAGATTTTTAAAAATTCTTCACTTCTGTTTGAAATTATTTTGAAACTTGGAATGTGTTCTATTATCTGGTGCAGGGAAAAAGCTCCAAAGCACTGAAGACCACACTGCCATTCTTGTTTTAAGCAGAGAGCACTTGCAATCTGGAAAGCTCACATCTGTCTGAGGGAGAGCAAGGGCCACAACCACAGAGTCTGGGGTCATGGGGAGTGTCTTCACCCAGAAACTCTGGATTTCCTTTTCCTTGGGGCCTTTTTCATTCTGTATAAATTGAAGTTTGAGTCGGTCATTCAGGGATCACAACACAGCTTCTTATTCTGCAGGTTTGAATTTCATCATGAACCTCATAAGCCTTTTCCGATAAAATTTTCATGGAAATTTAGTAAGAAAATATCTGTTTCAGCAAAGTAATATTTCTTTCTATAATCCCTAACCATTTTTATTCATCTACTTCTGAGACAGAATGTTTGTCCTTTGTGCTATCAAGAAACTCCATCCTCTAATCCAAAGCATTTACGCAAAGATTTCCCAGAAGCAAGCAAAGAATACCAAAACTCATCAAAAGAAAGATGCCAGAATTTCTTGAAACACATCAAATATCTGTGACAAGGGGATTTGTGTAAAATGATTTAAACAACAGTGGTCTTTTCAGAAATCAGGCTTTATAAAATTCAGAAGGAACAAGGTAATGCCCTTTTACATGGATTTGAAAGAATTAAGTGGAACAAATACAAGAAGTGTAACTGATTCTAATTTCTTCTTTCAATAACTGTGAGCCCCAAATTTCCAGTGATGCACTCTGTGGGCTCCCTTCTTCATTGCAGGAGTTGATAGTGTTCTGTTTTCATAGGAATTGCTAATGCACATGGCATGTTTTGAAATACAGTCTGCCTTCCTCGCCCAAAGAGGTGTCATTTAAGAGGGAATGACAAAGGTTAGGAACTCACATAGGTTCCTGACAAGCAGTTGCTAGAAGAGGAGGGAACAGAAACTTCTCAAGTGACAAATACTAAAATGGGTGAAACAAATGCTTTTGGAGCAGGGTTGGATGGGAATCTTCTTTTGTGGACGCATCAAGTGACAGAAATATACGTATATATATATACATATATATACACACATCTTTGGAGATAGTGCTGGGAACAGAGTCTTGTAGGATTTTGACAATTAAAGCAGAAAGTGTGCCTGGAAGCAGTAACCACATCCGAGCTGCTCGTTCCCTGAAGGGGAATTTCCTAACTGGCAGCAGAGCAGCCTGAGCACAGGGTTTGCATCCTTTCATTCTTCTGCCTCTCACATCTCCCTGACCCTTGGGGACTGATGCAAGGCGTGTGCACTTGGTTTAGTCTTCCTCAAAATTTCCTTCTCTCCTGACAGTTTTCTCTCAGCTTCTGGTGGCATCCAGCAGTGATTGTTGTTTTGATGTGCTGATAGTGCTTCATGCTGCCTGTGAGAAAGCTCTGAATAATTTCTGCCTGTTAACTTTTGTGTACTCCCACAGTAATAAGCACTTTTAAATGGAGTCATGTAATAAACCTGTAAAATTCCTTGTATAACATTTTAGAACTGCCTCATCTAGACCTTCAGAAGGTTAAAGACTCTAGATATAGTTTAAAGTATGGGGAAAAGACAGCTGTCTGAAGTCTAGAAAGCCTGGCTTTAGGATATAGAAATAATTAAAAGTAATATTTAAAACATCATCTTTTTTCAGCAGAGATTATGTACTGAGAGCACCCTCTAATAGTGACAAGGACAGCTGGCACAATCTAGCTAAAGCCTACCCTTCCTTTCTTCCCAAGAATAGGGAATGAATTGTCCTTATTTAGATGAATGATGGAGTTATCTGTTCATTTTAAATAGAAACTTATTTTGTCATTTAGATTGTTTTTCTTAGGCCTTTGCTAATTTTTCTGAAGTTACCATGTGTAGCAGGTTGGGAGGGTGTTTTTTCAGCTGCTTTTTGTTGTGGTTGGAGTTTTTTATTATTATTTTTTAATTTTATTTTTTTTTTAATTCTCACATTACTGGTTCTAGTCCAGTTTGAGTTCTGACACCTGAAAATAAAACTAAAGCCTTGCAATACTTGTGGTGTTATAGGATAATGAAAGCCCAATACAGTACCAGGCAGTAAACTGGGGTGATCTGGCAATAGTTGGACCTGGTAGTTTGGCCCTTTTATGTGACATTGGTGACATGAGGATTACTTTTGGTTGCTTAAGTGCAACCTCCCAGTTGTACTTTCACTGAATTTTCATGGTTACCCCTTGCTGTTCAAAAACAACTTTGGAAGCCTGCCTTATTTCTGAAAAACAACCCCAAATTTCTTACAAGAAAGAAGGGTCAGATTTTAAACAGTTGTGATACAAAGAGCCAGTTTCCAAAGCCCAGAAAGCCTGATTATATGTAGATAAATCCTTTGCTATTTCAAAGAGTCTGGCTGCAGAATGCATAAGAAAATCCCAGCTAGGACTTAAAGTACATTTTTCTCCCAACTGCTGTGCAAAAGGCACCCTGTGTAGTCACAGTGCATCTGAGGAGTAGCCTCAGTGTTTGTCTAGTGCAGTTAAATACACAGTCATATTCTCCAGCTCATAAGCTGAAATCTGTCTATGCCCTGAGCAGCTCACTGGAGAACCTTTCCTTATAATCACAAAATCCAGGAGAAAACCTAGCCATTTAAAACCCAAATATTTGGCACCTCCAGACTCACTGCTGCTCCTCTGCAGCCATGCTGGCTTTTAGCTTCCTCTTTTTATTAAACTATTAAATTGGGAGTTTTTAATACTCCCAATTTAGCACTTCTAATAAAAAGTCACAGTTAAAAGCGTCTGTGGGTACTGAAACTTGCAGCTGTGATTTCTCTTGATGAAAATAAAGACAACCTCCTCTTTTAAAGCTTGTCTCTGTCAGGTGGTGGCTCCAAATCAGAGGGAGCTGGGTGGCATAGCAGTTGGGAAGGAATTACAGCAGCAGGAAGGGCTGAGGAGAAGGCGAGAACGTGGCAGTAGAAGAGAAATATTAATTAGGTGTTCATAGTGCAGCTATAGTTGCAGTATGAAAATACCTCAAAGTCTAGAAATAGTCAAAAGCCACTTGCTGCTTTAATGCAGGACTTATTTAAACCTGACATCAGTATTCAGTAATAGTGCCTGGAACCTCATTGGAGAGACTAATTTTACCATTAGTGGAAAGTTCTGTAGCGTGCAGTGGTCCTCACTAGTGTCCATCCCAGAAAAATTGTGGCAGCAGGGTGAGGGAGAATGTTACTGCAAACCCTGCAAAGTGGCTCTTTGAGACTGGTACTGGCTGCAAAGGGCAACTTGACATCTTGACCTGGGGATTCAAAGCAACAATGAAAGAAATTTCAGTACAAAGGAAATTCTTTTCTATCTAGCTTCCTAAACTGATGTCATTATCTTTTACTGAAAAAAATTTAGAAAAGGAAATAATATTTTAAAAGTACAAGAATATATTTTTAAACTGTGCTTCTGCTGGAAATAAATCCACTAAGAAAAAACCACTGAGATGAAAACTCTGATACAATGATTTAAAGTTTTTTATTTTAAGGTAAAGTTTTTTACAGTCCTTTTTTCTTTCTGTAAGTATAGTATGTGGGAGGATGATAGAACCATATTTTCAATTGCTAAAGTTGAATTCAAAGTTACCTGACTGGACTGCAGGAGTCAGTCCTGGGATAAGAGGAATTTTGAAGGCATGAATGCTGTCTCCTGCAGGGCCTTGGAAATCTCCAGGAATGCTCTTCTCTGCTACCTGCTTTTCCCTCTGCTTAGGAAATGAGGTCACTTCCCAAGAGGGAGATTGTATGGCTTGTATTTTAGTTTGTGTTTTGTTCCAGACCAAAACCCAGAACTGTAGACCTCTGAAATAAAAAGCATAAGAGCATAAAACTGCCCCCTCTTTCGTTATCTATTTGATGACCAGAGCTATAGCAGCTGAACAGCTGCTCAGATGTCTCATAGTTTACAAAACACTGCTGAAGGCTGGAGGGGAAAATATTCTTTCATTGAAGACAAAACTCCCTTTGATTTCTGCTGGAGCTGTATTTCTTGCTTATGATCTGATGGTGCACTCAGTTATGTCAGAAAACAGGTCAGCCCATCCAGATCCATTTTCAGAAACATTCCTCAGATTGCACCTTTCAGCAACGTGACTGAGTTAAATTTAGCTCCTCTGATTTTGCTGAAATTTCCTTGAATATAATCGTGCTGAAATTGGATGATAAACTGTGGGGTCTGAATAACCTCTGGTGCTGTCTTTTCTCAGCTCTCCCATCTCCTCTTCCTATTCTGGGAATAAGGCGGTGGTTTTTAATCAAAGTCTACCCGAAGCCAAAGCCAGCATGTGCCCACAGTGTTTGGGTGAGAGGATGCCCCTTAGGACAGCAGATTTGAGGGAATGGCAAGGCTCCATTTTTGGCAGCCCTGCACACGTGGGGCTCTTCAGGAGTGGCTGTGCTCCCATGTCCCCTGCCCTTGGAGGCCGCTCCCATGTCCCCTGCCCTTGGAGGCCGCTCCCATGTCCCCTGCCCTTGGAGGCCGCTCCCATGTCCCCTGCCCTTGGAGGCCGCTCCCATGTCCCCTGCCCTTGGAGGCCGCTCCCATCTCCACGTCCCTTGGAGGCCGCTCNTCAGGAGTGGCTGTGCTCCCATGTCCCCTGCCCTTGGAGGCCGCTCCCATGTCCCCTGCCCTTGGAGGCCGCTCCTCCTGCCACCCCTGGCTGTGGGGGGCTGTGCTGTCCATGGAGCCAGCCCAGTTCCATCCTGTGACTTCATTATTCCTTTGCTGTCCACGCTCTGTGCCAAGGCATTTCTCAGCCTTGGGCAGTATTTGTGTTTCTCTCTGGGGATCTCTGTCCTTTTTGAGTAACTCCTACTTGCTGGTTTTCAGGAAGGAGGCATATCAGCTAGAAAAAATTGTTTTATTACATTTTCGTTCCAACAATTGCCCTGTTCTAACCACGCACTAAGCAGTTTTTGAAAAGGGGGAGAAAGGTGTTTAGGTACACAGAGTGTGGCTGGCTGGGGTAAGAACAGTGACTCAGATTCTGGGGAGTGGGGAACATACAATGGCAATGGGTGAGAACAGTGCAGAAGTGAACAAATATTTTGATATGACCTAATGAAAAGTTAAACACAATTATTCTGATGGAAAGAAAAGAGAGGAATACGCCTTTATGATTGCACTAATCAACCATACTGACTGTTTATATTTCTCCAGGGCTTGAATCGGGGCAGGGGACACACACAACTGACTCTCATGAATATTTAATATATATATTTTTTAAATGTTTAATCAACTTGGTGAATTAAGGAGACCTGCAATGAACAGATGAAGTATTAGAGTCTGTGGAGTGAAGACAAGCATTTAAATTAAGAAAACAGCATGATAAGATTGTGCAAGCTGAGTCCAAGAACCCTTGATCTAGACGTTTAATGGGTGGAAGGGAAGACAAGCAGGAATATATAAAAAGATCCTATTAGTGCCCTGGGGTTGTCTGAGGAAGAAAGACTTTTCAGTGTGAGAAATTAATTTGAAAATGTTTACTTTTTGTCCAGATGTTTTATGAGGAACCCTATGGCAAAATACAGAAAGAATAGGAGATATAAAAATAAAAATAAGGAAGGAAGATACAGTATTTTAGAGGCTCTTTTCTAGGATTTTTTTCACATTCTTGTACAGTGGAGCATTCTGCCTTTTGTAAAGGGAGATCAAAGCTGTGGGAGAAGCACAGCCTAATGAAAAGCATCTGGGCCTTGGGATAAAAGGAGTAAGTGTCTGAAATAGGATGACAAGTGCATAGTTTTTCCTCCTGTCAGATCTAACATGAAATTGGAGAAGCAAGAACACAACCTGCACCAACCTCTCTTTACATCAGGAGTGGTGGTCTGAGGCAGTGGGAGGAGATACATAGATATATTGTTAAACTCATAGAGGAAAAAAAACGCTGCTGTGGTACAGTTGAAAGGAGATGGCCACAAATTTCAACATTCCTACTATTTAAGAATGAACATGATTAAGTTTTTAATTGAATGCTAACTGAAATTGAGAGAATGATTCACGGAAGGCAAAAAACTTTTCATTTCTGTCTGTCTTGAAACATAAGTTTTGGATATTAATGTAGATTTATAGGGCTGTTGTATCAAAAACTTTTCTAAGCTTGTGTAAAAGGTAGCAAGGTCTCTGAAAGGTCATTTTCTAGAAGCTGGGGCTTGATCTGTATCATTTTTAATGATACAGAAACACCATTTTAAGATTAAATGTTGAGGAACTATTAGTTTTTATTTTCTTTCCTATTTCTGGATTTCATGTGTAAGTAATACAGGCACTGTCATCACGGCTGAGCAGTCCCTGGGCTCACAGTGTTGGTCTCTAGCAGCAGACAAACAATTCTTTTAGAAACTCTCAGAAATTCACAGTGTTGAAAATAATTATGGCCATGTGTATTCTGATTCCCAGCAGAGAATTAATGTTTTGGAATAGCACCACTTCATCTTTACCCAAGATTAAAGGAAAGTTTTTAATTATTTGCTTTGTGATTTAATTGCCACCCTTCAGCACTAAGGTTGTGCCAGCTTTGTGCTCCCCAACATTGATTTTTGTGGGATTGTTTGTTTCAAAAAGAAAAGATGACTAGAGGGACTCTTTCTTCCTTCTGCTCCACTGGTGACTGTGTGCAGTGCACTCTCTTCATCTTCTTTCCTTCTCTCTCCCATGGCTGGTATTGCTTTCATCTGGGCTTGAAACCCTCCACTTTTTCAATGTCTTTTGTGTGGGAGAGACCAGAACTTAATGATGAAGGTGGAGAGAAGCCTCCAGCCCCTGTGGTGGCCCAGGTGCAGTCCCAATTCCATATTCCTTCCTGCTCTGCTACTGAAACAGCTCAGCATTTCTGTCCATGTGTGAGGCACTGCAGTGCTGCAGTGTCCTGAGGGCCAGGCTCACCCAGCACCATTTCCAGCAAGCTCTTCCTTTTAGAACAAGCAACAGGGTACAGGAGTAAGCTGAGAAATTATTTGCTATGTTTATGGCCCTGTAATTTTTTTAATATAAATCTTACATGCTGCTTTGTTCTCTGATCACTTGCTGTTAAGCTGGTGTGGAATTTCTTATGCTGTGTGTACTGTGAATATGGTAAATTTATTTAGATCCTTTCAAATACTTTGTTGGAACATGCCTAAAGTTCACTAATGCGTATCTTAAATAATTGGTACACTTGATGAACGTACAAAAAGTATATATTTAAACATCTCATATGTCTCAACACTAAATATTTATTCTTTCTTTCTTTGCTGTCTTTGAAACTGTTTTCTGTGTAAGGGGGATGGTCAGGTGGAGCAGAATTAGCACAAGCAACATGGTTGTTCCACATGAACCCCTTCTGTGCAAAAAATGAAATGTTAAAGGAATGTATCAGGAGTGCCTGCTGGCTCCAGGATCCAATGCTTGTGCCAAAGCTCACTGAAAGTATTCTGAGTTTGCAGCTCCATCTCTGGATGAATTCACTTTCCTTCTGTTGCTCACTTTTCTTTGTTTGCTTTCTACAAATATTCTTGTAAGCGATGGGATGCTCGCTGGGATCTTGCAGAATATTTCAAGAAAGTCATCATCTCAGCTCATAACCATCAGATCTTGGAAGTATCTCATGCTCTTTGCTTGTCTAAGTAGATTTCTGGGACAGTGTTCTTTAAACAATGTCCCAGTTTGTTTTGAATTTCAAACAAATGTAAGGAAGAGTGTTCTGGGAAACAAAGTCACAGCACCTGGATAAATAGGTTATATTGAAACATTTGCACAAAAACTTCCCTGGGAACTGGGTACAATTTATTTGTGGACCTATGGAGCAAAGATAGAACACTAACCTGTGACTTTCAGAGATTCTCACTAAAATATTTAAATTTTTAAGGCTGAAGTAAAGGAGAATTTGAAGAGGTTGAAACATTGATTTTAGTTCTATCTTCCAGGCTGGTCTCTCTATTCCTTTCCCTCTGGTCTCTAATCTCCCATTTGACCAACTGGACACAACAGCAGAGTCAGACTTAAAGGACTGAATGTCTGTGTGAAAGTCTCAAGGCCAGCAGAGAGGTTTGTGCTTCACTTTTCCAGCCTGGGACAAGGAGAACTGGGAAACTCCTGTCTCCAGTAGGCAGTGCCCTGGTTATGCTGCCCTCATGTAGGGAGTGTTTGACACTGGAGCAGATTGCTGCACAGCTCGGATTGCATGCTGGCTTGAAACTCTACTCAGCTTTAACAGCACTTGTTAGCAGGAATTGTTATGTGCACTCCCAGAGAACTCTTTAAAGGGAAAATGACCATGTCTATGCATAGATTTGTTCTGGAAAAATTGGAGAGGTCAGGGATGCTCTGAAATACAGTTCACTTGTGCTTTTGCAGACCCTTCCATCTGGAAACACTTCTCTAGCTGCTGCTGACCTTCTCTGGATCATCCTAGAGGAAATGAGGGGACCTGGTGATCACAGTGCTACCCCTGTATAGCTGCTATTATCATTTAGTTGCTCTTTTAAATAGAATATTTTGATGGACGTTTTCTTACACACCCACAGAACCTTACTGTCTTGCTTTTTTGTTTGTTTGTCTTTTTTTTTTTTTTTTATTTTTTTTTTTTTTTAAGGAGGGGGAAGACATTTTGTAACAGTGTAAGTAGTGAGGGTTGGATATTACAAACCCACTACAGCTGGATTAAACAGCCTGGCTGGAATGCCTGGGAGATTAAGAAACAAATCTTCTGTGTAAGAAAATAGAAAAATCTTTTCTTGTCCCAGAAAAAAGTTCCCCTAATCCCAAGTGTGCAATACTCTTATCTCTGTCGCTGACTGTAACTCATTTGTGTTATGTAACTCCACCATTTTGCTGACCACTTAAAAACTCAGAAGAAATTACTCATCTCTATCCCTGTTTTGTTGCACACTTACTCTTCTTTACTACCTCTGCTCCAGCTGTAATCTCTGAATAACACCTTTTGGCTTGAGATGTATTTTTCCTTTCTATCTTTTATATTTTTCTAGTTGTTTTAGTTTATGCACTTTCTTTGTTCTCTGGATCATAAAAGAGATAAGCTGTTCCTAAGAAGCTGCTTTGAAAACATCTTTGCTGTTCTGGCCTGCCAGTCAGGGTGCTAAAGCACGGGGATGTGCGTTATGTTGCTGTGGCTCACACAGGCCAGCACAAACGGAGGGAGCCACGAGCTGAGGTGTCTGCCTGGAGGCTGGGCTTGTCCTGCAGGTTCAAAGCAGCCTTTGGAGGCAGCTGGACAGGCACAGTCTGCTCTACTGGCAATGGAAAGATATTTTTATCTAACATTGTTTTCTGTTGGTCTGGGCTTGGGGGGTTTTTTTGCATGTCTGTCTTTTTTTATCGGGTTTTTGTAGAGGTGTTTCTGTTTTCTTCTGGTTTTTTTTTGTTTTATTTTTTTTAAAACTAGCAATGTGGCCTGTTCTTGCAAACAGCTTTGCTACTAAATAATCCCACCAGCCTCCTACTTTTACAGGTTTTCTCCAGTACCATATAGTTTGGGGTTTTCCTCTTTGCTTCCACTCCCTCCTTCTCACCTTTCTTTTCCCCCTTCCAGTGTGATGAAATGGATGATAACTAGAAGTTCTCCTCATATTTAGAGATGAAAAAAAAAAAAGAAGAAACTTAAAAAAAATGAAATGTATAATAATAACTCTGGTCTGGACTCTTTCTCTCTTGAGTAGTTTGCATTACTTTGATGTAATTTATTAACAAAAACTGGATAACTGCAGAACTGTTGTAGTTTGGATATAAATCGTGAATTGAAGTTATGAGTCAGACAAGTAGGTCACTTGGTCTCTAGGTGAGAGGAAAATGGCTGAGGCTTGGAAGGAAAGGCAAAGTGGTCAACAGCCACCGTTAACCAAGTAAATGGATTGCTGTTAAACATTTATGTTGAAGAAAGTCTTTAATTCACAGTGGCAGGTGCCACATGAAATCCCTTTTATTTCTTAACACATTTTATATATATGAAAAAAAACCCTGTTGCTGTAAACAAGCCGAACACTGTTTTTGTAAATATGAAAGACTCTCCACTCTTGATTCACTTTCCTCACTGATCTGGACCCGTGTTTGCTGTGAGGTTCACCAGGAGATCATCAGGTTTTTGTAGATGGTGACAGTAACTATTGTAAAACCATCAGTTCTCACATCACTCTGGCAGAGTTGCTTCTTTGTAAGCTGTGGCATTTATTTGATGGATTTTGACCTTTTTCCCCCTCTGAAAACCTGTGCTCTTGAAGTGCTGAGGTCTTTGCTATGGTGTACCATTGTTTAATACAGGTTTAGGTATCATTAAATGAGTATGAAATAGGACTCATGTGAAATGGAGACACATTCACAGCTCAGAATATCACTGTCTTGCACATGCTTGTTTAAATTCTCACATGTGAGAAGATATGAGGTCTTTGAGATCAATAATGGCATGAGGAGAAAGAAAAAATAAATAGAAATATATATACAGAAAAAATATCAGTGTTTCTCAAGAAAAGCCTTGAGGATTTTCCACCGAGTTATCAGACAGCAGTTTTATAAAAACAAAGTATATTTCAAAAAGTTATGGTGAATCAATGGGGATTTTTTTAACACCATTGTGTCCATCTGAATTCTCTCTCAAGAAAGCTGCTATTGTTTAAGGCTGGAACCCAAGAGAATACATTTTCCTGGTTTTGTGTTCTTTCCTGAATCATCCTTTACAGCAAAGAGGCTCCTTGGCTAAGTGGCCCATGTCTGACATGCTGTGGCCATTCCTGTGCTTTCATTTGTGTTCTCTTAATGTACCAAAGGTGGAATCTGAGGAGCCTCCTCAGAGATAAATGCCACCCTCCCACCAAAAGCCCTGTGGTGGCACTGAGGGCACACAGCTTTTAGAGAGAACCTGTGGAGAGGTTTTCTGGTTGTGATATTGCATCCAGAGGCACTGAGGCCAGGGAGAGCTCCTCTTGGATTGTGCCTTAGTCCAGCACCTTTCAGATGCATCCTTCCATATTCAGGAAGTTCAGCACCTTAAAAATCATTGTTACACCTAAAAGAAAGTTGCTCTTGAAGCAGTACATAGGGTTTGACCCTTTCTTTGACTGCAGTTATTTTTGCTTTCATTCAATTCTACTGGAACTGCCACTTCAATCTTTGAGTTTTGATTTAATAGACCCTGTCAAAGCCAGCATAAAACTGATTTAAAATAACCATAGAAACAGATAGAGTGTATTGTCTTTATCTTTCAGATTGATGTTTTGTTTCTCTTAGTTCTTTGTAAAAATTCAGTAGAGGGAATTGAAATGCTGCCTTTAAATACAACAAAATCTAATATACAAGAGGAAAAACCCAGGCCCAAATTGCTGTGAGCTGAAAGTATGTTTTATGCATTGCAGTTTAGCTAAGACCCACTGAAGGAGAAACTTCAACAGCTTGCCAGGGCAGTCTCCATCAGCTGTGGCTGCTCTTAGAGCTGCTGTAAATATTCTGCTGGTTTACCACTGGCAACTGCTAGACTTGGCATGACCTGTGTGAAATGTTTAGATAAAAAATAAATATTTCTCTTCTCTCCCTTCAGAGGTAATCATGTTCATAAATACCAAGAAGAACAAACAATCAAATTAGTGATGAGGACTCATTAGTAAATGCTGTTATCTCACTCATTCATAAAGCTGCATCAGCCAGGTGCTTGGAAACCAAGCAGGTTTCACTTTTGAACAGCAAATCTACTAAACTGCAGTGGGTCTGTCTTTATGGCACAGCTTTATTTACATTTACTGAAGTAAAGTGGCTGTCCCTGACACTTGGAGCAGATGGTCTGGGCTCTCCAGTTCTATTGAGAACTATATTTGTAAGTAATGCAATATCTCTAATATAATTTTGTGCTATTGCTAATTTTTTTTAAATGAACTGTTTTATAAGGAAGTTTCTGAAAGTGAGGACTGACCTTTTTCAATCCCATCTATGGAACATTTTACATCTGGAAACTATGGCAAATATTTTTATACCTATTCATAAGCTATATTTTTACCGTATTTTGTGGTTTAGACCACTGAGCTCTCCTTCCAAGTGTTTCACAGATCATGTACTTGCTATATAGTCCACATGCTATAAAAGTAATAGCATTAATGATTTCTCTTTAGAGCCTGGCTCATTTAAAAGGTAATTCAGGTGATATGGTACCAGTGGTCAGTGAAGTGGGATGGAAACTTTGATCTAAATCACTGTTTTCTATTTATTGTCATTAGTTCTGAAGGATTTTTATCTTCAATAGCATTTTAGCGTTATGTTTAACATGTTCTTTAAATACATGAAGTTCAGTGGGCAGAAGATTGAGACTTGTCCATTTAATCCATCAAGTGGGCCTCATGACACGAGTGTATTCCTGGGTGAGCACTTGGGTTTGGTACTGGCTGCCCCAGCACTGGACTGGGGGAGACTCTGCTTCCAGAAACCCACTGGACTTCTCATCACTACCTGTGCCTTCTCCTCAGCTTTGCTGTGTGAGTTCAGGTACAGAAACTGTCACCAGCTGATTTCCTCAGCCCAGGCCTGTTGCCCATTTTTCACTGTAAAATAGCTAGTTTTCTCTGTTAGACAGTCTCAAGGACGATTTCTGTAAACATAGCTATGTTGTTGTAAAAATTATCTTTTTACATTCCTTTCCCATGGACACAGATCCCTTTGACGGACACTTCTTGTAACCAATATAGTTAGAGACGGAAGTGTTAACTTTCTCCAATGATCTGTGATTTCTAAAAGTGTATATAAGAATTAAACGAAAGGGGTTTCCCCCCTTTCCGCCCTTGCTCTGAACAAGAACTTTCGGACTCCAGCTCTCATTATTTCTGCGTCTCGACTGATTACCGGGATAAGCCGAAATAACGGGGCATCGCGGTAATAACTGGTGGCCCGTACGGGGATGACGTGGAGGATCATTTCGATGGTCCTTCCACTAGCAAAGTCTGAACTTTGTCCGTTCATTTTTTTTTCTTTTTTTTAAATGAAAAAGGGTGAGATGTTGCCCATTTTTCACTGTAAAATAGCTAGTTTTCTCTGTTAGACAGTCTCAAGGACGATTTCTGTAAACATAGCTATGTTGTTGTAAAAATTATCTTTTTACATTCCTTTCCCATGGACACAGATCCCTTTGACGGACACTTCTTGTAACCAATATAGTTAGAGACGGAAGTGTTAACTTTCTCCAATGATCTGTGATTTCTAAAAGTGTATATAAGAATTAAACGAAAGGGGTTTCCCCCCTTTCCGCCCTTGCTCTGAACACAGCCCGAAGTCCAGCTCTCATTATTTCTGCGTCTCGACTGATTACCGGGATAAGCCGTAATAACGGGGCATCGCGGTAATACAGGCCTGCCTCTTAATCTGTGTCTTAAACAACACCTTGTTCATATTGGCACCTTTAGTTACTCCAAGAAAGAAAAGTCCTTTAGTCCTAATTGTGAGGAATGCAGATTGATTTTTCTTTTCCTAATTTTATTTTTTCCCATGTCATACTACAGGCTGTTGGCTTTCAGGCTAGGAGCCTGTAATCTTTATGGGAGGTCTAAGTGCCTAGCTGCTCTAAATAAGTGTTATCTCTTTGGCTGGAAAAAAATCTCAGCAGCATTCTGTACTGAAGTACCCCTGTAATTTGAGGGATGGAAAGACAAATTTAAGTGGCTATATTTATGTGTGAAACAGTGCTGCTTAAGTTCTCCAAGAGCAGATTTTAGTGGTGGCTGCCCAAAGAAATCCATAGCAGAGAAGAGGCAGATTCCCAGCACGTATCAATTATCTCAGCCTCGTTCACTTGAGTGGAGCTGCCAGTTTACTGCAGGATTTGCTGCAGGAACCTGGCAGAGAAATAGGGAATATCAACAAAGACATCAATCACTTGTTGTACAGCACTTTGCTTGGCATGTGGCCATTTGCTACAAATTGCCCTCAAAAGCTTTACATCTTGGAGCACTGAGCTAATTTAGTATGTTAAACTTCCTGCACTTTGGTGGCCTGATAGAATTCCTTCTGTGGGCAATGTGTAATGTTCTATGTGGCAATACACATGCTTTAAGATACATATACGTGTATATAAAATCAGGTGTTAAGGGGCAAACCAGGCGAAATGGGGTTCTAGTGTTAAAATGTCAAGTTTTCAGCTTTCTTTGCAGCCACGAAAAAGCCAAGAAGCCATGAGGGGCTAGAGGCTTCTTCAGGAAAGACACAAAGGGAGAGATGAGTTTCTCCTGTCTCTGGATTGCTGCTGTATCAGCAGAGCCCATCAGATGTCATATCAAAACAGTCATAGGAATTGAACATGAGACTTCAGTTAATATTTCAAAACGTTACATTTCACATCCTCTTTAGCTGTACAAGTCTCCTTACCTGTAATCCATTTGTCCTTTTGACTTCAAAAAGTTCCCAGGTTGGAAGTTTCAGACTGAGCCTCTCATTAGCTGTGGGTACTATGAACTCAGAAAAAGATAATGAGCAAAACAAACACCAGTTCTCGGTCCTCTTTCATCTGAGAAAGTTCAGGTCTGGCTGTCAATTTGCACTTTGGTTAATTATTTTTGCTCTTGGGACAACTTGTTCATATATTTGCTAATATTATTGGGCTTCAGAGTACCACATCTTTTTCCATGGCAGCATCTCTTCCATTTTGCATGTGTTTGTATGAGGACATACATTTCCACTTTCCCCTTCTCCTCAGACATCAGCAGGAGTTTCCATTCAACTCCCTCAGAACAGACACCCTGGGAAGATCCAATCTCAACCCCTTTTCTTTACAGAGTTTGTCACAGTTGGTCATAAAGTGAGAGTCAGATTTTTTGGGTGAAAAAAGGGCAATATCCTATTTTTGTGTTTAGACACTGTGGAAACTCTAACACTCCAATTGTATGATGTTCACAAGGCTTTTTTTATGAGTTTTCTGTATTTTAAAATGTTTGAAAATAATGTCTGATTCACTTTATCTTTAGAAAACCAAACAAAATCAGAAGAAAAATATTTGCTTTTTTTTTAAAGAAAGAAACCAAGTTTTTCTGTTTATAGTCTGTAACAAAACTGATATAAACTCACAAATCAGGGGTTTTTAGACATTTTAACAGCAAGTTTGGGGGATGTAAGGTTTTGAGAGCAGGAATCTGACTTAATCATAAAAATAAATGTCAGAAGAATTGTGGCATACAACTCCTACAGTAGTAAAGCCCTCTAAGTCAGACTTGTACTCAGACAACACCACTGAATCCAGGCTTCTTCTTTTCTTTTTTGGAATCTAGAAATCTTTGCATAAGGAAGTTTTGGAGGATACTTTTGTGTTTTTCATCCCCCACCAAGTGGTGACGTTATGGTCCCCGTTGCTCTCTTACACCTTCTAACCCCAGCATCACTGTGCACTCGTGGCTTTCCGACCTTCCCAGGGTGTTTCTGTGCTTTACCTCACTCAGGCCATGCTCTCAGCTTCCAAACTGCTGATTTACTTCACTTCTGGGCTCAGTGTGGCCTGGGTTTGGGCCATGAAATGCAGTTACAGGAAATGTAATTGACAACATAAACTTAGAAGAAAGGACAAAACGGAATTTAGGAAGATAGCTGAAAATAGCCATGGCCATATGGGTTTCACTGGGTGTGTGCAATATGCGGATACCATCTCTATTTTGGTAGCAATTATATGCTTTCTATTTTCAAGTCTTCTAATTCTTGTTTTTCATTTAGCATTTCAAAGCCATTCCAGAGAAACAAACGAAATATCATTACTGCAGAAACTGGTAAACTGGGTGTAAGTGTTTCAACATGTTCAGTTCCCTTTTTTTTTTTTTTTGGGGGGGGGATTTGTTGGGTTTTGGTTTTGTTTTTCCTTTTTTTTTTTTTTTGGGGGGGGGATTTGTTGGGTTTTGGTTTTGTTTTTCCTTTTTTTTTTTAAGTGAACGCATTATTTCACAGCTGTTAGCTTACTGGGTCACAAGTTAATAGCATCTCTGCCTAGCACTGAATTTGAGTTATTACTGCCTCTCATCATGAGTTAGGCCACTGTGGATGTTTTGATTTCTAGCAGTTGTTATAAATGCTGTATCATCATTGTGAATCTTTCTCTGATCTTAAAGCATAAAGTATATTTGATGTATCCTGAATCTGTCTGTTTTCTGATGGAATATCAGCTATAAGTAACTTGAAATAGTATGAGCTTCATATTTAAGAAAAGTAGTGTTTAGGATGATAGCTATATTCAACTGACTTTGCATTTGAATTTCCTGGATTCATAGGAAAAAATGGAAAATGTTGTCCTTTATGTTTGTAATAATGTTTTAAAAGAAGCTTCAGGGCTATAAAACTGAGTGATCTATTGCTGCCTTGAACTAAAGCAGCAAGAAGAGGAACTTCAAGGAACTCTCTGAGATTTCATCTGTGACTCTCTTGGATGCTGTCATGGAGAGGGGAGGTAACATAAGTATCTGCAAGTCTAGGTGAAAATTATCTTGTGTAAAGCTCCCATTTCTGGCCAGGATTCAAGGTGTAGGATAGATGTTCCTTGAACATAATAGGAAGTGTTGGAAGATTTATTAGCATCCTCATGAAGTCAGGACAGGTATTCAGAGTTACAGTCCTATTTTTTGCAGGAAGCCATTTCTACAGCCTGTTAGCTCCCTGCCAGCAGCACCCTTTGTTTTACAGGCTATTGTTTCTGCATCTATCAGTTGTCTCTCTGGTTTGCTCTGTGGTGTGTGCTATAAATCATACTTTGGCAAGAGACATTGGAGGGCTGCTTTCTTTAGAGGTAATAACACTTGGCATTGATAGGGCACATTAGAGAATCACACAGAACTTTACCAAGCTGCAGAACATCCCTCTGGAGCAAGTCAGTATCATCACTCCCATTTTCTCAAATACGAAATTTGACCTTTTACTGAATTTTATGGGATGTTCTGTTTAGACTTCATATTCTGATCTTAAACTTGTGCTGAGTGGAATCCTCGTGTGCCTCACATGGTAAAATCCCCATGTGATGCTTGTTGTTCATGCTGCTCCCTGGGGAGTGACAGGCAACGTGAGATGGCCTTGGCTACCTGGCATTGACTCTGAGGGATCTTCTCTGAATGAAGCTGGAGGCAGAATGCCTTCTCTTCTTTGCTCCTCCCTGGTCAGCTGTCAGAAATCTCTGTTCATTCAAATATCATTGTCCCTGTCTGTTGGAGTTGAGTTCTGCAGCCCAGAGTGCCCAGTAGGGGTTGGTGAACCAGCTGAAGCAGGGTCTTTATTGCTGAGTAAGCCTGAATGTATTTGTACCAAGGCTTACGAGGCACACAAAGTTGGTACATCTCTGTGTGGTTCCAGGGAGAAATGCTAAATGTGAGGTTTTGAGGACACAGAAACCCAGAACACTCAGCTTTACTTTTATATCTACAAGTACCAGGGAAATGAGAAATATGAGCTATAAGGGACATATGTCTTTGTACTCCTGGGTCATTAATGCCAGGTGGGTAAACATAATGAAGACCCGTGTAGTTTTGCTTCAGTTCAGGAAGCCGGACAGATGGAGGTGGGGAAGGATTCAGACAACTAATCCTGACCTGAGATCACAGTCAGGGGTTTCCTTACAGGACAAGGACATAAGTGGGGTAAAAAACCCACAGCAACCCCCTACCAAACCAAACATCTGGTATTTTTTTCTGAACGTTACCTATAGATGTTGTGGATACATGAACAATATCTTTACCCATAAATGATAAATTATGATGAATAGGGAAAATTAGCTGTGCTCCATCACTGTCCCAGAAAGCAGTAACTGCTGAGTTGTATCTGGGAGGGATAATGACTGCAGACTTAGAGCCCTGGGCTTGGAGAAGAAATGGGGGTTCACTTGAGAGATGCATTACTAGACAATGTCAAGGAATAAATGACCAAAACTATGGAAGAGATAAGAAAGCCAGGATAAGGAACTGCCCTTGTTTCACTCAAATCACTTGTAAAAACATATGTTAGTGTTGAGCTGCTGGCTAGAAAGACTAACATGTCTGGATTAAATTGCATTGTGCTGGAACCCTGGCTCACATGAAATGGTACAACTCTGTTAACTTTACTGGAGCTTCGGTAATTTGCAGCAGGTTAGGATTTGTCTTCTTTCAAGCTACTACTTTGGAAAACTCCCATTGACATCTGTCAGGTTAAGGACAACTGTTTTCTCTAGCTATAGACATCATAGACTCAAGATTGAAGAACATAATCTTGGCTTTAAACAGTGGCATGAGCATTATATGAAATGGTTTCAGGATTTTTTTTATCTAGCTGAAATGTTCCATATTTTAGTATTTCTAAAGGAAAATATGAAAAACTGCAGGTATCACAGAAAAGCAATTACCTTTGAACTCGATGTTCTTTTTGCTCAGCTTCACCCCCTTTTTTTTGCTCAGCTTTGCCCCTGCTCACTATATTTCACAACATTATGCCCCAACTAGTTTAACATCAAGTGTTTGTGGAAAGACAAATATGGTGTGTATATAGTCATTAAGGCTGAAACATGTGCTTTTAGTACTAAACAGAAAAGAAACATAATTTGATAGTTATTCAAAAGAAATGGGAAGGCTTCTAACACAGAGAATGGTCTAGGCTGTTGAAAAAAGATCTAAGGGTAATTTTTGTTTCACTACTAAAAAGGGTTCATGATAATGAGGCTGACATTTGCCAGTTGTTCTTCTCTATTTTTTACTCAGAAGGAATCCTAACTAGCCTTATGGCTGTGGTTATGGATAAGGTCATTTCTGCTTCATTCTTTTTTTGCTCCTTTGCTTCACGGTGCATTTGAAATGGAGTTTGTTTTGTTTTAACAGTTGCTACTCATTGCTTCCCAAAGTGACCAACATCTTACAACACAAGGGGCTACATTTCATTTCAGATGGTGTGTGTGTGTTTCTGTGAGCTTGGGGGCAGGAGGGTGAGGAACTAAACCTAATTGTATGGGGCAAATTATACTTACACATGGGGGTGAATCTTCTACAGTGTAGTGACATTGTCTGTGCAACTAATGGTGTCACAAGGTGGCTGTATCTCCTGATAAGGAAGGACAATATAGTGCTGGCAGTATATTCTTTATTCTGATTCTGATGTTTGAAGGACTGGGCCTGTGCTCTGCAGCACTCTGGTGTGCACAGAAGCACTCGTTTTGGAGAGAGGTCTGTGATTTATGTGCCTGTACATCTGTAACATGATGCAAGTGCAATGTGGGTACTTGAGTTCGTAGGGAAAGCAGAGCATTTTTCTGCTTTTGTCCTGGAACATTTCTGATTCCATCTTTTGGAGCGTAGCTGAGGGTACTGGCAGTTCCCCCCACCCTTCTGGTGGCTGTCAAATTTAAACAGATGTGTACTTTCTCTTTATTTGCTGGCTGATGTGTCAGAGTGGACATGAAAGATTGAAGACATTACTCTGGTACTCCTCAGTTAGAAATTTTCCTCTTGTTCCACCACTTTCCAATATGCACTATCACTAAAAAACAGAGATTTGGTAATTGGTTGCATGTGAATAAACTATGATCAGGTATGTTTAATTATGAATGGGCACGTGTATGTAGAGAACAGAAGATATCTAAAGGAAACACGATACACACAAGGGATAGAAAATAAAAGAAACATTCCTTAGTGCTAAAAGCCATAAACTGTCAGGCATTTCAGTGATTTGTCACCTCTGCATTAACCACTGACTCAAGCTATTAATGATAAAAGCAGATAATTATAGTGCCATCCTCTAACAAAGAAGCTGTTATAGCTGGGTAAATAACAGGCCCTATAAAATTGTCTTAAATTTGTGTTTGCACAGCAGACAGCATTCAGTAAGCTCCTGTTAGCTCTGGAGGTGTTTGGGAAAGGGAACTTTTTCTTTTCTGTGTTTTATGTTGTAATATCAGGGGAAGAAACAAAAGGTAAAAACCCCCCAGATTGCATGACATGTTTTACAGTGTCTACTGCAGAGGGATGAAGCCAAAATGGCCTTCTCAAAGCCAAAGGCAAGTCTGTGGGATTGCTACAGACCTTGCAATAGTCAAGCTTCATTTTCTTCCAGTGAAGTGAAGTATGGCAGTGCATTTTTATAGTCACACTGATATTCTCTACACTTCATTCCTTGTTCTTTTCCTGACAGGAACAAAGTACTGACTGCTGCATGACACCAAAGTGGGAAGTGTTCTAGTGAGAGCATCCTCCTGGAGTTATTGTGGCCACAGCCACATCGAGACAAGGTTATCACTGAGAGCAAAGACCAGCCTAGTGTGGGTAAACTGAGTTATTCTTGCTGCAGAAGCTGTCCAATTAGAGATACCTGAAACCTCCTGCCAAGGAAAAGTGGTGACTGCTGCTGTGCTGCTTTGTCACATCTTGGGCTCTGCTGGGCCTTCAAGCAGCACAGTAGCTATCACGAGTATTGTATTACTTGAACAAACAAAACATCACAGAAGGATAGGCTGTAGGCAAAGCTCTAGGGAATGTTTCATTTGTAGCTCAGGAGAAACAGCCCCTGCTGTCTGGACTGGGGAAGTAACTTGCTCTTGGTAGTGCTGAGCAGTGTGATGTGACAGTCCTGATGCTCTCCCAGCTTTCCAGACAACAAGAGGGAAGGTATACTTTTTACAGGAAAGACATTTCCTATAATAAATACGGACAGGAAAAAGTTGATGAGAATAGACCTGTTTTCTTATTCTAATTAGTGCTTCACACTGAGAATAGTGTGAGCATAAAACATCTTGCAGGATAAAAAATTATCAGGACAACAGCAGTCATCAGTTCAAGTAGTAAAAAGGCACTTAGGTATTAAAAAAAATCTAGAAATAGCATTATTTAATGGGGCTTTTTTTCCTTGAGAAAGTTTAGCAGTTCCTGCTGTACTGATGTTTATGTGAGATAAATATAAAGTGTTATCAGCTGAACAGCATTAGTTCCCACTGAAAGCTTCTATCTCCCTCAGCTGAATCTGCTTACCATGAGCAAAGTAACTGAGTGATGCACTTACTTAGATTCCAACTCAATTTAGGGAAAGGGTAGAAATGAAATTGCTCTTGGACTTGATTAGTGTTGAAAATATTGATCAAATGGCTTATCTACCAAAAATGAAAGGCATGTGAGTGTTCTTTGAAGATAGAGCTGTGGTAAGGATCTGAGGGCATGATTCTAATAAGTTGTTATCAAGCGATTTTTTTTTTTTAAGAGACACCAGTGTTTGCTTACAAGGCTTTACTTAAAAAAAACCCCAGACTTACATAGTTTTTAAACTATTGCTTTTTTGCTATATACAAACGTGTACATACTTGTCTCTGTGTATTGGTTGGTAGAGCCCATTCAAGGTATAGACTGTCCAAGAACTGCTTGTGGCCCCCCAGTTCTGAAGTTAAAGGTGTCTTGAGCCAGCTTTGGAGGCAGCCCCTGTTAAAGTGCTGTGCCACAGGGAGCTGCCACTGAGCTGGGGAGCACTCGAGGGCACCACGGCTGCAGCAGCACTGCCAAAGTCTGTCCAGAGGCTGAGAGGAGCCACTTCTATGCTTGAATTTCTGGTCTCTGTCCTCCTTTGCTCCTTAAACTGGTGCTTCTTGCCACTGTTTTTCTGCCTTCCTCTCTCCCTGCTGCTGATCCCACTGTGTATCTATTTTTTGGCTGTGCTGATTGCATTTCCTTTTTTTGTTCTTGTTGGCCTTTATTGCAGTAAGCACAGCACTGATAGTTTCTTTGTTGACATATGTGGGATGAGATATGACAATACATTATTTCACTGAAAATTTTCCTCAAAGGATTATCCCTCCAGGGTGAAATGATTGTTTCCTCTGTTTCAGATTAACCACGCTAGGAAGGAAATATTTCATGCTTCATTACTACCATTAATCTTCCAAGGTGCCCCTTTGAATGAAAATCCATTGTTTTCTTTAACAGAGAGGGACACCAATACAAGTTATCCTGTGTAATTATACTTCTAACAGATGTATCTGTCAGGTTGCTCAGTGTTTGGTAACATAACATCACTGAATATTACATTGCAGTGTAAAACACATTCTCAACTAGGTATGCAGACTTGCAGTTTTTCTCTTAACTCTAATAAAATGTGATGGTACTTAATCTGCTGTAGTGCACAGGGAAGTATATTTACCTTGCAAGATCATAGCAGTCTCACCTTCAATGCTGTGGCAAGAACAGCCAAGGCAATGGAATGAGACTGAAGAGCAGGAGGAGGAGGTGCAGTTCAGGACCCTTTGGACTTGGGAGAAAAAATCCCCTTTTCTGTGAAGATAGGATCAGGATCATCAAATGTTACCTTTGCCTTTGCTTTGTAGTTGCTGTTGTGAGTAATGGTGACCTGCAGTCAGAGAGGCCGTTTCACTTGAGGTAGTAGGAGACCTGATGTTCTTCATGCACCATGTCCCTTCAGGACTCATTGCCTTTGGAGAGCAGCACTTTATGTTCTGCAGCAAAAGAAATATTAATTTGCAGATGCTACTCGCTCATTTATTTAGGTACTCAAGTAGTTCTGTGAAAGCTTTGCATGAATTAATGTGTAGGATGAGCCAAACCCATTGTATTTCTAGCTATGATTTATAATTTCATCCTTTGCTCTTTCAACCAAGAATACTCAGGTGCAGGAGCACACTGTAAGGCAGAGGAGCTCTGGAGGCAACGAGCCAGTATGTTTTATTAGCTGTGTGTGCTGTCCTGTGAGGATTGCACAGCCTTGTCAGTCCTGCTGCATCTTCTAGGCTTTTGTGTTATTTATTGCCCATAAAGCAAATCAAAGTACTCCTTTGCCACTGACATAGAAGGGAGGGCTTTGAACCAAGTGCTTTGCCTCTTACAGCTTTCCTTGTGATATGTTTTGAGGTTTTTAAATGCTTATACAGGAATTGTCACTTACACTGAGATTTTACAGTGCTTAGCAACTTTCAAGCTGATCTAAGGATTGCTAAATAATAATTATATCATTCCTTTCTCTTCTGCTCTTTTCTTTTTCTGTTCCTTTTGCTCCCACATGTACCGATCACACTCCTACAATTTCCAAGTCAAACATTAATATGCTCATACATTCTGGAATTAAGTTTGCCTGTACTTAATTTAGTTTCATTATGTATTACAGCTTAGCTAACATGCCATTAGCAGTCACTGAAGTCTCTTCTGCATCACAGCTGCCTCTTAGCCTCTGCTCCCAGCCAGCTCCCCAGCACATCAGGATTCTCCTCCTTTTTCTTCCCATGAGTGGAGGCAGCAGGCTGGGGAGCACAGGAGTGCCATATCCCTACTCTCATGTGCTGTGTACTGACCATGGCAGTGCTCACACTGGAAAAAGTAGGCAACATCTTTGAAATGCTGTGATAAAGCTTTCTCAAAATACACAACTTAATCTCCAGACTCTTTTCAGGTACTCCAAAACAGATATGTAATGAAAGTTTTTGAAAATACAGCTATGAGAACATATTTTAAAATATTCTTAACTATAGGAATCACTGCTTTCATTTAGAAAGAAAGATTTGTATTTCTATGCAAATGTTTTTTCTGAAGCTTAGTATTTGCAACCTATTGGGTTTTACTCCTTGGAATCAGAGGTTTATACATCTGCAGATTCATCACACTGCTTGAAATGGCTATGATTATAATAAACCATGAAAAAATTAAGCTTGAAAATTATTTTGACAAATTGGTTGGATTCCTGCTTCCTCTACTCTGCATACTCAGGGCAATGGATTCTGGTGCTCATGGAGAGATGAATTTTAAATTAGTGTGAATACCTGTGTTCATAACAAACTGTGCATCAATTTTAAATCTCAGCTGGAAAGCAAAATGCATGTTAGTAATTTTTGTCTCTGATATCAAAAAGATTATAATCTCTTTCAAGTATCTTTCTTTTCCTGTATTTAGAAAGCAGGTTACCTTTTCCAATCTTTTGAGACAGGTTAGCATTAGTTACTGTGAAAAGGGAAAAATCCCACTGATTATTGTAATTTTTCAGTGTATCTGACACTTCTCTCCAGTAGTGATCTCATAGCACAAAGCAGAATCCGGATGGTTTGAATGTAAATAATGATTTCTGATAACAACTACAGGATTGTCTTTATTGGAGATTTAATGGGGTTCAATGAGGCTGGACTGGAGAATACAAATTAAGAAGGGAAATTCAGGAAATTTACTCTTTCACTCTGTAGGACAGTTAGGAAAGATGAAGAATCCTGCACTGTCAGTCAAGAGTCCAGCACTGAGAGAAGGGAAGATTATATGTGCTCAAGTCTCAAGATGTAGTCCCTTTTCCTTTTTGTAAACAAAGCTCCCCACTGATTTCAGGGCATTTTGCCCACATCATCAAAGTGTGTCTTAGATTAGTCTGTTCATGGGCTTGAGTGGATTTCCACTGGAAAGTAAGAAGGATGTTTTTCTCTTCCAGTGGTTAGTAATTCCATCTTTTCCTATCATGAAATTAGTTTATGCCTGGCTTTGTGAACTTGATCATAATTTCTCAGGGTAGATATAAGGTTTGGCTGTACCTAAAAATAGGGTGGTGCTACGCTCTGCCCTAATGGAAAAGAGAAGCCATAAAATGTTACTGCTGGAGAGTTTTCATTCCATGGTCCCCAACATCTACTTGGTGTCCACAGATTGTGGGTGCAAATTATGTTCTTTTGCAATGTCCAGACCTAATGGAAGCTCCTGAATTTGCCATAGGAAATAAAGTTCAATTTTGTTGTTTGGAAAGGTTGAGGAAAAGACTAAGAAACAAAATTCTCATCTTTTTCACCCAAGAAAAAATATTCAGGTCTTCCAGTGACAACAGAAAAGATTACCTGAGGTTGTAATATAAAGAGCAGAGTGGAAAATCCCAACACTGTTGCAAAGACATTGTTGTTCCTGCTGCAGGACTCTGCTGTAGCATTTTGCAGTAATGTTTTAAAATATTTTTTCCCTTTATCTATTTAAAAGTAATGTTCTTTTATGTAAAAATAAGGTCTGTGAATGCAAGGAATTCAAGTCTTCTGTTCAAGTCTAGACTTACTCCTTACTGCATTTCTTTAATTTTCATTCGTCCTGCTGAGTAGAATGAGCTCCTTTGTCATGCAGAGTCTTCCACACTTTGCTCTTCCACACTGAAGTTCCTAGGCAGTATCACCTGTATGCTGTGTATTTGACAGGAATACAAATAAATTGGAAGAACCACAATTATTCCTTCTTCTCAAGATAATTTCCTAAATAGATTAGTTCAGAAATGAAAAATGGAAAGAAAGCATTTAAATTATTTCATATGGTTTGTTTTAGGATATTCCCTTGCTATTAGATTTGTAACACCTGTATTTTATTTCAAAGAAAGTTGACTCTGGATGATCATATTATCCAAAATTAAAGCGGAGAGAATAAAAATGTGCTTGTGACATCCCTGCAGCATAAAATTCTAATATTTCCACATGGACAAGTTTAATGTAAAATTGAAATCTTTTAGTCAAAGCCCTGAATAAAGTGACTCATTAATTATCAGCAGTTCAACAGATTTGAAGAGCCCAAAACAGCACAAACATTAAATTGGTTTTTGTTAGGTAATCCTTACATTATTTTTACATTGTTATGCAGAGAAATTGTGGCATAACAAAATGAGATATGTTCCGTGTTTACGTACATTTTAACTCATTTCAGGCCTTCTTTTTTTATCCCATTCCTTTAATTTCCTGGCAATTGTACCCGCGAGCCCATTACATCCCTCTCTGGGTGCCCGGGAGGGTTATTCGCAAGGACCGTCGTTCACACTTTCCATGCGCCTGTGGGGATTCCCAAATGCAAATCTGTCCCTTCGAAACACTGGCTGAAAATGGCAAAAAGAGCAGTTCTTTCTTTTCACCCTTTGCCTTGTCTACCAGCACGGTCCAGCTCGTGGTGGCATTGATGGCAGCTCACGGGGATTCTCCTGGGAGCGGATGCGGTGGCCAAAGCAGGAGAGGGGCTCAGCTGGGCTCAGCGGGGAGGGGCAGCAGCCGCTGCCTTGGGCTGGGCCGAGGGGACAGGGCACGGCCGGGTCGCTGCCCCGTTCGCTGCCCCGTTCCTGGCCCCGTTCCTGGCCCCGTTCCTGGCCCCGTTCGCTGCCCCGTTCCTGGCCCCGTTCCTGGCCCCGTTCCTGGCCCCGTTCCCGGCCCCGTTCCCGGCCCCGTTCCCTGCCCTGTTCCCTGCCCCGTTCGCTGCCCCGTTCCTGGCCCCGTTCCTGGCCCCGTTCCTGGCCCCGTTCGCCGCCCCGCGGGCCGAGCACCAGGCGGGGCCGCGCTCCCGGCCCAGCACAGCCGGGCTGCTCCGGCTCCCTCCGGGAAGTCAGAGGGACGGGCACTGCCCGGGCAAGCGGCAGCCACGGCTGCTCCTGCTGGCAGCACTTTCCTCCCCCTCTGGTGTCGCCTAAAGTGGCTTTTGCCACCACTGTGCACAAAACATCCTGCCCTGCACTGTTGGCAAGTCTGAAACTGCTGTTAGAAACGCTGGCAGAACGTGCCCTTTAAAAAGCAAAACCAAAGCACGCCCAAGACAAAGAGAAGAAGGACTGTGCATAGCCTGGCTTGTCCATCACCTACCAGCGCCCTACCTGGGACCGTCAGACAGTGGCAGGTTTAGAGCACGATGTTCATCAGTGGCACATTCTAAACCATAAGGATTTGACTGAAAAGTCTAGTCCCTCAATTTTCACTTACCAAACTTTCCAATTCACAGATTATGCAGATAATGGTTTGCAATGGGGACTAAGAAGTGTGTTCTTTTCTTGATCAGGCTGAAAGCTAAGACCTGTAACTAATAAAATGACTAATGGAGTTATATCTATTTAATGATTTATTTTATTTTTTTAAAGAAAAAGAAATTATTGTGAAAAGAAATGCTAAAATCATACAGAGACCAGAAATTTCTACCTTTCCACTAATGCGAACTTTCTCCTGATGCCTTTCCTGAAATGTTGGGGGTTTTTTTGAGGTATGTGACTTTTGAAAAGGCAGGAAAGCTTGACCAAATAACTGTAACATTTTCATGATTGGGAAGCATCTGCACAGAAGTCATGTGTTTCATAGTGATTTGTTGGCTTTAAGGTCACACCAAATCATTTATAGTCATTAAGCTGGCCTAACTGCTACTTTTAGCTTCCAGTCAGCTGTCTCTTTTTTTGAAATGCAGCTGGCCTCACATTAAAGGTGTTGGCAAATTCATCAGTTTTGTTGGTAATCTATTCCAATAGGTAATTAATTATTTTTTAAAAACATTTCATTTGTAGTGTCAGCTTTTGGTGGTTTTATTTTTTCCCATTTTGTCACCTGACTCATAATTTAAGTGGGCTCATAATTTATGTATCTGCATTCTGCCTTCACTGGTTCCTGACTTAATGTGTTCTAACAAAATGAACAGGTTGAATTTTCTACTTGGTGAGTGCAAAGCATATTTTTCAGGTCTCTGGACATCCTTGTGGCTTTTTCAGGGTCCCTCTGCAGGTTTCTCACAGCATTTCATAGCATGGGTATGAGCACTGAACCAGAAGTGTGCCAAAGGCAACATCTCTAGAACATTCCACAGGGGTGGAATCTCCTCCTCAACTCCCCTTGCTTGATGTGCACCTCTTTGTCCATTGTCAAGGCATCTTGTGAGCCATGCCAACCAGAGTCAGAGAGGGAATTCCTTCTCATTTTGCCCAAACAAGCACCATTTCTGTGAGATACAAGAGCTGGTCACTGGTAGCAGGTGGGATGATTTCCATTGAGGCAGCTGTCCCCCTGCAGTGCACAGAGATGTTTGGGGGTGGCTCCTGCCCATCCTGCTGCTCCTCTGCTTTTTGAGAACAGTTCTTCAGTTTCATAATTATTTTGCTGTGCAATCTTAGAGGGCACTGAAATCTCTTCTTTCTGAAAGACCTTGTGTAAAAAGGTGCTAACACCTTTTTGAAGTGAGACTGACTGTGAGGTGTAATTAAATGTTTGACAGATGCTTTGAAATCCTTCAGAAGAAGCTGCCTTCGTATAATTAATAAACAGTATGGTTCCTGTTCTCCTGCATCTTTAGACAATCTATGGAAACAGGTAGGAAAGGGCAAGAAATGAATGAGAATTTCCTTGAAAAATTTCTCCGTTTTTGAATGCATTGCTTATTTTAGACAATTAACTGCACCAAGTTCCTCATTAAAAGTGTATGAGTAGGCCCTGCTGACACAGACTGTCTCTCCAGTCTGTCTGCCTTGTGCCTTGGCTGCAGTGTGATCACTGATTTTTTCAGACTGTTTGCTGATTCTTTGTTGAATTTCTGTGAAGACAATTTAGGTTTCTTCTCTCTTTGAACTCATTTGTGTTCTTGTTTTGATCTTGCTTTCTTACGTGTTTTTTTTTTCTGACAAACATGATTTGGAAAGTAGGCAATGTTTTTGATGCAAAGATTGGTCAGATGAGAAGTAATTGACTTTTAAAAATGCATTTCAATGTTAATCTCTTTTTGGCAGTCTATGTGCTGACATACATATCCATATTTTTGCTCCTCATAATGGGGTAGCATTTACATATATTTTCATGTATTGATTTTCTAATTCTTATTCTTCTGTGAATTATCAATTTTATGCACCTTTAAATAATTAACTTGTTATGTATACAGTAATTAGCTTTGTAAAACATCTACATTCAGTGAACTGCAGTAGCTCTAAGGCAATGCACTGTTTACAATGCAAGCAGTTGTACGAGGAACAAATTACAAGCAACAGACAAAAGCAAAACAGAACAAAGATATTTGGTAGCTGCAGTAAGACTAGTAAACACTTAGCAAAGTAGTAAAGCTTTCTTTGAACTCTAAGAAACTAGCAACTCAGTGGAATACAGAAAAATAGCCCCAAAACCTTTTAAGATGGAATATACCAGAAAAGAACAATTTGTAATACAATAGAAAAGCCAGTAGATGAGGTATCTCCAGGACAAAATAGGACATGATCATTTCTGAAATATATATATGTGGCTTCCACAGAGCTGTGTTGGCTTTGCAGCTCCTCTGGTGTCCCTGTAGCTGCTGTCCCCGCTGTGTGTTGGGAATGGTCCCTGGCACGGCTGGTGCTTGGATTGTGCCTCTGCAGTTTGGGAAACGATGACTTGGCCGGGGCAGGAAGGGGCTGGGGAGCAGCAAACGGTCAGGAAAATGTGTGAGCAGCTGGCCAGGGCCTGAGCTCGTTTCCTGAACCCATTTTAATTAGGGGCACGGGTGGGAGCACTGAGATCCACAGCTCAGAGTGCCCCTGGACTGCAGAGTGCAGCTCAGCCTGAGCCTTTGCACCCCAAAGGAAATGTCCCCATGACTGATGGCAAAGCCTTGGCTCCCTGCTTTGGTCCAGGGAGCACTCTGAGTCTTGCTCTTCACTTTCACAATGAGTTGAGTTAAAAACAAACAAAAACCCACAACCAAATCCAAACAAAACCCCAGAAAGTGCTTTTGAAAAATAAGTTTTGGGCTTAATTCTTCTGTATTTCACACATGTGGTTTAATTCAAACTGAGTTAGAGATGAGATTTCTTGGCCTCATTGAACTCACTGGAAGGTTTGCTCTGAGCCTTTGGATATTATTTTTTAAGGCAAAACTTGGTGAATTCAGTGGTGGTTGAGTCCATGGTGTCTGTGGCTCTGAAATGAGTCTTTGCCCTCAGCTTTTTTAGAACTACTGGTAGTGCTGTAGTAAATGACTTCTACAGTTTCAATATTTGTGTAACAACAGAGCTCTTGTTTTTTTTCAGAACAGTAAGGAACAACCTAAGATGAAATATTATCATTTTTATGCTAGCAATTGGAGAGCAAAATCAGGATTTTAACTGGTAGGAGGCTAAGATTACACCACTCATTTTTCTGTCCTGCTGTTCCTGTTATGTGGTACTATGGGAATTAAAGTCTAAAACACTGTTATATTTTCTCATATAAGAAGGAAGTTAACAGTTTTTTCTCAGAAGTCTTAAGTAATCAATACTTGATTATATGAAATGTGATTTATAATTTGAAAGCTGTAACTGTAGTTTGTGTAATCTAACCAGTTTTGTCTTGATTCTTGTGTGATAGCCCAACAAGTTAATCAGGCTTCCTCTTCACATCCCAGTTGAAATATCCTGTATTTTCCAGTATTTGCAACCTGGACTCAGTGAAATCAACATCATTTCTAAACAGTATCTTCCAGTAACTGAGATTACCTTAGGTAGCTCTTGCAGAAATTCCCTTATTTTTGTCATTTTAGAGCTCTCATATCTGCTAATGATGGATGATCTGAGCATCTTCTGATACTTTTCCTTATTTATCACACCAGGAGATTTACAGTGGAGGTGTTTGTAGACAATTCAGCAGCAAATAGCAGAACCGAGTGAAAAAAACAACCGTATTTGAAAACTCTGGTACCATTCAGCATTACATTGTCTAATTTATTTTCTAAACTTAATTGTTACTCTCTTCAGGGTACAATTTTTTAGTTCTTTCACAGGTAAAGCTGTCTTTGATGTGAAAAGATGAATAACAGTTGCAATGTATCTTCACCTCTGATCTTCTTGGCTTCAGTTTTCCCAATTTTTTCTCTCATTCCATTCTACTTTGTCATTCCCAAGAGCTGTCTCATAATGTGCTACTTCATCAGATGCCTTTTTATGTATGCTAATCTACAAAAGCACAACTATAAAATGTTATGGCAGGGTGCTGCATTTACCAGTCAGTAATTACCTCATGCTCAAGACTGATCACAGACAGTTTTTGTACGGAACTTTTTTCACGCTGTGGTATGGAGCTATTGGAGGATAGCAATATGAAATAAAGAGAAAAGAAAAATTTTAAAAAATAACATGGAAGAGTGAGGGAGAAAGTTGTGTTTAATCTTCCTTGGAAAGCACTTAGACACAAACACATTCCTGGGAAACTGAGCATCCCAGTGAGAAGAAGCCAGTGCAGTGAGGAGGGAAGGCCTTGCCCAGGTTCCCATCCCATAGAAATTTCCAGGGAAGGGGTAACATGGCCAGAATTACAGTCTGACCCCACGTCTTGCTTTTTTCATGGAGATAGCAGAAATGTAGACCTTATATAGGTCTCTGTTCTGTTAATTAACAGTTTTATAACACATCTGAGGGACCATAGACTGGCAGAATTTCCTAACTCACTTCCATTTATGTAGAAACATATTGCTATTTCAGATTAATGATCCAGAAGTAGTAATTATGGTTTTATAATAGTTTTTGATGAGATAACATCTCTCTGTCAAAATGTCATTTGTATGACAAGATATAGATAGAAACAAGACAGTGACTTGAATACACTTTCTTAAACAAAGGCCATGGTACTCCTCAGCTCACTGCAACCTCTGCTGCTTTTTACTGTGGATATCTTTTGTTCATAATTAATTCAGTTTGAGGTTTTTTGTTTTTTCTTTTTTTCTCAAGAGATTAGTTTTTCTGAAAATGCACTCAACATTGTGCAAAATCCTTTTCCATTTATTTAGGATGTGAAAATATATACAACGAATTGGTAGCAGACTTCTTGCCTACATGCTTCACTGTTGATGTTCACTAAGACAAAATGGGCAAAGCTGGATTCACACTATAAAAGTACTTCTACCATTATTCATTTGGGTGGAAAATGTAGTGCAAGTTGGCTTTGTTTAACTCCTACAAACATTTGGAAATGATGTGTTAATCACTTTAAGGTTTGCAGAATCTGAACTTCAAATATGCACATTTAAAATGTTCAGGTGCTTGGATGATATTCAAGTTATATAGAATGCAGAAATACTTGTCAGTGTGGGATTACTAAATTGCTATGCCAGAGCAAAGATACAAAACCAATTAAATGGATCAGATCAATACCTGACAGCATCTTGTACATCTTGAGTGATGACAGGACAAAGGGTAATGGCTTCACACTGACAGAGGATAGGTTTAGATGAGATATTAGGACGAAATCCTTCCCTGGGAGGGTGGTGAGGCCCTAGCACAGGTTGCCCAGAGAAGCTGTGGATACCCCATTCCTGGAAGTGTCCAAGGCCAGGTTGGACAGGGTTTGGAGCACCCTGGGATACTGGAGGGGGTCCCTGCCCATGGCAGCGGCTGGAACTGGATGAGCTTTGAGGTCTCTTCCAGCCCAAACCATTCTGTGATACTGTGAACATGCACAAGTGTTACTTAATGTGAATGTAAGGAGAGAAATACAGGTGTAAACTCTACAACCATGAAGAAGGTCCTTCTGATACCCCTAGAAATAATTTATCAGACAAGGAAAATGGGGGAGAAGGGACTATAGACTGTAACAAAAATGATTATAGACTAGTAAAACTACCTAGATTTCCTATTTGTCCACTTCCAGGTTTTAAAAATGTTTGATTGCAAAATAATGCACAAAATCTTTGTCAGACTGCCATTTGGTTTTGGAGAGAAATATTTGAAATTAACTACATGCCACTGAATTCCACTTAAGCTCTGTGTACTCTACTAATCTGTGCTGTGCCATAGGAGGAAAAGGAATGGCTGCAGCTGTGATGCTGAGAACCCTTTGCTCACATTATACAAATCTCATGAATTTAACTCCAATCTTCAGTTTTACCCTAATCTGGTCCTGTGGACTGAACAACAGTTCAGAGCTGGACGATGTTAAGTGTGGGCAGGGACCACATTGGCTGCTTTGATGTCACTTGACAGAGATCCAGTTCATTTGTTCTGCATTTGTTTAGTTTGCAAAGTGAACCAAACTAAAGTGGCAAGCTATTAATTCTTAGCTATCTCCTATCAAAATCTTCTGCTATGTTTTAATGAGTTTATTGCCTAGTTTGCTGCTGATCCTGCACTTAGAATTAAAAAAAAAAAAGAAAAGTAAATAGTACAGAAAACTTTTGATGTGCTTAATATACAATATAATCACACCTCTCTTCATTGATTTAGTAAGGTGGGAACAGCTGAGAATGGAAAGTTTGTTTTGAATGTTCTGAACAATCAATCAATCCATTTGCTTGGCATTTACTTAAACTAGTGCTGACCCTGTGGGGGGTGTTTTGTCTGTGCTGCGGTGTCCCAGTGAGCCCACACGAAGCTGATGGGGGGCCAGCATGTGTGTGCAGGCTCCATCAGCAGCACTCAGCCCCGGGGAGGAAGGCAGAGCCTGCTCTCCCTCAGCTCACAGCTCATCGTGTTGTGCCACAGCTCGGGTGGCGGGGATGCTCCAGTGGCTCAGCTGCAGTAAATTCCTTTTCCCCTTGGCCTTCCTAAGACTCAGTGGAGGGGTTGGTTCTGCTTGACCACAGCCCTGCTGTCTGGAGGTGCCCTGGTGCTGCTTTGGAGGCTCCTGCGGGTAGGAAGGAGCTGCTGGCCCTCTTGGAACGGGGACTGGGAAGTTTGTTTTCTCTTTTGCTATGGAGTTACATTCGTCTTACATTCAGAGCATGGCTACCAGGAGCTTTATTGACTTTGCAATCTTCCAATCAAAGTGGGCAAAATAATGATGTGCTTACTAAAAAACATTTTGGGCCAAGTAAATATTCCTCTTGATTAACAGACAATTTTAACCTACTCAGAGTGCAGGCCATTCTTTATTGACCCATGGGCAGCTGAAACAATACCATACTGCCTAATTATTTTTGTCTTTTAATCATATCTTTTGCTTTATCTATTAATTGATACCTATCAAATTCTAGGAGATTTTAGAGGCTAATAGTTTTTTTGTATTACAATAACAGCTTTTCACATTATCATATCTAAATTGCAGCCTTCTCAAACTTAAGCTACTAAAACGTGAAAGTCACTGTTGTTGCCAGTGACAGATGAAATGCAAATGCCAGTCACTTGTTGGGCAACTGTTAACCAATACTTGCCTGCTGTGTATTGGTGATGAGAAATTTCACTGGGAAATTTGCAGTCTCTGCAACAAGAGTCTGATGAGATAGTAAGAAAATGCAACTCTGAAAAAGCTCTACTTCTTTTCCTTTTTAATTTGATAGTCCATTTATGGTAGAATTTGAGTCACTTAGGTGGCTAATAAGTTCATTTTAAATTCATTGCCTACCACAAGCTTTGCTGAAGTTTATAGTCCTCAAAATAGTCAGTTCTTAATTACTTGGAAGACCAGCATTCTTCATGGAAGTGTAGCAAAATGTAATTTTCCAAACCAGAACAGTTTCACTGATGATTTTCCATACAAAAAATAAATATACTTCATCTGAAGTCCTGTGTTGTGTTGCCAGAAAGTGAGGGGATGAAAAGGGCATGGTAAGTTGTGTAACCTCATTCAGGCAGCAGCCCAAAATCTTTTCTTAGCACCACAGAGCATGATGGAGAGCGGGATAGGATGCCCTGTGTTCCAGTGTTCCAAGGAACTATTTCTCCAAGTTACTGTTGGTGATGGCCACTTCATGTGTCACCTGGTATTGGTCAGTAAGGCAGGACAGTTTGGAGGAATACTTCAAATTTCACTCACAAAACACATTTAGGAGAATCCTTTTTGCCTCCTTTGCTCTGAACCACTTCGTGTGTGGGAAAATGTTCCTTGCTCAAGTTTTATTTGTATATTAAGATGTATCATTTGGGGATATTGAGAATAATTGCAACATTTATCACCTTCACAGTTAAAGGATTAGTGATTCTGGAAACTCTAAGCCTTTGTAGTGAACCAAGACATAAGGAAGTGGGATATTGCAATAGCTCCTGTATCAGTTATCCACCAACAGTATGGACACTGTGGATTTGGAGATCTCTTCTCTGACTAAATCAGGAGCTTGTTTGTCCTTGGCTGTATTAGAGTTTCCTGTAAGAAAATTGCTGTTGTGTTGAAATCTATGCTGAAGAGATAGGACTGCATTTGAAATGGATGTAGGATTTGAGCTCTAGTGATTTTCTTTCCTTTAGTTCAGAAACTCAGTGAATAAGGTTATATTTTTAAGAATTTGTCTCAGCTCCTGGAATGATGAATCTGCTATCTCTGCCCTGTGTATGTAATTCCTCTCTGAAGTCACTCTGGGCTTCTCAAACTCATTTTTTAGAAGCGCTTGACTGCAATTCCTTTGTTTGGTTTCAGCTGAATTTTGCTGAAATTCAGAGATTCATGGATAGCTATGTGGACACATTTCAGCACTGAATTCCTCTGCTGTAGTTTTCCCATTATTTATCATCTTTGGAAACACCATCTTTCGGTAACAGCTTTTCTGACTGGTTTCCAAATCATGTTTTCATTCATCTGTGTATAATACAGTCATTTTAATAATAAACCACAAAAATCACAGTGGTTCCTCCTCAACAAGAAGAGCTCAGCTATTGCTGAGCTATTGCAGAGCAAACAAGCACAGTTGGAACAGCAGAAGTGATGAACTGCACGGTGTCAGGTACCACTGACAACCCAGAGACTTTGCTTTTTGCAGATACAATTTGTGTTGGACTTTAAAGACAAAAAACATTGCAGATTGCATTCTACTTGCCGTAGTGCTGTGGCTCACGGCACGCAGGTTCTCCCCCATTTCCTGAATGCCTGGAGCTCTGTGTGTCTCTGGATGGCACTCTTTACCTATGTTCCCTCTGAAATGATCAGCTCCTGCAAATATCAGGTCTTGTTCAGTGAGCAGCCAAGACACAACAGCTCTTGGCAGCTCAAATCAAACAGCATTAAATGTAAACTGGTTACTATCGAAAAATATGCCTTAGAAGAAAGCAAAATAGATACAGTATAAGGTTATATTATTAAAATAATCAAGAGAAATCAGACATGGAGAAAAAGGCAGGAAATTATAATGAATTATCATCAATCAAAAAAAAATGAAGAGCAGCAATTGAAAGCAACTGGTTCAAATTTAGCTTGAGGAGGAAATTTTATAGTGAGCGGGAAATCTTTATCTGCATCAATATTTTTTGACATTCAGTCTGATGTAATAATGGTAATTAAAACACAGGAAAGGTAGCAGCTACAGCAGTGTTAATAGCTGTGTAAAGATTCCAAGCTTTGACTATATTTCTGTATTAGAATACTCTTTTCCTGCAAAGGTGTGCTTTTTCATTTTGGATTCATCTATGAATTCTTAAAGGGAAGCTGTGCTTTGCCAAATAAATAGAAGCTCTGTAAGTGTTAATTTAGAGTGACTCGTGTTTGTTAGAAATACAATGTGAAAACCTCATAGGTTTTAGGCTGTTTTGCACTAATTAAGAATCTGACACTTTGTTCTAGGGCTTCAGGAAGTATTAAGAAAATATACAGAAACTAGAAGAAACTAGGAACAGCAAGTATTGATTAAGTGAAAAGTTAATATGTAAAATACTGAGGGTGACGAAAAACGAAATGTTCATTTAAAAGTTCTAGAACACAGGAAAAGGCATGAGAACTGAAAAAGCCCTGAAAAAGGCATGGTGCATGAAAAACTTCCAATAGGAAGTTTTGTCTGATGGGAGCCATAAAGGGCACTCAGGGTGGATAGAAGTGCAGTAATTTTTCTCTTCAGTACTGTTAAAATTTTGTCAAATCACATTTTTAGTTGGGCTTCAAAGGTCACCTTGGATATTTATTGTTATTCCCCCTCCACACATTACAATATCCATGTTAATGTCCCCACATGGATTTACATCTTCCCTAAAGTCTACACAAAACAGAAAGGAGAATAGAATGAATTAACATGGGCTATAAAGCTTGCAATGGGGGCCTCATTTTTATCTCTACCTTCACTGTGCTATTTACAGACTGTTTTGTGAACTACACAGGGATGGGTTGGTTTGAAGGCAGGTCAGATGATGAAAGAGAAATAAATCCTTTGAAGAGTTAAAGAACTTGCTTACTGTTCCTTCAGGTGACAGTGTTCCCTTCCAAGAATGAAGAGTTCTGTAGTTATGTTGATGTTCTCATTTCCTCTGGGTATTTTAAGTGACCTAAAGTGCTGCCATCCAAGTTCATCAGGCATGAAGTCTGTCCCACAAAGAGCTGACCTCGTGTTCCACAAGGCTGTTTTTGGCTCTCTGAGTACAGGAAAAATGGTCCCAAAGAAAGGCCCTAGTTCAGCAGCTTGTACAGCTGCACCAATTTCATGATCTAATAGTCTGAAGAGGGCTTGTGCCAGGCACCCTGCGTTCACTTTTCATTTTCTGTTTGGTGCAAGCCCCAGTGCAGCTTGTCTGCACCTTTCTCACGTGCTGATTTAGGTGCCGTGTCCCAGTGTGGCAGCTCTGATCATCCAGTACCTCACCAGTAACCAAATAAAAACTCATTCGTTGCTGCTGGGGTCAATTGCTAATGCAAAATAAGAGAGGTGGCAAGGGTTGTTACTTCTTATAGCAGGAATGACACTGAGGACACTTTTCTTAAAAAAAAAAAAAAAAGGAAGAGGGGAGAATATTAGGTATTTTGAAATAATGTTTTTATGATTCATTACTTTTCCATTGAAATCTTTCTCAAAAGTATAAAAATATAATTGGGGGGGGTGGGGAAACCCCAAAGGTAAAACATAGCAACTTCCTTGAAATCAACAGCCACCAGTTTAAATATAAATATAAGTCTGCCTTGTCCACACTGTTAGAAGAGGAAGTAATTTATGATGAGTGGATGAGGGAAGCTTCAATTGTAGTTCTGCTGGAGGTATTAATCTCTCTATCTGACTGGTCAGAATCTGAGACTGTGCCCTAGTTGTGACTTACACCTTGTAGTTTTCATACCTTTGGATAAAGGCACCAAAAACTAATTCCAAGTCAAACTTCACAGAATTAAAAAAAAACCCAAACACTTATTCAGTGTGTTCCTCCTTTAATTTTCTTGAAATTACATCTTGGCTATAGGCAAAATAATTATTCATTTACAATTTTTAATTTTAACTGTATATTTCACAATTTAGACCCAATGTTAAGGTTGAAAGCCTGTGTAACCTTCATTAAGAATTTGCCATAGATTTGCTAATTTCCTTGTACTCTGCTGACAATCTCATTAATTCTATAAAAAATTACATTATTTCTGCTTCCAAATTCTGGTTTATTTACATAGAATAATGTCTTAAAGGAAAGATCCAAACTGAATAACACAAAAGAAGGGTAATGGTACTCAGTAATTGATCTTATACTGAAAAGGCAAACACCTGGTTGGTGTTATCTCATTAATTAATGTTAAAATAGAGTGAGAATCTTATTTTTGTTAAAAGGAAAACAACTAAAAGACAAGTACACAGTTAAGCACTCCACTGGGGATTCCATGAGTTGGTTACCTGAATAGTGTTGCTCTGTTTGTCTTTTTAGAGATTCAGTACACGGTTGTGCATGTTCTCATTGTGTCTGGGAACAGGGAAGGGTACAATTCCAAGGAGAACTTCATGGGGAAGTTGGGTAGATGGATTCTGGTAGCCAGGAAGGAACTGGGGTGGAAGATCAATAGCCTTGCAAGAAGTCCTGCAGAATTGTTAAAGAGAACGTGCTGTCAAGGCTTTTTATCTAAGTCATTCCAAAGCACATCCAGGAGCACGATGGTGATAAGATGTTAACTCAGATCTGAGCCTACCCAGTTACCAGCTTCATTTTCTTTCAGACACAAGTGGTTTACACAGGTGTCCACCAAAGGCCTATTTTGATGTGAAAAAGTAAGATTAACTTTTGGCATGTAACACGATTTTATTTAGTGATCTCTCACTATAAAAACCCAGGAAGGGTCATAATATGTTTAAAACAAACACTGCTTTTGAAATGACAGTTAAAACCACGTGCCTCTTGTGTAGCCTAAAATTCAATCGATATCTTTGAAATTGAGGAGCCTGACAGAAGCAAAGTTTGAAGGCAGCAGAGTTCAGCATTAAGGATTCCAATATCAGAGCTGAGGAACTGGGTGCACGTTTTCCATTATACTGATTAGCCAATGTAGGGTTAAATATACTTTCAGAGCTCCAATCTGTATTCTTAAACAGGAATTACTGCATTGTACACAAATTTAACAAGACAACGCAATAGCCTGTCAGCAGTATTAATTTCCACCATTATAGCTATTTGGCTTTTGTTGGGTTCTTAATGTTATTTAAACAAATACAGTTGTCTCCTCACCTTTCATGTGATTTTTCCTTCTGCAAAAGGCCCTTTTGTTTAAAAACCTTCCTGATGGTTACAGAATGAACATATTTATTATTCAGATGGTTCATTTATTAAGAATAAATAATTTAAGTACATTTTCTTCTGTTTAATTAACACATTAGCAGTTGCAGCATATATGGAAAGTAATGTTTATATTTATACTCATTACTCAGGCTGTGTGTTTTGTTCTGCTTGATGGCCACCATACTTATTTATTAAAAGTTCCTGACCTGCATAAGTCTAGAGAAATGTTTGCAAACTTCTAGAGAGGCAATAGCACCTCTGGCAGCAGTAGCAAAGTGCTGCATCATTTTCTTTATGTCCTCTAATGTCCAAGGCAAGTTTAAACCCATGAAGCAAGAACAAATAATCAGGATGGCCCTAGGACTACTTCAGGCTTATTGAAAAGAAACATAAATTACATCAGTGTTACTGCTGCTGCATTTGGCACACAAAAAACCCATTACTTTACATTCACCAGCAAAACCAAAATTTACTTCCATTCTATGGGGAAAGTGGATACCTATTTTTCTATCCTGTGGCTGCAATAGAAGGCTTTTGTGTATCCTATGAAAATGCATGCTCTGTAATGCTGTATTTTAAATCTGTTTTCATCTTTCAAATGACATTTATGGTCCTTTCCCTTTTGATTTTCCAGCTTAAAAATATATTGCCATTTTCTTTGATAATGCATAAAAGTCTTCTAAATGTAATCAAATCTGGATTCCTGTGGCTTAGCTAGTTGGTTATTTCTAACTATACTTTAAGTTTAACATTGTTTGATTCATGGCTGTAGGTGCCCAATCAGATTATTTGCTTCCCATTTTTGGTGCTATACAAACATGTCCTAAAATAAAAGCTTAAAGACCTGTGAACCTTAGACCCCTTGATCCTATAACAAGTGCTAGAATGGGGTTTGCTATAGGGTCTGAATGATGTGTATTTATGTACTGAATTGTCTTTTATGGATGACAAAGTGAGTTTTATAATGTTTAAATAGATTCTACTTTCACGGTTTCCTTTATTTTTTGCTTGTTTTTTTTAACTAATGGATCTAATGCATTTAACAATAGAATAACCCCACTTTATACCTGAAAATTACTGCTGAGTTCTTTCTTCTTTGTTACTTAGAAAATCTAATATTCACCTTGATATTAAAAACTTTTGTTCAGAAAACATGATCATCACGATAGTTTAAACTCCCATCTAAATATCCTGATATATCATGAGGTAGGATCGACCATGACCTTGGAGCCACCCAGATTTCTCCAGCAAACTCTGCCTGTCAGGGTTAAATCCTGGCCTCCAGCAGTATCTTGAATCCGCACTAGGGAAATTATGATAAAAATAATCTTTACATCTCTAGACTCAAATGGATCTTTCTGATTGACTGCCTGTGGTGCCAGGTCCATGTCAATAATTCGCAGTGAATGCATGGCTGTGACCTTTTCCCCCTTGGTTTAGAATTTCTATTTTACAAGACCAATAAACCATGTCAGAGGAAAGTGGCGGTTCTAGACATGTTAATGGATGGATCTCAGGTCAGAGGTAATCCTTCAGCACGTTCCTGTTTGGGGCTAAAGAATACATCTCCCTACTGTAATGGTTCTGTCAAAAATGTATGCAAGGGAAAATTGAAGGATACACTCTTTCAGCTAAGCAATGATTAGAAAGAAAGAACAAAATGAGAGAAGGATTTTCCACTTGCTTTCTTAAACCCCAGTGAAGGCTGTAGGAGTTAATGGACACACTGGGCTGCAAAGCAGCACACAATAGAAGACTTAATGTCAATTATCTATTATAAATTTCTGTACCGTGCCATATCATCATTGCTGTTTGTAAACCTTTCTATCCATCTGCATCCATCACCTGTATAAGACACCAGCAGAAGACTGTAGAACACCCAGGTTGTCCTATCAATAAACAAATACAATCAGGTAAAAAGGAGAAGAGTTTTTGATTAAGGTGCCAGAGCTGAAATTAGTTTTTGCTTCTGACACCAATGTGATGTTATCTATTGGTGAAGCCTCTTCATCTTTTGTACTTCAGCTTCCTGCCTGTGGAATGGGGTAACATTTGTCCCTTTTCATTTCTGTAATCTGCTTTATTTATTTAGACTATAAACTGGCTGAGGAGATGCTTCTTCCTGTACATCTGCCTTGCAAACCTGCTTTCTGTATACAACCAACAAATCAGTTGTATTTTGGATTGCTAATAATAGACTTGTACTAAAACAGCAATATTTTCTGATTTTAGCTTCCTCAAATACTTGCTAATTCCTTGGAGGAAAATACCCACCTCTGAATTATGATGCTATGTTTATATACACACTATTTCAGAGTGTTAGTCCACAGGTTGTGTTTCTCACCTTTCACATTGTGGGATGTTGTGTTACCAAGTTCTGATGCCGCTTGCCACACTTTATTTATTTATTTATAAATTAACAAACTAAAATCCTATGAATTTTAAAGTTCCTTCTATGCCTTTGCAGTCTTTGTCAGTCTGACCACTACAAATATGGAGGACTTTTGGCAGGACCACCTGGATTTAATGTCATTGCCATTCACATTGCTGTTCAAGCTCTCTGCACTATATTTAATATTTGCCCAGCAGAGCACCTTTGAAGAGCCCATTGCACTGTCCCAGCCCTGCTTTCCCCAGGCAGGTCCCGCTGTGCCCCGGCTGGGATGGAAGCCCGGGCACACCCTGTGTTGTGTGCTGCCCCTGCTCATGAGCTCTGAGCAGCACACACAGCCAGCACTGCTGGGGAACATTTCACCCTCTGGGGCTGCAGGACTTTCCTCCTCACCAACAGAAAGAGGCTGAGTTCCTCGTCAAAAAATCTGCTGTAGGAAAATGACAGACAAGTAAATGCTGGCAAAAAATATAATTTTTCTGTATAGTCTTCTGGTATGCAAAGTTACTTTACTGATGATTTCCCTGGTTTTTCTATACACCGCTCCACTTAAGTTCAAAGTAGAGATAACAGGAAAGCAGATTCCATAACTAATTAGCTGAGCAACCAAAAAGAGCTTCAGAAGTTTGTCCCAACTGCCCAGTTTTAATTTTGTTTTTTCTGTCTGAATGAAATGTAACAGTAAAAGAGTATTTCCAGCCCTCTTCCTAAGCAGATGAAGCGTTACATCTTTGGTTTGGGAAAGGGCTTGTGTTCTTTGTATTCCATCCCATTGTTTTCTGTGTGTGTGGACAAAAGGAGGAGGGAATCTTGCATTCCATCTACTCAAAGCAATTTGCTCAATGAATCATGCTTCTAGCACTACATGTAGAGAAAGATAATGGAAAGGAATAATGACAGAGACCCAAGCACAAATGATTTTATTCAATGACCGTGATGTCTTTGGTGCAAGTGTTGCATGGCATTGTGTAGAACAGACCCTGGTGTTGCTCTGAGGCACAGGTAACACTCCTACTATTTCAGGAGAGCAGCCCAACCTTGCTCTGTGAGAATGACAATGGTCCAACAGTCAAGTGATTGAGCATCACTTGGAGTGGTGATTTTGTCAGGAGCACTGGCTTTCCAGAGTTAGGTGGCTTTGATTAACAATTTATGGGATAGAGCATAGATGGGGGAGCAGTTGAAGCAGGGAGGGACTTTGCAGGGCCCCGCAATAATTCCTAATTGCTCTCACACCTGGTATGTTGCTAATATCTTGCAGTCAGTATAGTGTGTAACCTTAATGTGGGCGTCCTCACGTTGGCCGGTGCTTCCCTTCCAAACTATCTCAGCTGTTTGCACTCCTGGTTACGAGCTGCACCTGGGTGTAATTCCTGAGCCCTCCCACAGCAGCTTCCCTTGCCCTCACAGCCCGAGCCCGGGGCCTTTGTGCACCGCTCCAGCCTCGCCTGCGCTCTCTCCGTCTCTAAGGTTTGAGGATTTATCAATTTCTTGTTCGTTTCACCCCCTTACCAAAACCTTTGTAATTCGTTCTCTTCCTCCAACAAAAGCGTTTCTTCTTCTCTTCCCACCTTGAGTTTCCAAGGTCTCCTATTTCCCTCCAACTTTACTGAACTGTTACTTTATCCTTTCTTCTCTCTTCCTTTCTTCCAGTCACCACCGCTGCGTTTTCCTTTCCCGGTGCCCTTTGCATCCCTCACCACAGCCTTGTTTTCTTCCTCTCCGTCCCATCTCCCTCGCTGCCCGCCGTTCTCCCCTGTCCTCGCTGCCGGCCCTCTGTGCCCTCCCCGTGTCCCCAG
>VZRZ01004549.1:1930936-2012767 GCA_013398175.1 Climacteris rufus
CTCCCGCCCGCTACTTTCCCCGGCGGCGCGGGAGGAGCCGCTCCCGGCGCGGGCGCTGCTGCGGGAGCGCTCCGGAGCCCGGCGCGGGCGGATCGCGCGTACGTTCGGTCTGCGCCTCGGATGGAAGGGCTGCGAGCGGGGGAGCGGGGAGGGAAGGTGCTGGAGTTCTCCGGGAGCCGTGGCACGGGGGGAGCCCCCGCCCGCCGCTCGCGGGGATGCGCGGGGTGCCGCAGGTGGACCCGAGCTCTCGCTGTTCCGCGGCGCTCCGGCCGCCGCTCCTGCATCCCAGCGCCGGCCTGGCCCCTGCCAAACGCTCTGGTCTCACAGGTGTCGGGGATTTCTTGCCTCTGGTTGTTTTCTTTTCCCTTGGCATTATTTCCTTGCAGTTTTGGACTGGCTTCCTAGTCCCAAGTTTTGGAAACTTAGTTCTGAGAACTGTCTCAGTTTATTTTATATTCTATTAAAACATTTCAGTTCTTCTTACTTCTGTGCGAGGCTTAACCGTTTATCTGTGAACATGTGAGAGACAGGAGAGAAAACTTCAGGGTTTGTTTGCTGTTTGTCTTCTTAAAAAAACAAAACCAAAACTATTCGTGCCCTAACTTTGTGAGGAAATTGTGTCTTTCCAGCAAATGTTAGTTAACTTCGTTTACATTTACCTATATGAATAGCACAGTGACTCTAGAAAATGAATTGCTCCTGTTACTAACCCAACATACCTTTATGTTCTGGTGGGAATACATTGTTTTCTGGGCAGATTAACATATAACAGGCAGCATTTCAGTGGAGGGGAATTATTTTCCTCCTGCTTATTTTCTAATGTAATTTAAGGTAGTTCTCTCCTTTTATATGGATCTTTTCTCTAGATAAGCATGGGAGCTTTTATTTTGGGGAGAGATCTTTTAAATACTGCCGGCAGTTCATCAGACAGATCGGGGTCGTTCTCTTGTTGGGTTCTACTGTGCCTTTGACCACTGGAGGGCTGCAAAGAACATTTTTGGATAACAGTAGCCACAATCTGCCAGTATGTAGTGTTTTAAAATAGGCATTTTTAGGTTATTTATATTGATATTCTAGTGCTTTAATTCTTTGCTTATTCCTTTACATACTTTGTTTCTTAAAATTTGATATTGTCAAAGACTTTAATGCAGTATTAGTAAATGAAGTAATGTTTCTTGGCACTGTATGCAGTTAATATCTGATATGCTTTATTTTTTCCACCTGATCGGTAGAGGAAATTTTAAAAAGGGTTTTCTTTCAGCAAGAACTTGGTGCTACTTTTTCCTTGCTCTGTGTTTCTTCTGAAGTAAGCAAATTTTCAGTCAAAAGGCATTCTGTGGGTATCTCATGCACACGATTGCAAAGGTCGGTGCTGTAACCATAATCTAGACCTCTTGCTTCAAGGTGCATTCTGGCTGAAGACCAGGTAGGATGAGGTGTGTACGAAGCTCCTCTGGTGCCTTAAGCATCCTGTTATACGTGTAAGGATCAAAGACAATCAAAGATAATGGTTTCAATTCTCATCTCATCTGCTTTGCTGTGCTCTGCTGCTTCTCATTTTAAAAACAAAACCAACCCCTCTCTGCCCCCATCCCCTTTTCCCACATGTTTTGGAGGATGGGGAGGATTACAGGAACAGTCCTGGTTCTCACTTTTCACTCACTAGAAAATAACAATTTCACAAAACATCTCCAGGCTGCAAAAATTGTTTACTCTGATTAGAAGGGGGGAAAAGAACCTCATCAAGACTCTCTAAAGTTTTCCAAGGAAAAAGAGATATGAGGCAACAGCAGAATGTTTAGTAGGTGGTTAGGTACAGAACTTAATGTGTGTATTAAATATGCATATGCAACTTGTTAGCTTTCTACCAGGTTGTTGACACCGAGATCTCTATCATAGGGTTTAATAAAATCACTGTTTTGGACAGAAAAATGATTTAAGTATTTTCAGACAGCCTTGTTCAATAAGATAGAGAGGCACACTTTCTGGATTATTTGAATTGCATTACCGATGCCTGGAAATTGTCTGAACTGTCTCTTGTGGTCTTCAGTTATGGAAAACAGAATATGCTGAAGGATAAGATTTTGGTTTTTTCCCCTCAGCACATTCAAAATTCATAGGTCCATGTGGTCACAGGCAGGGAGAAATACTACCTGCAGCACTTTACTTTTTCTTTTTGTCTCTGCAGATCTCTGCATAAGGCTGATCTCTTAAATAATTTATTATCTTATTCTACTAAACTACTCAGTGAAGTCCTAAAAGGGTTGTCATATCCAAATGCCTTCCAAGATGAAATTAATCAACCTTTGAAGTTTCACTGTATTTGAAATTCATCATTACCTTAAACATCATTTTAGTCTTAATTTTAAGATACAGCTGAAAGCCTCTCAATAATCTGAATAAGAATATTTGATTCCAATTAAATTAATTACATGGGCAAAACTTGCAGTCTTAGTCATTCAGGACATTTCCAAATCAATGGAACATTCAGTCCCACTTGGCAAGTCTATTATGTGAAACATCAGATATGACTATCAGCAGTAGGGAAACAACTAACCCAGAGGGACAGAGCCAGCATCTACTGTGTAAAAGAAATGTTAAAGCCTTGTGGGGGGAAGAAAGTGAGGGAAAACATTTGAGAACACTCTAGACCGATCCTAGTGTTGGAAATTTTCTGCATCACTCTGTTTTTTTGGGGTTTTTTTCATAGTAAATGATAATGAAATACTTCTTATTATCAGTTCAGAGGAGACAGATGGAAAAAAAAAGAGCCTTCTTTTCAACCTCATCACAAATACATGAGAAGTAATGTTTGGCAAGTGCTTAGGTCAGAAGATGGGAGATGAAGGAACTGTGCTTTCTGTTGCTGGTACTTCACCAGCAAACTCCAGGAAAAGCATGTAAATGCTTTTGTATTTCTGTTTTTTCATCGATTAATGGAGTTAGGAGTAATTTTTTTTTCAAAGTGTTTTGATTGAAAAGCAGTTCATGAAAACCGACTCTTGTGTCTCATAGGATAAAAGATTCATCTGATTATGAAGTCTGGGTGTCAAGATAATGAAATGATTCAGAGGTCTCAAAAGATAGAAGTCAGAGTATTTGATAACAGCTTTAGTATTCAGGTATTTCAGCATAGAAGACTGACAACTGTATTTAAATTGTCATTATGAAGTTAGAGAATGTTTGCCAGCCATAATCATATTGCTACCAATTTTAATTGCATTACTTGGAAGGCTACCAAAACTGGGAACTTAAGAGTTTCTGAGCTTCCAAATCATCTTTTAATGTAAGCAGAGTATGTGCCACTTAAAGCAGAATCTCCCAAAATATGTCCTTTGTCAACACATATTAAGTAGCTGGTGAGCACTGTGCACTCAGAGTTTCATCACTTTTTTCCCCTTTGAAGTGACTGATTTTGAACTCTGACAGTTCTATCTGTATCTGGATACACCTTCTCATGGCCAAATTGCACACAGAAGTGACCTCAGTTTTCTTTTTCCAGCTTTTAATGATTTGGAGAAGTATGTGAAAGATGATTAGAAGCTCTCAGAGGAGCTGTCCCTTTGTTTTGATTATTTGCTGTTTAACTAGGAAAAAAACTATTGGTGATCTGATACTCCTGTGCATGTATTAGGCATTAAAAAAGCAGAGTGTTGTATATAGTTATAGCTTAGTGTGTGTTATGAAAAAGATTTCTGAAGTTATTGTTTCATGGCACTGTTATTTAATATCCCATAAAAATGTTAGAGGATAGATTTTCTCACACACAGATTTACTCTGTTAGATGGACAGGATGTGTTGGGAAAGTAATTTCAGAGGTCTAAATCTAGTTTCAAACGCAATTCCTTTCCCGTGTACTTTTATCCCTGGCCTGCTCTTGCTCTCATTTTGCCATGGTTGCCTCCAAGTGGTGTGCTTGTTACATTTGTTTCCAGGAAGGTTCTTCTTCCAGAAGGCAGCAAAGAGCTTGCCTGGCTCCCATAGGGTGTGAGTGGTGTAGCTAACACGTCTTTTTTGTACAGAGAGCTTCCCTACTGAGGAATGAGTAATGGGAAAATGAGAGACAAAATGCATTGTTTCTACAGCGAGCTAATTGCTGGTGTCAAGTGTAGTTCCCTGTTGTCTATAGCCTGTTTTAGTGACTATGGCAAATAATCAAGTCCTGACATTCAAAATGTGTTTATTGTTGCTTAATGTTGTGTAATTTTAAAAGACATATTTAAAAGCCTAACAGCAGTGAGAGCTGGCCTGGCTCAAATTTGCAGCTTGTCTGTGGAGAGGACCATAAACTAAGTGTAGCTATTCTAAGAGACCTTTTTTTCTCCCCTCCTCTTGTATCCTTAAAAAAGAGCAGTTTGAAAATAACAGGTAGGAGATATGTACCGAGTGGGATCTTTGACTTACCTCTGGCTTTCCTAGTGATTGTGCACGAATGGTGTTTCCTCAGTCTCTCAATTATCTTATTGCTTTTGATATATTAAGCAGAAATTAACAGGAAAAAAGTAATCTTCAAGCCAGTTGCAATCAATTTTAACAGGATAACTTGGAACACAGCAACGGAGTTGGAAGATTCATTGCATGTTCAAGATTCAGCTGGAGAAAAATCTTTGGATTTGGCTGTGGCACTTGAAGTAGAACCTGGACCAGCTGGATTTGTTTCCAACAGAGAACAGGGAGATTGATAAGTATAGAAACTGTGGCTTGACAATGCAGAAGGGGTTGTTGATTGAATGAAAAGGGATTGAGGACCATGCAGATGGTGTCCAGGTACATAAAAAACCCTGCAAAGCAGAATGTTCTCCATAAATCATGTTCTCCATACTCTTGTGGGCAGGACAGAAAGTAAACAGCAGCAGGAAACATTCAGGGTAGATTTCAGGAAAAGCCTCTGTGACGATCTTTTACTACATTTAACTGGAGAGCTGTAAGAACAAGTTGGAACGATATTAGCATCTGTGGTGGACCAGACCTTTTGGTAGGGAAAAGAAAGGCTGCAAGGACCTCCCAAAGTCATCCCAAACCTTGAGTTTTGGACTACCCAGGGTATTTTTCTTTTCCCTGGTCACTTGCAGTTGGGCATTGTCAAAGGCAGGGGTGTTGCCTGGAGCTGTTCCTTGTTCTCCTGTGGTTTGACATTTCCTGGGGTCTTCACCAAGTGCCCCAGGGAATGTGGGTGGGTGAGACTGACGAAATTGGCCTGAGTGCTGAACACAAATTCCAGGGTTTTGTTGTTGGTTTTATGCTGGATTTTAGAGACCATCCTAATTTATTTCAGACTTGGCACGCTTCTTTGCTTTTCCACAAATGCAGATTGTAAGTAGTACACTGGCAAGCCCATACTAAATCCTATATTTGTACCTTTGGTAGTTGCAGTTGAGGTAGAGAGGAGAGTGATGAGGAATTGGAATCTGATTTTGTCAAACTGGAGAATCAGACAATAGGAAAACCTAGTTTGAAAAGTATGAGCGAAAGTAATAAGGGTAAAGTAAGAAAATAGTTTGAAGAAGTGGGAAAAAGAAGCCTGATGTCAAACTTGAGAACCATTTGACAGATCAGAAAGAAAATATTTTCTAACTAAATTTAAGGTTTGTGGTTTGATGCCTTTAGTCTTTTGTCTATGAATTTCGTATGTTGTGATTATTTAAGTATAGAGAAGTTGTCATGATTTGGAAAGGGTGTTTGTAAAAATAACTTAGAAGGAACTTTGCAAGAGACACTTGTGCCATGATTTGAGGAGCCGTTAAATCTCTCTCGGTACACAGAGGCAGCATTACTTGTGTGTCACTTTGTGTTGTAGTGTATCAAGTGCTTTCTGTAGCATCATACAAGTGGGTTCTTGCAGAAAAGTGTAGCAGAATGCCTGGTGTATGATTTATGGAGTGTGCAGAAATGTGGATATAAAAGCACGTATATATATGTGCTCTGTGTTTACTTCAAACAGAGTTAGTTCTGTATCCGTACATACGTGCCTGCATACCCAGCTGGGGTGGAAGGAGTGACCCAAACCTGAAAGAAAACCTCACCCTTCCTTTTGCATTCCACATCTCGTGAGGCTGCAGTGTAAGACTGGAGTGTGCCAGGATCCTTGAATGGGATGTGTGGACTTGCTGAGTGTGCTCTGATGAAATAATTTTTTCAGAGTAAACCCTGCAACAGTAGGGTTTTCAGCAGAAAGAAAGACCCTGAGCCTTCATTCCCGTGTTGTTTACATCTTCATCAGCTCTGTCCATGGGGTTTGGCTTCATTCAAGTAACTGCAAAGCCACAGAGTGAGAACTCCTGGTTTTAGCTTTCTATTATTTGGGGTGTTTAAACACCCAGCAGCTATACCCCATTTGTGAGGGTTGTGCATGTTCACTGGGGGGCTTTCAGCAGAATCTACAGCATGTCTGTAATGCTCCAGAGTTTTGTTTCCTTTTATGAATTGCAAATTCACTATCTAGATCAGGTTAATGAGTGGAAAGTAACTATTTAAAATGTTTAGAGTGTAGATTTCTAAAGTGCACATTAGGACAGTTCACTTTAAATGCCTTCCAATTCTTTGCTGTGTGTATTCCAATAAAAATGAATATGATGATTGCTTATAGATGTAGAGTAAGGGAGTAAGTTATCAAGAGGAAGTTGTTAAAACATTATACGTTACAATATGGTATCAAAATTCAAGTGACTTCTTGATAAAATTAGCTTAAAGGCTCTGGATCTGTATCTCTAACTGCATCAGTTAATTTTGTAAAAAAAGGAACCAATAGAAAAAAAAAATCAATGTTTAAGACACATTGAATCTAAGTGGGATTTACCCTCCCTGCCCTGAAATTCTGCTTTATGTGGGAGATAGATTATTCTTAAATCCATCTTCTAAGAAATTGCTGGGGTTTTTGTAAGTCTTTTATGATTCTTGGTGGTGAATATACCTGCTGCTGTTGGCTTTTTGGTATAGGTGGGGTCTGTACAAGATGTTCAAGCTTGGCGGAAATGAAAAAGATTCTAAAAGTGGTTCAGGTTTTTTTGGGCCCTTATGGGACTGAATAGCCTCAAGATACAGATGGAGTGCGAGTTGACCAATAGATTAGATAAGAGTATAGGGCTGTGAAAGAGGATTTTTGCCTACTGTCTGAAAGCTTTTTTTGGAATAGAACTGAAGCGTATGTACTGAATTACAATTCATTTTAATGTGACTTCTCCCTGTATTGATTCTGCAGATGGCTCTGCATGGATTTGCAGTTTCCCAGCAGTTAATGCTGTTATTTAGATGTTTGGTCTTTGTAAGTGAAATCTTGACCCTCTTTAAATCAATTTGAGATTTGCAGCATATCTTGGTGCAATCGGAGTTTCATCCTTTGTGTGTTTTCCTATATATCTAAACAGTTATTTCAAAGCTTTTAATGTTGTTCTGCTAATAGTCGCCTTTTTCCAAACAGAAGTGTTTGATTTAATCTCTTTCACCTTATGCCTTCCTATGGTATAACTGCTTTCATTGAGTCAATAGAACAGTTCTTGGGGTGTGGTGGTGGTGGTGGTGTTGTTTTTTGTTCTTTTCAAAGTGCTTTTCATTCAACTTAAAACTATTCAGTGAAGTGTTGGCCAAGATGGGTATCCTGCAGGCTTAAATGTGCTCATTCTTCACTGTGATGACTTTGAAAATGCCTGCATTAAGAGTCTATTTTGCTAATTGTTTGTATTCCACCCCTGTCTGTTCCTGGCTGAATACTGGGGGTGTAGTAAAGACACCTGCAATGCTGCAGTTTCCCAAGGTTTCAGTTGTACTCATTTTGTGGAGCTGATTTTGTTGCTGTTTTAAAACAGACTAATCACAAGTTGCATATCCCAAGTATGGGTAGTACCTGTCTGTTTATCTAATAACAATTATTAAGAATGACATTTAATTTACCTTACTACTACTTTACTATGCATGTCTTAGGACAGTTAAAAGGAAGTGGGATACCTTTTATTTCATTTGATGAAATTGCAATCAAATGTAAATATTAAGATTTTGCCTTTTGATCAGCATTCATTTATCACTCATTTGCTAGCTGATTAAAGTAAGTAAAATAGCTGAGAAAAAATTAGACTATTTATTTTGGGACGGATTTCCTCATTCTTTCTCACTTGTGTAGATTCTCCTCTCACTGAGATATGCACATGCTTATAAATACTATGTGTATGTGTTTATATATGTACTGCATGTGTCTCTGACCATTATCAGCTTACAAGAATTTAATCACTTTTAAGATACTTGGTTTTGTTCCCCCCCCGCCCCTAAACTCCAGGCTCCTGAAATCAAGCAGCTAAGAAAATGTAATCTGTTATACCCTGCAAGTAATAAACCCTTCCTGGAATGTGAGGGAGAAGTGAAAAGGTAATGCAGGTATGTCACAAAAACTTACAAACACAAAGGAAGTAATGAAGGTTTCCCTCATAACCTTGTGGATTGTTTTTGTCTTACACCTGGCTCTTTGAAATGCAGCCAAAGTCTGACTGTAGCTGGAAGTATTAATCCCCTTTTCTCTACTGGATTGCAAAACTTCCAGTAATTGAGTTGAATTTCTTGGTTGTAAGAGGAACTTGCAAAATATGGGTTGGTGAAACAGAGTTAAATAGTCTGTAAACTCTCTCTCATGGCTTTCTGTGTGATAGATGATGTTGGCTTCTGAAATTTGTTTTGGAGTTAAGTTTCACAAGGGCTACTAGCACAGGTCAGTATGTGACAGAATGCACTGGCAATAATATTTGAGGTATTTTTGAAGAAACTGTACAGCAATAGTGTTTGAAGACGATTTTCCGTTTTTCTTATGAGAACTACTTTAAAAATTCCTGAGCTACAGCTGAACAGATGGTATTTGCCATTACTGCCAAGCTTAGATCTTAAAAGTTCATTTTTTCTTTCTTAGTTAACAGAATTTTAAATTTGTGTTGAAAAATGAAAGCTAGAAAGCCTTTAAATCAGTGTGATTTATGCTAAACTGCCTTAAAAAAGTCAGCATTGTGATAGTGGTCTTTAAATCTAGTAAAAGTAGTCTTAAACCCTTGATTTGGTGTCAGAAAGGGAAAAGCCTTGGCTATTGAAACCAACTGGCTTTTATCTTTTTCTTCCTCAAAAAAAAGNAAGTCAGCATTGTGGTAGTGGTCTTTAAATCTAGTAAAAGTAGTCTTAAACCCTTGATTTGGTGTCAGAAAGGGAAAAGCCTTGGCTATTGAAACCAACTGGCTTTTAGTGTATAAAATGGAAAGATCAAAGTGCAACCATTTCAGTGTTTTTGCTGAAGTGAAAGGCACAAGATGAGTTCTTGAGATTAAATAATTTGAAGACAAATATTTTGAGGCTTATTTTGGGAAACTGATTTCCTTTTTTGTTTCCTCTGCACTCCTCCTTTAATGGTGGTCTTTGGTGTCATGGGATCTGTGGGCCTATTCCAAGGGCTGCAAAAAATAATCAAGAAAAACACTTCTATTTTCAGTAGGCTTGTATTACCATTCAGCTGTCCATCTAAATTTGTAGGGATTCACAAACCAATAAGAAGTGGAGCTACTTGTGAAGATCAGCAAAAATATCCGAGAGAGAATATTTTTGGTGGAAACAACATGACCTCAAAAAATGTCAGTCTGTTCGTTGGATATGTGACTGTTTCTAATAATAAAAGATGCTAAGATATTTTGTCCAATATGTTTTTTTTTAAATACAATTTCAATTAAATCTGCATAGATTTTAATATAATTCTTGCAGGTTTTAACATGTCATTCTTGGTGAATAAGTAGTAGTTACTTCAAGCTAATTTGTAAGGTGCAAACTTTAATTGTTGTCTGCATGCTTCCAAATGTTTATAAATACTTCAAAATTTTGCATATTTGAAAGCCTCTGAAGTCACTGTTGGCACCTTGTGCTGTTGGGCTTTGAGGGCTGCAGGTGTGCCCTGAACATTTGCAGCGTTGCAGGGTTAGGGCTGCTAGGAAGCAGCATTGGAGGGGAAGGAGGACCCAGCTGGCAACAAAATGTTCTGTGGCCAATTTCTGTGACACCCAAATGCCTCTTCGTGTTTTGTTTTTTGAAGAACGCTTCCCTCTAAGAGAAGGACACTCCTATGGCCGTTCTCGTTGTGCACTTTGCCTCTGCAGGGGAGATCCCCCGGCACATGGAGCGCACTCTGGCCAAGGGGGAGAAGCAGCTGCTGCTGGCCTGGCTGCAGTGGGCGCTGGGGTGTGCGGTGAGTGCTGGGGTGTGCGGTGAGCGCTGGGGTGTGCGGTGAGCGCTGGGGTGTGCGGGGGGCACTGGGGTCTGCGGGGGGNGCACTGGGGTGTGCGGTGGGCACTGGGGTGTGCGGTGAGCGCTGGGGGGTGCGGTGGGCGCTGGGGTCTGCAGGGAGCACTGGGGAGTGCGGTGGGCGCTGGGGTGTGCGGTGGGCACTGGGGTGTGCGGTGAGCGCTGGGGTGTGCAGTGGGCACTGGGGTCTGCGGTGAGCGCTGGGGTCTGCAGGGCACTGCCCTGCTGCCTGGGGCTGGGAAAACACATGGACAGTGTGCACACAAGTGCTGTGATGGAGATAAGCAAGGGATAATCAAGGGCAATTCGCTCTAAAAAGGGAGTTGACTGTGCAACTGGAGGTGCCTTTCTGTAGGGAGTACTTTACTTTCTGTAGGGAGTACTTTACTTTCTGTAGGAAGTACTTTAATTTGAGCTGCCTTTAAGAAGGTGATTGCCTTATGAGTTTAGGGGAATATTTACTTGCCTCCCCTCCCCGGCCAAAATTACATTCTGCAAAATGCAAACTTGTTTTGTTTTTCAGTCTCAGAGGATGTATTCTTTAATGTATAGTTGAATTTACTAGGGGATAAATCCTAAAATGCTGTAATGATTTCCTAAACTCTCCATTTGAACGCAAAGAGCTAAATCCATGCATGGTTTGGCTTAACCTTCTTTGGAAAGATTTGAAGCTGAGCAATATAAATCTTTCTGTACAGAATGAGGCTGTGTATGACAGTCTTTCATACATCTTATTTTGTATAATAGAGAGCACTAAGTTACAGCAAGATCAACAGAGGAGGAAAAATAGTTTGGTGTTTTGATAAGCAAAATGGTTGGCAACTCAAGTTCTGACGTTCCTCAGGCTTCAGTGCTTTCAGCACTGCAAACCCTAACAGAGAAAGGAGCCCTGAACCATGAGCCTTCTCCAAAAATTTCAGATTGATAGGAAAACTTTGAAATTCTGTGAACTTTTGGGTATGTCGCCTTGACTGTATTTCATGAAGCAGTTCTCATTGAGGCCACAAATTCTAAAAATAAATTAGGGCAAGGGAATAAGGTATGTTATGGAAATTTAATTATAGACCAGCTTCTGTTTCTTTGGAAGCTAATAAAACCCAATATATTTTTGCAAGACTTGCCAATATTGGCAGATTAGTGGATTTAGTGAAACCTTGAGAATAGCTGAAGGGTAAACTGGGACATAGAAGGAAAATTAATTTTAGTCTGTGTTTAAGTTCACCTCTTTCTGTTCTAAAATACCTTCTATGAAGTGCTGACTGTAGCATAATTGTAAAGGATTTTTGAGATTTTTGAGTTATCTTTGCAAAATGTTTCCTGGATATCTCTTTGCAGATCTTGTCTAACCCAGTTCTTTTAGGCTGACTGCACGTTGGAGAATTAACTAGTATTCCACATAAGCAATTACTCTGATATAATTTATGACCTTCTGACCTTTTCACTTTTCTGCTGCAATGAGTATAATGACAGTGTTGAACAAAGGAGGAAAATGAAGGCCAAATACACAGGGGAGCTGAATCACCCAGGACCTGGAGGACTCTGGTATAATCTGTGGAAAGGGAGCTGATTGCAGCCTTCTCCTGTATATAATGTGCAGATCTCTTTCTCAGCTATTGTTGCCTGCACAGTAGGAGAAATTTGATGATGGAGAGGGGAGGCAAGCAAGGAAGTGCATAGTGGTAACTCTGAGAAAAACAGCACCAGTGGGATGCTACTTATGAATTATTTTGCATTGTTCCTATGTAGCACTAATAGCTATGTTAGTCCCTCCTCACGTAGGGAGGGGAGGGATAGGACCGTGTGGGACATCATTCACTACTCTTGGTTCTTCTCTGCCTCATAAGAAATGTTGTAGTTCCTTCTAAGGCTCCAAAGGCTGTGTAAATCTGAACTGAAGGACTCTGTGGTTACAGAAGAACAATGTTTTCCTGGGTGGCTTGTAATACTTTAGCTGGTTTTGTTTGCTATCACAAGTTACATTTCAAGTCTCAGATCTAAATGTAAAATAAAGTAAGAACTTTCTAAACTCGGCAATATTTTCCTGATGCATTTCACTGTATATAGTGTGTGTCTATCACAATTCAGCACCCTATGCTCCCTGTGAGATCTGGAAGCAGGAAGGAAATGAAACAGAATCTGTGTCTTTTCACATTCTCAAACATGTTGAAATTAATGTCTTATAAGGTAGGGCTCTGCTCCTAACTTAGTGCTTGTTGTTGTGGGACTGTGATCTGAAATGTGTGGTAGAAGAACTGATACAACTTTAATTTCTGTAGTATTGAGTCCTCTTACATTTGGTGTTCCCATTATTAGGTGGAACTGATTGCCACAGCGTTGTATGACCCTTTATGTGGCTAACTTGCTTTGATCTAAACTTTGGAGTGCATGTAGCAAAACTTTGAGAGAGACTTCTGCCTTTCAAAGGGAAGGTTCTTGATAGACTTTTTAAAGTACCTGTCTCAGAACAACAATTGCACCTACCTGGGCAGGATAATGAGTTCCCCTGTGGTCCTCATTAAAAATTGACTGGTGAAATTGCACCAGAGCTCCAGCATCATGTGCTCACACTGGTATTTTTTCTCAAAGATGTGTTTGATGTGGAGTGAATGTGGTAATTGCACTGCAGAAAGGGAATGGAGATGTCGTTGTCAGCTTGGGTATCCAAATGGTTTCTGTAAGGGTGTGACCCTGAAAAGTTGCTGCACTGTTCACTGCAGTGATTTAACTGGAGACACTTTTGCTGCAGGGGAATTGCCACGCAGTATTTATTCTATAACAATTGGAGGAAAGTGTGTGCTCATTTTACTGAAAGGGGGAAGTATTGTTCTGAAGTATTCTTGTATTTCAGGGGTACATCAGCTCACTTGGACATCAATGGATCATTCTTCTAACTACAGCAAAGTTGAATCAGTCCATGTGTGCAGACCTTTGGTAATCTGCAAGTTTACACACAAAAGTTCAGAATGTCTGATAGAAATTGTGTTGACCACATTCCATAGCCTCTGTACTAAGTCATGTTCCATACTTTTTGTGACCTGAAATAGAAATACATTAGGTAGTATACTTGAAAACCCAACAAACCGTGTGGGATTGTGCTCCTTTGTGTTTGCAGAAATTATGGAGAAGATTTACCAGTGATTTGTAATACTTTGCCTAGGTATCTGTGTGATAAAGTGAGACTTCTATGTGACCAGTAAAACACCTGACTGCTGCTGGAGATTAATGTGTTCTGTTAACACTACAGGCTTCATCTGCACAGGAGAAAAATAAAGAATGCTTTTGATTTTAAAATAAGTTTTCACAAGCTGCTGACTGCACTGTCTTGGGGTTAACTTGATGTTAGTTATGAGTTGCTGTGTATGGTATGTTTGCCATGCAGCTGTATATATGTAATTTTCAAATATCAGTGGAAATAACATTCCGTGGTAAAATTTCCATCTTGTCTTCCTAGCTTTTATAGCAGGAATTACAGGAGGCTTGTCCATTCTTCCTCTGTATTCAGACTGGGCTTCAATGTGACCAATACCACTGGTTTGGCTTTGTTTTTTTTTTTCATTCATAGTGGAGATATTGACTTTGTTCTCGCTATACTAAGACTATTGACTCTTTTTTCATATGGTAATGTTTCTCTTTTTCTGCTATAATTATTGCACAGAATTTGGGCTTGGTATTTCAAAAACATCTAGGTATCAAAATCTTCTCTTTCAAGTTGTGGGAATTGCTCCTGAATGTAAACAGTTACCATTGTAGAACTTGTTTAAATTCCAGGAAAATCCTCAGTGTTCTTTCCTTTGCCTTTATAATAAGGGCAAATATATTTTAATTTTTTTTTTGAGTTTTTGTTTAGGGTATTAACTTTTGGATGGGATAATAATGCTGAAGTGCTTCATTTGCTTAACAAATTACTAGAATGCAGTATTGATTGCTATTCGTGAGCACCAACATTCACTGAATAGCTTGGAAAGCTAATTAAAAATTATAATGGACTTTATATTTCTTTCTCCTGTTAATGTTTCTCTTTCCTGACAAATTGTGAAGTCGGTTTTTGACCTTAGTTTTTAAAAATAACCTATCTTCAGCACAGTTAAGAGAACTTTGCAGCCTTTTTTACATCGTTCAGGTGCAAAGTATGGGTAAGTGGGCTGAAGTCTCCTGGGGCTTCTTTATATCCTCTCTGTAACTCAGGTAAGCTTAAAGAATGTTTGCATATTTCATGGCTTCTTAAGATTAGAGAGTAAAATTTCAGTTTTACAATTTTAGACATGTAGAAAAGAACCAAAAAATGACTTATTAAAAAAAATTATCTTTACATGTGTCAGGATTGTAAATCTCTTTACAAATCTTTCATTGAGTACATTACTTCCTGACCAAGTGACCTGGCTGCTATTGATGTGTTGACTAGTGTCTTTATAGCCGGTGTTTAGTTTAACAAAAGTGCTGTAATGTGCATGAGAAGATGACAAAAGTCATGATATTGTCCCTGGTTTAAGCAGTGTTTGAGATGAATGTTGTGTGAGGCTGGGAAAAGGCTGCTTAGCCCTCCTAGACCTTTTGCCATTCTCTTGTTCTCAAGGCGCTGACAGCCTGTGCAGGTTATCTGCTTAATTGCAAGGCCTTTCAGTCAGAGAGAGAATCCTTGAATTGGGGAGTTTGGAGAAACTCAGCCAAGTATTTTGCACAGGGACACTGTTGTTGTCATTCCTAACTCATGCCACCAAATTTTTGATTGCAATCTATGAGAAATATTTAATATAATGAAGCAATTGGTAAGGATATTGAGACTAAGTAGAATTTATTAAAACAGCTTTTGCAGATAGAAAAGTATGTTATTAAAAGACTAAGAAGGCAGTTGATTTGCTCAGCACTGTGAGCTTAAGATGCTACTCTTTGATGGACAGGGCTGTTTCTCAGCATGGTACTTCTGAAGAGAAGATGGATTTTAAAAAGTCTGATCACTAATGCAGCTGATAACAGGATAAAATTCATTGTACGTGCTTTGTGCAATTCCTTGTGTGGTACCTCAAACTTCTCATACAGAATGTTGCACTAGCAGTTGAGGGAAATTACTTAGTCCAAAGCTAGGCTTATTTTAGGAGTATATATTGCTGGTTAGAATTAAATGTATTTGTTAAGTAATTTGTAAAAATTCTAACCTATAAATGGATTTTTCTTGCTGTTAGCTATTTTCGAATGCATTTGGAAGAGTCACTCATGAAAATGATTGCCATTTTAAGTTGACTTCTTGAAGAGAACTGTAATATGACGGGCACTCAAGCAAATTGTAGAAACTACTTCAAAATATTGTGTCCTTGCTACATAGCCCGTATTACTTGTATGTGTGTACCTTGCATATTCTGAATAAATTATTGTATGTGGAATTCAGCTGTTCAATTTCCATTTTAGGAGTAGATTTTATGGATTTATAGAGCAATAGATTGATTAGCTTTAGGCCATTATTTCTGTGAATGGGAATGGTGGGTTTGGTAGCTTGTTCAATATTAACTTGGAGTTTTTGCAGGCAAGATGTGTAATTAGTTGAAGTGCAGAAAATTCAAAAATGTCTCATGCATTTCTTAATAACTTAGTGAAAAGACAAGCTTTTTAACTTAAGTAATGTCTGTCATTTTGTTATCCAATACTTGTGGCTTGTTCTGTAATCGGATGTCTTACAGGATTGATATGCACCAGATTCTAATCCCTTTAATTATGATGCCTAGTGCCTTTTCCTTTTTATTTCCTTCATTGAAGTCAGCAGGGTGGCTTGTGAATGAAGTTGAAAGTGAAGAGATCAAAACTGGGCTTTCAGTTGTGAAATCATGAGTGCATATCCTGCAGATCAAGATTAGTGTCCGAGGAAGTACAAAACTATATGTTTTGTTTCTTTCAATATCTTATTTCTCAATAAGATGACTTTGTATTACAATTTGCCTCAAAATGTGGCACTGGAAAGAAAGAAGGCTCTGGACACAGGGCTAAGACATCACTCATGAGCTCTTCGTGCTTCCTTCTTGGTTCTGTGAGATTCCATGGACAGGATTTGGCTTGAAGTTTCTTTTCCTTTGTTGCTTATTCTTTGTGAAATAGACATGATGCATTTTCTATTTGAAATGCTGTTCTTTGTTGGGAGATGAGCCATATTCTGGGATTATCAGCCTATCACCTTTTCTATGCTCCCAGGGCATCTCCAGATCTTTGCACTTTGTGTAGCTGAGTGAGGAACAAGGTGGAGTGCAAGGAAAGCAAGCAATGCGTGTTTTTGAATGGAGCCAGAACACGGCTTTATCTGGCTCCTTTTGTTCTTGTGAATGGGCAAAATGATCTCTGAATTGTCGTAAACCAGCTGGGTGGTGGCGGTAGAACAAATACATTGTCATTCATTCTCAGCTCTGCTGTTAAAGCAAATGTGAAAAACAAGTACCTTGGTTTTGAGTAATGTGCTGAAAATGTGCTTCCTGCTACAGCTTATGAAGAAAATTACTTCCACAGCCCAAATGCTCTATCCCAAAAAGCTTTAGTTAGATTGGAGGTATTCAAACTAGCTGGTTTTTTCTTCTTGATTTCAGTTTTCTTTCCTCTTGCTGTCTTACAATCTGTAGCTGTCCTTAATGGCACACACTTAACTCCCTTTGAAGTGCAGTAACTCAGCTGCATTTTTTCACAGGATGTAGAGACTGTAGCAGCAATACTGACACTGTGGGTTTTTAAGTCCCAGGCTACAGCTCTTCCCCTCCTTTTCCTCAGGGTTTTGTACTATTCTTGAAAAGCAGTTTGGGATTTTGTTTTTTTATGCAATGTTTTGGTGGTTCGGCTCGTGGGGCTTGGTTTGTTTGTTATCTTTGCTGACTCTGGTAGCTTTTAAGTAATAATTTTCTCTTTGCATTATGTTCTATTGAAACTGGTAGATATGATAAAGCTGATTTATTAATTTTGATCTACTCAGGAAGAGAGTGTGTGTGATTTGAAGCCTCTACTGGTGCAGAGCTCACGCTGGCTGTGTCCACCAGCAGCAGGGGGTTCATGGCACCAGTTGCATCCTTCCAACAGCGGTCTCCAGAGCCAGGGCCTCTTCCCAGCTCAGACAAAGCTGAGTGAAAGGAGTGTTTGCTGCCTCTTAAAGGATTTGAGCAGCAGCCTGGCTTGTCCTCCAGACGCTCCAAAGGATGCAGCTTCTCCTGGAGTGTGTTTTTGCAGCTTCTCTGTTGCAGGGCTGAGGATGCTCTTGGTCTGCGTTCAGCACAGCGAAGGGCCCCTGTCAGCTGTCTGAGTGTCTTAGCAACCGAGGGCTCATGAGCAAGGTACGTGCACTCAGCCTGGGAACAGAACGGGGAGGAACACTGCTAATTAGGGCAATAAACAGGGCACTCGAATGGGTGAGTGATTGCCCAGCCCCTGCTAGTGCTTCGATGGGCACTGTGGCGCTTTCTCCAAACTCACACATCTTTCTGCTCTGCAGGGTTTTACAGAAGATTATTCATTATTCTAAACATTCGCACCCCATCTGAGAAATGTGTTGTTTTATTGTGTAGGCTCTGATACTAATAGTTGCACTTTGTTCCTTAAACTAAATTACAATATGACTGTGCATTTCAAGGATAATTGAAAAATATGGAAAATACTGCTGGTAATTATTGATTTGTGAGTTGCTGTAGCAGTGTACATCAAGCTGGCGTTCTTTCATGTTTTTCTGTTATCCCCTTACAATGTCATTAAGATATGTGAGCCTTTGTGGCACAGCAGGGTCCCGGTTGGTGGCTGGGATGTCATTACTGAGGCAGGAATATGCAGGTTACCATGCAATGATTACCCCGTGGCTGGAAACTGCTGCTCAGGTCTTTCAAAATATTGTCATTTGCAGGGTGTTACTGGTTTTCCTATCACCCCAATTTATGCTTAAGTTTCTCCTCTGGCAAAAGAAGTAAAGGAGTGTCAGAAAACAGAAATGGGAGAAAAGCTTGCAGGCTAATTTTTTTTAAACATTTTTTTTTCCAGGCAGAATACTTGGCTCTTATCTTTACTTTCCATTTGTGTAGGTTTTTAGTTTAGCATTTCTAGCTACTGTAAAATACGGATGTTATTTTTAATAGGTGTGAAATTATAGATAAGAATGATTTGAAAGGGGGGGGGGACCACCCACAAAACCCCAACAGCAACCCTGTATTGTAATACAAATGCTATCTGTGTTTGCATTTGGTGTATTTAGGCATAACAACCATACTCTTGGCCTGCATTCTGAATGAAACATAGTTTTCTTTTACTTTATTGGCTAGGGAAAGTTAAGAATAGTTTATTTGGTTTTTTTTATTCTTCTCCTTAAAAAATCAACATGAATTAGGTTTTTATAGAAATAGAAGTTTTGCAAAAGACTGCATAAAGCATGTAACTACTCTTATTGATTTTTCTCACTAATGGAATAATGGTCATCTCTCTTCTTAGCTGGTCTCTTGAGATTCTGTAGGTCACACAGTAACATAATAAAATCAAACACAGACACATTATTTGTTAAACTATACACCATGAATAGAAAATGAGGTCTGAAGTGACTCTTTGGTCTCTCTTGTATTTTATTTTACTGCTGACTTTGTTCTTTTGGTTTTTGTGGGTTTTTTTAAATATCATGAAATATTAATATAGAAAAAGCAATAAGTGACAGAAACTACTGCTCAGATGGAAGTGCCATGTTGTTATATTAGGAGTAGATAACAGATAAAAGATTAAATATAATCTAATTGTTTGCATTCATGTACCAAAAAAAGGAATCAGAGTAATGTCTCCATTGTTTCTACCTTATTTTGTACTTTTGTGAAATCAAGAGTGGTGGGTAACACTTCATAAGGTGAAAAAGGGACTTAAGATGATGTGTGAGCCATTTAACAAATCATATATTCATTTTTTTATATTACAAAATTCTAGGGGGAATAATAAAGCCATGAGTGTAACAGCAGGGATTTCTTCTTATTTGAGAAGAGGTCTCAGAACAAAATTAAGACAAACCTTTATTTGAGTCTTCATAAGAATAAAATTAAGTCAATTTGTATTTGTAATCATTTAGAAGTTGTTCCCTCTCCTGGCTGTTTATTGTTGTCTAAACGTATTATAAATTTCATTTATAAATATCTTTTAATGTGCTGCCACTATACCTTGCAGGTGAAAGCATCTCTTAGCAGCACATTCTTTTGTGTTTTGGTTTAAGGCTGTGAACAGACCATTTTTTACCTTAAATTACAGCTCATATCACTGATTGCTCTCTCTGTAGATTCTTCTGTGCCATTTAGGATGCAGGGTCTCGTAGAGCATGCAGGTAGAGGACACAATGAAGAGGGCTGTGGTTCTTTTCAGACTTATGTAGGGGATCTCTTTTATCCTACGTACTTTAATATCAGCAGAATAGTATTTCTTTGTTCCATTTAGACAATTACGCTGCAGCCAGAATGCTACTGTTGAATTTAGCTTTCATTAACTAGGAATAGATAGTACTAAATAAAAAGCTAAGGTAATTTTGAAGGACCTTATGGTACTATAAATACAACCAAGCTTCGTGGTGGCTTAACCAGTGGGTATCATGTTTACACGGGGCCTTCTTTTAGATGACTGTTTTATAATGGTTTGATGGATTCTGGTAAGAGCTCACTATTTCTGACACTTTTCTATCAAGTAAATGTCATCCCAGTTCAAATAGCTATTCAAGTAAAGGCCTAAATTGTAACAAAAAATCCCAAGTCAACCAACTTGAACACAGTCTATAAATAAAAAATGAAAGCTGCTGTTCCTCTTTCCAGTTGTTTGCCCACATCTCCCCCTTCATATTAGGACCTGTAAGATGAGCTGGTTTTGATTAAACTGATTGTGCTGTGGTGGTGTCTTTTTTTTTTTTATTACAGTCAGCAAAGAAGTGTTATTGCTGAGCAAAGTAGTCATTTGCACAAGTATGAAAAAACAAATTCAGTCAAAAAATTTACAGGCATTGGTGCTGGGCTAGAATTAGATTCATTCTTAGGCACCACCACAAGATAATAAGGCTGTGGTGATGCTCAACAGCAATTGAATGTTTAATCAACAAAGCTTCCTGTGTGAGCATTAATATAAATGCAGTGAGAAGTCTGTTGCTCTTAAAAGTAAAGATCTGAATCAAAGATTGTGTTTAATCTGTGGGAAAGATAGTTTTTCCTCTCTAAAAAAAAAAAATTACTTTGCAGAGACTCTAATTCCTTGTTCTTGCTGCTTTGCATGTTTGTAGCTGTGGAGTGAGAAGCTGTGAGGGTTTCACACTGATATTGTCCATGCTGGATATAAAAGCAATGTCAGAGAGGAATATGAGGCAATGTTTGTACTCTCAGCAGTCACTATAGCCATTTCCTGAAAAGATGCTGGACAGGTTTATTGAAATAACTGCTTTGCTCTGCTGGTGCCCATGTTCCAATGCTGTTAACGCAAATCCATACACACCCTGTATTTGGGGTTGCTTTCAGATGAGTTTTATGTGGTGGCTTTCCTATTAATCTTCTCTTGCCATTGTGCTTCATTTTATCATGGCATAGGTGGTTTCAGTCTTGTGGGGACAGTTTGTGAATGCTGTGACCTTGTCGTGATTGCTTCCTTTGTCAGTCCCAACTGGCCACATCTCAGTGTTTCAACAGCACTCCTGTGTTCCCACAGCACGTTTTACAGAATATCTTTTCTGTTTATTCTTTTAGCAGTCTAAATGTACTTACTGTGTAAGGGATCTTCCTTTCCTTCTTTGACATGTCTGGTAAAAACATTGCATGGAGCTCTTTTTGCACTTGAGAGAGTGGGAATTGTTGGGTTGCTGTCAGGGTTTTCCAAGCAGCTCTGTGGAGCTGCACATCATGTCAGCTGGGGCCCTCTGTAAGAGTAAGGATCCAGCAGATATTTCTTCATCTGGCCAGGATCCTGAAGGCAGGAGAGGATGGATGTAATATCCCATTGATTTCTGCCTGGGCAGCTCTGTCTTTCGTGTGCTGACATTGCTCATTGCCTGAGAATGTCTAATGACACCTGGAGTTTGATGCAGATATTGATGTTAATGCAGCAGCTTCCAAGGCATAATTAGGATGATAAATGGGATAATTCCATGGTTAGATCCTTCTGCCACACACTGTGCCATGGAGCTGCAGCTTAGCTTGTAGCCCACCAGGAGGTGAAACATTGCTGTTGACTGAATGCAGTGTGAAATGTTCAGTCAATGTTCAAATCTGAATAATGTTTTTAATAAAAGTAAATGTCTTTGATAATCAATATCCCCGTGTAATTGTTTAGCTGCTTTCCCAATATGAATCTATGTAGTTTAGGAGCTCTTTTGCTTAACAAGCTACAATCAGCGAACCATTCCTTGCAGTATAACAGGTTTTGAGAAGGGATGGGAGCAGAGGCAGTTGCAATTGTGTTTTGATGAATAGGAGCTTCAGCAGTAAGAGAAAAGCACAACATATCAGGTGCATCTCTCCCTAAATTGTTAAAACCTCTTGGTTCTGTAGTGAATACGTACTACTTCACTTAGAAATTGAAAATTGGTGTTGATACTGTTAAGCTTTTACTGTCTTGTTGAATTTGATGGTATAATTTAAACCTGCAGCTGTTGTTTGCCTCATGTCAAAGTGAACAAGATTAATCTTCATTTGTATCTTGCCCTGCAATTATCTGGAGGTACTGTGTGCCCTATATTATATAATCTAATGTAGCAGAAGATTACTTGTAGTCTTCATTCAAGCAAAACTTGCAGTTACTGAAGGGAAAGTTTAATTTCAGGAAGGATGTTTGTCATGAATCAGAACAGGAAACCTCTGTATCAGAAATGCTCCACAATTTCATGCCAGTAGTTCAAGCAGTGCTGTACAACAGCAACAGAATGTCAGTGTCCTCTGTGTGGAGATGAGTTAAGATGTAAATACAAAGTGTGCAGGATGCCAAGCTACTAAATATAGTAGAAAAGAAAAGAAATTTTTAATTTCTTGGTGAAGCTATGTGGCAATGGAAGGGTGGCTTCATAATAAGAAGGAAAAGAAGAATTTGCTCTCTCCACTGCATGTATTTCTACGCTGTAGTTAGCCCAGGTGACTTGCACTTGAATTTAAATGGTTTAAGTAGAATAGGCAATGTCTGAACAGAAGCCTATTGCATGTCTGTGGTTTGTGTTTTTATGCTCATTCCTTGGGACTCAGACCTTCTGGATATACCATTCAGGAAACTGTAAATTGTCTCCTTGTTTTTCATGGGATTATTTATGCTATTGGCTAGTCCACGTGTAGCACCCAATACAGCTGGGCCTTCATTTTACCAAAATCCATTTTTCTGGCAGTGGCATTAAACAAACAATTACTTCTGTTACTGTTCTCTGCAGCTGTGAATCACTATTGCCACATAGTGTTGATGCAGTTTTGCTCTTGATGCTGATGTTTTTAAAAGCAGAATTAAGGCATATGAGTCCATGAAATGAACAATGAAGATAAGATTAGCTCAGTTGGTGATAATAATATGGTGCTAGTAAAAGGTTGTGTGTTCAAATCCTGTAGGGCCATTCATGTAAGACTTGGATTCCATGGTCCTTGTGGTTCCCTTCCAACTGAGAATATTCTGTGAAATCAGTTCTTCTGCAAAATCGAAATATTTACTGGAAGAAAGTAAAAATCTTGATAACTGTAAAGATCAGTGACTAAATTAGTAAAGAAGTCTTCCAGTGATTTAAAAATTTCTACTAAGTGGCTATGAATAATTACAGCCTCAAAACTTTGGTGTGCTTTCTGAAAGCAGGAACATGTATGCTGTTGTTGTATATGGATACACAACTGAAGTAAAATGTGTCTGTGTTTTGAACACCTGGAAGACTGAGAATAGAACTGTCTGTTGCTGTCTGAGATTTTTGCTAGTTCTGGTTTAGTAATCAAAACTAGCTATTTTTTTGGGTACCAAATAATTTATTTTTTCTTTTTATTTTAAAAAGTAATATCAACCTGTTTCAGGAGGAGTTGAGCAATCAAAATTTAATTCTGGTACTAAAACAGGGTTTGCAGGTTTCCAATTTGCTTCTGGAAAGCTATGTGTGCACTTCAGCTTGTAAGTCATAATAGAAATAGATTTCTACAGGAACACTAAGGACATTAAGGTGCTTTGTAGACTTAGTTTTTCATTATGTACAACTTTATTTAGTATTATGGGACTTTATAAAAGCTTAGGTAACAGCTGCAACTCTGTGACATTCTTTGGAGAAATAAAGTTTAATCTCTAGTTTGGTTATTTTAGGTTTATCCTTCTGTCTCATTGTTCTCCTTTTCTCATTTGTGAACTGGCATGAACTTCCTTTCCTTTCCCTAGTCAGCTAGTTGTTGAAAAGAGTGACATTATTCTTAAAACCTCCCTAAAACAGAATAGAATGGTAACCACACAAGACTTAAAATTTAATCATTGCCAAATAAAATGTTCATGAAATTAAATACTGTTTCTAATCATATGAAATAATGGAGGCCGTGTTCAGCTGTAGCAGGAAAAGCCCCCAGAAATTACTGAGAAGCAATTAACTTTAAGGACTAAGTGATTTCTTTGAATTTTGATCCAGCAATTCCTGCTTTATCTCTGCTTTGGGGGTAGAACAGTACTGCTTCCTGAAGTTTAATAATAGTACATGGTAGGTCCAAATAACACATTGATTGGAGTTCTTTTAACCTCTTGGGAATGTATTGATCTGAAATGACTTTGCTATGATGTGATCAAAAGGGATAGAAGAACATAAGAATTGAAGTTAATAAAAACTCCACAAAGTAATTGTAATGTTTCTGAACTGAGCAAAACTTTGTCTGAAAACATCAAGGTAGAGTTTTATTCCAGTGAAGGGTGGTTGTTGTGTCTTTTCAGGTCAATCTAAGGTTTTGGAAGTTTTTGCCTGAGAGGTTTACTTTTATTTTATAGCATCTTCTTGGAGTGGAGGGGGAATGGAAATAGCATAGCAGTTCTATTACATATATTTCTTATGTCTGCTATTGAGCTGTGATCTCATAGCAGTCTATTTTTATAGTATATTTATGTACCTGTGTGCATCCCATCAGCATTTCTATTTTGAAATGAGTTCATGGGGTAGATGCTGTTGCAGTCATCTGGGGTGGCTCACACCTCGTTTGTGGTTCAGCTTTGCTGTCTTGTGTTGCTGGCAGTCACTTTTCATCATGTGTTACATTCTTCCAGCTGCTTATACAATCTCAAACTGAAATGCTGGAGAAGTGGAGAAGTGTTTTATCCAGTCCCATGTGATGTCAGGTGATTGATATCCACAGCCCCAGGATAAACCTGATTGACATTCATAAGGAGAAGACCTTCAGACATTTAGGCTTTGTCTTTATGGTTCACATCTAGGAAAACTGACGGAAAATCAAAATTGTGATGTTGAAGTCCATCAGTATGAAAACTGAATTATAGGTCTGTTAGTTCTGATGTACTGTGTGTGAGAGTTACTCACTTAAATCCCTTTTTAGGTTTCCCTATCATTTCAGATATCCTGCCTGCTGTGCAGGTGCTGTGGAGCCTCCTTTCCCCTCTTCTATGGCTGATGTACCACAGCGCCTTGGCTGGGGATCTGGTCCATGGTTGGAAACATTGGACTGGCCAGGGGAGAGAATTTGGTATCTCAGGAATATGCCTAGGAATCCCAAATCTTCCTGGCAAACTTGGAGTAAAGCCTTTCCCTTATTGACAAGTGAAATCATGTGCCTGCTGTAATTTCTGTTGTGTGAGTAATGGGACAAATAATTTCTTCTCTCTCTTGCCCGGTGGCTCAGCAAGTGAGCTCTCCTGCCATCCCAGCCAGAGGAACTGGGGGTGTGGTGGAGCCCAACAGCCCAAACTATTGTCATCTTTGTAACCAGGCTGAGCAGAAGTGTCACTGTGGGTAATCTGCTCTGTAGATGGAGAGGTGCACAAGCTCAAGCCTAAATCTCTGCCCAAGGTCCCCACAAGTGTTAGTGCTGTCCAGGGGATGAGCTGCAACGTACAGATGTGGCTTGCTTTCTGCACGAGGCTTTACAGGAAAGCCCAGCATTCCTTCACTTAATGTCATGCTTTTAGTTAATGTGGCTGAATTCCTTGTGAAATAAGCTACAAGATGCTGTGGAAATACACACCTCAAATCTTTACTGTGTGGTTACACAAGAATCACCTCACACTGAGGCTGCATTCCTTGGCTTCCTGGTGGGAGGCAATTCTGTGTGGGAGGTGGCAGAACCTAAGCCTGGGGTATAAAGGACGTGCTGAGGCACCTTGTGTCATAAACAAACATTGTTTGCTTGTGTGCCTGCTTTGTGCAGCGCAGTGGCCTGAGCTGGGCACGTGGATCTCCTGCTTTGAACACAGTAATTTGTGCTTTCTCATGTATCTTACATGTATGCAGGATCACATATTGTCATACACAGCTGTGCATGTGGAAAGTATTGAATAGATATTTATAGAGAATGAATATTTTCGTTGCTGAAGGATTATTCTCTATTGCTTTAGTGTATCATGAATAAAGAAGTTTAAATGGAGTAGAAAGCTTTTTAACCAATTCGTCAGTGGAAGTAACTAATTTTATATGAAGTAGAAATAAGGTCTTGCAGTGAAAAATAGTTATAACAGAAGAAAAGTGTGACTGTAACCCTTAGCTCCCAATTTGTATGTAAAATCTTACTGCTTTCCTCTGCTAAATGTAGCATATTCCTCTATGTGTAATGCTGCAGGATCAAATGGGTGTTTTTTTCAGCAGTTAACTTTCTCCAGGGCAAAACAGTGTCCTGAAAAAAGGTCAATGATTATTTAAATTCCTTTTTTCTCTGAGGATAGAGTTGAATGTGTAATAATCTAATTGAAAAGGTTTAATTCTTTGGGTTTTAGCCCAAAGTATGAGTCTGGCAAGGTAGCAGCGAATCTGCTGATACACCAGTGTTTGGATGGTCAGGTTCTGTGTGCTTGGCTGAGCGCTGTTTGCTTACTGGGTTTGCACAAGGCATCCATGATTTTCCAAATGAGAAGGTCTGTCCTACTGAGAACTTCAGTGTTGTATTCACTGCTGCTCTTCTGCCTTTGTTCCTGGCTTTTATTGCAGGTTCTGGAATTATTGTCTTGCCTACTGAGCTTTTTTCAGCCAGAACTGCAGATGGGATGCAGTCTTAGGCAGCACACTGTAGCAGAAACCCATTTTATGAACTTGAGCTGTCTAGAAATTGTCTCTAAGCGATTTCTCTAATCAATATTTATAAAGAGAGGAAGGCTCATCTAGACAAGATGGGACAAATTATTCTTTTTGACAGCTAAAGTAAGTGGAGCTGGATCCTAGTTTAAGTTTAGAGTATGAAATAGTGAGTTTGAAAAATTTTGAACTTGCCCAGTATGCTACTGCTGCAGAAACAACTGGGTAGGTTTTTGATAATTAATTATTCAGATTGATTTTCTCTAAGAGTGAAGGAGAACTTAGTTCACATGCACTGCTTGTTTATAATTTATAATCAAGGGCAAACAAATTGAAGTGCTCTAGATAAGAGATTGTGAGAGAAAACACATGAATTAGAATGTGGAAATATTTTCATATGATGTTGATAATTGTTTTCTTTAAACAAGAAACATTTCAGTTCATTTCAACTTTGGTTATATGGCATAAGAAAGTAACTTGATACAGAATATTTCTTTACAACCAAAGAAGTGATCTTTGGGAAGAGAAGTGAGTGTCACATTTTATAAAGTGCCACTGTTTGCTACTTGTCCTACATCTGGTATTGCTGTCAGTGGTGAAATCAACTGTTTCTCATTCTTTCATGAGAAGAAACTAAGTTTTTGACCTTGATTTGCAGCATAAGAGCAGTGAGAGTGACCTGAGCTGGAGAGACGTGGTTTTGACCTTTAGAGCTACATGAAGAAATTTGTGTCTGCAGCTTTGATAGCTGAGCTGAATAAATAACTTTATGAGAGACTGCAGTGTTCCCTGCCAAGAAAGGGCAGAAGGAACCTGTTCAAAGACTGGAGTGTGTGTTGGAGATCACTGCAGCAGGAGAGGAGCTTGTGGGCCAAGACCACTGTTCTGACCTCCCAGTCTATTTACAAGCAGCCCATGTCACTTGTTCCGCTCTTTGTATGCCATCAGTGGTTTTAAGTGTTAATAAGAGTATAGTTTACAGATCTTGACTGTTACAATTACTCAGCTTAACAGGAGACTGAAACCAGCCTTCAGAGTGCTTGTGGCTTTTGGGACAGAATTCAGTTATTAAGGCAGAGTTGCGGTCTCTCGCTGAAAAGATACCAGTGGAAATTATTTCTGTAACTTCGATTAAAATTTTAAAGCTTAAATTCTTTTAAATTAATTTTTGTAACTTAAGAATATTCATAAGAATCTGATTACGTTTTCTGTAGGAGGCTGAACAACAGGAGTGCTGTTATTTGGAATATGTCTGACCTATGTCCTGTTACACCACTGAAAGTCAGGAAAAGGCTATAACCAGGTGATGGCAAACAAATGATGACTATTACTCAGCAAACTTTGATTTCAGAGTAGATACAGTTATTTTTGTGTAGATGGCTTGGGTGTCCTGTAGCTTCCTTTTCTGGTTTTGTGGTTTTTTAAGGAAGGAGCATGATTACTGTCTTGGAAGTTGCAGGAGGGAAAATGAGCTTTTTGGAAGATTGCTAAATTAGTTGTTACAGCCACTATATCACCATTAAAACCCAATGCTAGAATGAAATTTTTGCTTCTGATACTTGTACTGCATCAGAACAAGTAGTTATACCACAGCTCCTGTTTTATCCAGTATCTTGTGTGGTTTTTACTGGGTGATGTGGTAGAAACAGCTCAAACAGCTTTCTTGACTCAAGGGAAAAAGCACAACTATTTAGTGTCTTACTGTTACCAGGATGAGTTGTGTAAAATTGAATTAAGTCTTTGATTTAGAAGGGTTTTTCATGATCATCGTTAAGATGGAAATTATATTAGCAGAACTGACTCTTCAGCTCCTTTTCTGCAAGGTGGGAATTTTTCAGGGGGTTGGCTGTTGAGCCACACACTGGGTACCCCTCAGTTTCGTGAATGGTTGTCTAGCCAAGCTGGGGAAGCCATCACTAATCTTTGTACCTAGTATTTTTGAAGAAGAACATTTCTTTCAGCTAGAGTTGTTATCACTAAGTTTTGGAGTTAAATTTTAATGAAGACTTATATCCCCAAGAAATTAGAAATAACAATTTAATACTTTTGTGCATACTGTTCTTCTGAAAAAAAATGTTGGAAAAACATGACCCATTCAATGTGAGCAGTGGCCTGAAGAGGAAGAGATTCCAAAGAACTGAACAGTGTGAAACAGCACTGGTTCCAGTGACTGTTCTTTTGAATTTTCACTCCTAAATATGCTTAAATGGTGTGTGGATTTCAATTACAGGTATTTGGGAATTGAGGCTTGAATCTGAAGTGGTCTGAAGAACTTGCTTCAATTTCTCAAGTGTTTGGTTTCAGTATTAGTTGACACCTGATATGATTGCTCTTACAAGGGAGCAGGGTTATTGTGTTAGTCTTTCATTAGTCCTGGGCACTGTGATAATACTGGTTCTTTTAAAACCTGGAACAGACAAGGCCCGGCTGAAAAGGTGATGGCAGCTGTGGAGTTTGGGTACCTCAGAGAGTCAGGTCTGTTTTGGTGGACACTGGACTGGAGAACTTGCCTGGATGGGGAAGAGAGTGCTGGATAACCCTGTCCTGATTTATTTTACTCATCTAGAGAGGTTCATAGCTCTATTTCAACTTGGATAACTTAAGATGGGCACAAGGTGGGAGACAAAACCAAAATTGCTGAAGTTAAGTTGAATTAGATTTTTTTCCCCCTGTATATATAGCACTGGAAAGATGATGAACCTTCTGTTTCACTTCCTAAAGTAGAAATGAGCCCTTCCTTCTGCTCACATAGCTGAAGTTGGGTGTTTCAGAAAGAAGTGGTGTCATATCTTACAGTGGCAGGGATTGATGGAGGACAAGAGGAAAAAGAAGGCTGGAAATAAATCTTGTGTATACAAACCTTGCATTGAATACATTTGGAGCATATAGTCAGTGAAACTGTGACAAATCCTTTCTCAAATCCTTTTTGGTTTGTAAGAAAACACGTGACTCACGTGTTTGTTAATTCTGAATGCAAGATCTGCATTTCTGAGGGGAAGAAATGCTTTATTTGAAATAATCCACCACTGTTCAGATCAAGACCCTCATTTACCCCCAAAATGAAAAGTTTTCTCATTAATTTTTGTTTCTAACTTGATGGATTTTGAAACAAATCAGTCTAAACTGTCTTTCTGAAAGATTTTTTTGTAAATATTCTTTGTGTTTTGCTTCAGCAGAAGAGTTTAACTTGTAGGTGTTAATGCCTTTTACATGATGAAAGATTAAACAGAGGTGAAAGCTATATGTTCACTACAAGCTTTATTATTTATTATATGATGACAAAAAAAGGCATTTTGTGAGGTGATCCCTGCCTAAGGAGTTTAGTTAATGTTGAGTGCAGGCTTATTAGGAATTCGTTTGAAATGTAGCATAAACTGTGTATTAACTATACTTATTTGCTATTCCAGCCAGAGTGCTGTGCAGAAGTATAAAGGATTTATTATAATTCACCATTATATGTGTTAGTTTCTAGACACCAAAGCCCCTGTTCACAAATGGCTCCCTGAATTCTATGTTAAAGGTCACTTTGCTGGTGTAAATTTCAGACTTGCTTAATTATTTTAATACCTGGAGCATCTTCTTGTCTTTGGAAAAATTATTGACAAGCTGGGGGGAAATAGCCTGTATAAAAACAGCAGAAATAAAAGGGAATACTGTGGAGTCAGTCAGTACCAGGAGTCTTGCTGTCACACAGAGCTGTGTCCTGGCCTTGCAGTGCCAGGTATGAGAGGATCAGAGTTTTTGGGAAGGTTTTGACTGCTCAGTTGTGCCACAGACGGGTCCAGCTGGGGCTTGCCCGGGTGAGCTGGGAGCAGGGCAGGAACTCCCGTGCGGCATCGGTCTGGGGCCATTCCAGCAGAGCCGGGGTTGGATCTCTGCAGCCCGAGAGACTGATGGATAATGCCTCCCCCAGGAACGTGCAGCAGGTGAGAAACAAGCAAAAAGGAATTCAGACCATTGAATGCAGGCTAGTTTTTGAGATTTTTACCTTCCCGTGAGCATAAAGAACCTAAACCAGATTGTTTAAATTGGAATTTAGTGAGCTTAAAGCAAGATTGCATCCAGATATATAACTTAGAGGTGCAGTAACAGAGTCTAAGACATAAATATAATGTGACAGTGTGTACCTAAGTCTGCTTTGAAAAGGACAGTTCCTGTTTTTCGTTCAATTTTAATCAGTTTTATTTTAATGAGATCTTTTAATCAGGCCCTATGCAGGGCATCACATTTGAATTGCTGAGTTGGGATTGGATGTTTCCTGCAAACAAATAATGAAATAATGGAATGTGTTTTTATTGTCATAACACATGGGTTGACACATCACCTGATGTCATGAAGTTGGTGTCCTCAAGGCTGCTTTTCCTCTTGAAATTACAATAGGTCATGAAGGACTTTGTACCATGAGAATGAAAAAAAAAATTGAGGAAAAATTTGCAAAATGACATCTTTGAGTAAAGTTAATTCAATAATTGGTTTGTTATCCATTATTTATTTACCATATTTTGAAATGTCTGCTGAGGTTTATATTAATAGCCTTTTTTTTTTTTTTTCCTATTCCAGCCAGGTATAGTCTTAACATTTGATTTGTTTAGATTTCTTTTCTGCTAAGGAAACATGAAACATTAACGAAAAGTGAATGTCCTGCACTTGAATTCTAATTTGGGTATGGAACGAGACCTAAATGGTTAGTAAGGTTACAGAGATTAATAAAAGGAAAACAGTCAGTTCATGCTTTCAAATAATGTTCTTGCATTTGCCAAATCAATTTTATTTACATTCATAAAGATACCTACTTTTTCTGACGTGCAGCTTTGAGTCTTTTTAAGAGCAATGCGAAATTCAATTTGGCTGGATTTTATTTGGTGCTGTTCAGTCCAGTTATACTTTTTCAAGAAAAGCATCCTTCTCATTCATTAGGTGAGTTCATAAAGAAGTTTTTTTTGGTGCTGCCTTGTATAGTATTTTTTAATATCCCTGGAGATGGTAATCAAGTAGATATCCTCAGATAACTAAAGCTGATGGAAAGATTTGTAACCAAAATGAGCATTTGTTTTAACAGTCAACAGAATGGAAAAGGAATGTGAGTGGGGCACGTGAAATGACTAAGAGAGGAAGTTGGCAAGGCTTTAATGGACAGGCATTTCTCTGCCTGTGATATAGTTTGATCATGTAATTAGTAGGTTTTTATTACTCTGCCAACTGCTGCAATGCAATTATGCTGCAGTAATCAGCCTTGTTCTAATTTCTCACAACATCCACAGATGCAAAGGAAGCACCTCATTCACTCCCTTTGCTGCAGAAGTGAGCAGAGACAGATTCCTTTCAGAATTCCGTAGTGTGAGCTCTGTGCATGGTGGAGCTCCCAATGTAGCTGGGGAGAAACATTCTCAAGGCACATCCTGGATAGGTACCAATGACTTTTTTCCTATTTTTTTCTTCTTCTTCCTTCCCCAGGGTTCTTGTTTTTTGATTGGTGATGAAATACCAATACCAGAGGTGTGAATTCCTCTTCATGGGGAAGATTACTTTAGTGATGCTGTTTGATGTCTTTCCGGTTTTTTTCTACCCTTTTATATAGTTATGTAGTTATTTTTTTCCTCTGCTTTTTATCCCTTTTCATTGTCTGTCTGCGTTTGAAATGTAATAGCTTGCTGTAGGAATGACTACAGCTGTCCACCGTAGTTTGACTTTTGTGATTATTCATTTCTAAATGATGTGAAAAATGAAATCTCCATTCTTTGTGGTAAAAAAAAAAAAAAAGCTATATATTTCCCATTTTCATGTGATAATTTGTCCTCTCTAAAAAATTCCTTTACTTCAGTTTTTCAAGAGATGGAATTGATCTCAGTCAACTTGTAGATCCCCATAATTCTAACCAGTCCCTTCTATAGCTTTCTGAGGTCTTTTGTGGCTTGGGATATTTAGCAAACTGGTTTCTATTTCCCTTTCTATAGCTGAGAGATTCTTGTCTTTTTTCAAAACTTAATAAAGTGAGATTTGAATGCCAGGCTGGTCATGCAGTTTTCTGCAGCAATATTCCCATCCTTATGTGGCTTTTGTCTTGCTCATAAAACCAGTGTCATGTGCCCCTTGCATCTGGTTTGGGTCTGGTTTGCTGCTTGTACTCTGCCTGTTCTCTCACTTCAGGGAGAAGGGAGCTACTTCATCCTGTCTGTGGACTGTAATAAGGGATTTATGTTATCAGATAGGAGTGTTCAGAAATGCAATGTATTGAGAGTTTCCCTATCTGAAATGGAACGAGGGGTTATATTTGGTTTTGTAAAGGCTCCCTGAAAATAGATTTCATTGCTCACTCACGCCTTCTGGCAGATTAGAAAATGGCTGAGAAAGGAATGAAGCATCTGCCCTAAGTGCTGTTTTTCAAGTAAGTTTTGGTTGGTTTATTTATTTTGCAATTATGTGATTGAAGAAGTATTTGTTTGCTTTTGCTATTCTTTGTTTTACTTGTGCTCACAATGTAATGATGCAGTTCTGTTCCAGCTGTGTTTTCTGCAATCTCTTGCTGAGCATGTCGTCTAGAATCTCTCAAAGCCAAATCTGAGAGTTTTTGGTAGTGGCTGTCAGTTCCAGCATCATCTTCTCGGTAATTTAATTGCACTAGTGCTAGTTACTAGTGAGCTGATAACAACCTATAACTGATGGATGAAAAGATGCTCCACTGGTCTGAAAAGCCAATGAAGAACTGGTGAATAACAAAGTAGGTTCTGTAACTCTGTTACCAAAACAAAGTTGTCTCCTATGTTTGCCACTAAATTTCAGTTAGTCTCAAACCTGCAACAGCAGCAAGGGAATCAGTCGAGAATAATTTACAGGTAACAGGAATGATCTGGGTTTCAAATGAGTGATGACACTGCATGAAAGGTGAAGAAGTTTGCAAGATTTATATCTTTAGCTCCTAATGGATGCTGCAGTATTTGGCTGGGTGGTTGTGTCATATTTTAATGGTGTAGCTTCATTAAGTGCATTTGTAATTGTCTGTAATATTGGCATTGAATTACATTAGAGAATTAAATTCAAGTCTGCACCTTCAATGTTAGTGTTCTATTACTCTGCTAAAAATACTAATAATGCTTTTAGAGTATAAGTTGTGATTAAATCATGCATTCAAGGACCTCTTAGTTCCTTACACTGTGGAGGGAAGGAGTGGAGCTGGTTCAAGTCAGGGTATGAAATAACGATTTGGCTATGTTTTGCTAAGGGTCCTAGTTGCATGCAGAGGAATAGTGAGTGATGGACAACAGATCCCATTTTCTGCCCTTGCACTCTGCTTTATGATTATGTGAGGTTGCTGAGGAGAATCATTATTTGATGGCCAACATCTCAAGGGCATCTCTGTGCTATGGAAGTGAGCTAGTCAGTTGAGTGAGAAACCTCTGGCTCTTGGCAGCAGCCAGGTACCACTTAACAGGCCACCAGTTTATCCCCTCAGCTGGGGGTGTTGTGCTGGGTTTTTTGTTTGTTTTTATGAAGTCAAGGAAGGGCAGACTTACTCTGAAGCACTACCGTGAGATGGTGCTGCTAGAGTCAGGGTTAAAAGAAGAAAACTAAAAGGGAGGAATTAAGGGAATTTGTATTCCTGTGCTTTAAACAGAGAATCAAGTTCCAAGCAGCTATCATACAGAAATTTGTAGCTGGCTTGAAAATAGGATTTCATGTAGAAGAGCACAGTAAGTAGTGATAACCATTTTGAGGAGGTGACACTGCTCTTGTGTTTGTAATGAGATCTGTGCCTTTGCAAGCCAAAGGCGCACCAATGTGTCAGGCTGCCCAGCAGTGAGTGCTCAGGCTGACTTTAGTCTCAGCTCAAGTCCTCTGGGAGCGTTGCAGAAATGATTTCTGGGCCTCAGGCCCGTCTGTTTCACTCCTTAGGTGACTCTTGATGTGCACCGCGCACTCCTTGCCGACACACATGTGATCTGTGTGTGCAGACACTGGCTACATTTGCAAGTGCTGCAGTTAGTGACATCCTTTGCTGGAGGGACATTGCTTCTTGAAGAACTTGAACAAAGTTTTCAATGTATCTTTTGGTTAGTATTTGAAAGAGAAGGGGGTGGAGGGGGTGAATCTTACTGAAGCTTGCAAAGTGTGTTTTTTTCACACAGTCACCCTTGTGTTACAGTAGCTTCTTGAGTTAAAGGAAACTGGTTCTGTGCGTACCTGCATTTTTCATGTCGTTGTCTCATGCCTCCCCATCAAATCCTTGGGTTTAGCACATCACAAACATGGTGGTACCATTTTTGTTAATAAAATAATCTTTTCATGATAGAAGATGGTGAATATTGAGGCTTTCTTAGTTAAAATATTTGAGCTGATTTTTCATTCCAGCACACTTAAAGAAGGAATGATATTGTGTGGCCCTCCTGGTTGTGTGGGAATCTTTTTTTAAGAGCAGCCTGGCTTTGTGTTCCGTCAAAGCACAACTGTTGACCCTTGTTTTCCAAATATTGGGTCAGCTTGTCTATTGATGTATAAGTTATGGAAGAGGGAGAATTCCCAGGAATATGAAAAGCTGTTGGGGTAAGGAGTCCAAGCCAACAACACCAGCTAATTTGTACTTACCTTCCCCCTTAACCAAGGGAAAACCATGGCTGTTGTTCACGTGTTTGAACTATGAAACTTAATAGAGCTTTAGAGTTTGGGGGTTTATTGCACATGAAAACTTGTCCAAGTAATTTTGTTAGTGGACTCCTGCTCTGAATTGCCCTTCAGATGAAGGAACATGTTTTTGCTATGCCCGACTTTGCTGTTCTGATGGGCATTGCTGTTGATGCCAGGATTTGGAATGTGGTCATGCTGAACACACAGACCTGCTGTTGTGTTGAGGGGAGGATGTGTGCAGTCAAACTGACTTCATGAAGGAATGGCCAGGTACAAAGCACATCTTCTAGATAAAACAATGATCAGCTGGTACCTCCAGACCAGAAATGTCTGTGCCTTGTGTATGAAAGGAAATAACATTTTAGAGAAACATTATTATTGGAGAGAAAGACTGTGACTGCTTCCCTGAGCTATGCAGGGGCCATCTGTTACCAGCACATGTGCAAAGGCCATGGGTAATTCCTGTTGCACAGCACCAGTGACCTCATGTGACAGTAACTGCATCACCATGTGCTCCACTGTTTCACCACACACTGGAATGGTTGGTAGCAGCACTATTGTGAACCGTGCTGAATTATCACCAGAGAATCGGGAGAATTTTCTTCCCAGAGGCTGTTTACCTTCAAATAAAATAATTTAAGACTGTTTAGTTAATACAAGTGTAAAATATCAACATATCATAATATCAACAAATTATCAACATATTATAATAGTTCTCAAGTATCAATAACCAGTGTTGAACAAAGCTTTGTTAGATATGGGCTTTATTTCTCTTTATTTGCTCTATGGTAGAATTAAGAGCAAACATAAATGAAGTGCATTATTTCAAGATTGATATTACTGTGGACTGGGCATGAAAAACAAAGAGTATCTGGCTGCCAGGTGTTTGGATGGAGGACTCGAGCATGAGATGCAGGAACAAACAATAGTAACTCATTGTGTGTGCTCTGTGTGCATATATAATACTGAAAGATGTTTTAGATGAAACATGAAACTAGTGTTTTTACAGATTAGGCTAATTCTGACAGTGTCCACTTTCACAGCTGCAAACGTGTCATGTACAAATTCAGGTCAGCTTGTTGAATTCCTTCTGTTTTGGGAAATGCCCTTTCTGTCTTAGTCCATCAGTAATTCTGAAAAGCTTTTTGTTCTCCTGGAAAAGACGATATTTGGTAGTGAAATCTGAGATGGGACACAATTTTAGTAGTAGATGAGAGATCTTCATCTACTAAAAAAATTTTGGTACTTTATACTTTTTTTTCCTTAAATATCATTGAAGTTGCAAACAGGTCCTTTGAAGAAATAAATTTTAAGGCAGAGATAACTCATGAATGATGTGAACTGGAAATAAAAATGAAGAACTTTCATTTATGAGGGCAAAAAAGTAAAGGTGCAGTTTTGAAAATTATTCTGTAAGGAAGTAATTTTTGTGTTACCACATATTTCGTTGCATTGTAGAATTCATAAAAAAAGATATTTTGAAAAAACTATAAAATATGTTTGTAGTGTTGTAAAAGGACTAAAGAGGGTTGCACCACTTGATTTACCTTCTCAGAGCCTATTCAGTGTTCCTGAGCAGTCTTGTATACACAAAATTCAGCAATTAACACTTGATAGATTTCTTGAGGCAAAAAAGCTGGGAGAATGTATTAAGGAAAAATTACTTTGCACATCCCCTAACCTTATTTAAATAATATAATGTACTTGCTAATTAATGGTATTTTGAATTGTGAACATGAATAGGTTTAAGGAAACCCCAACCCTGTGTAATGTATTATTGGATTTGCATAGGGATTCAAATGAATGGTTAGTTAACAGTGGAGATTCCTTCAGGATGGGATGACTTAATCTCCTTACTGTTGAAATATATCAAGCAATAAAAAAATATATGCAAAAGACATTTACAGTCCTCTTGGACCATAAAAACATCTGTAAGCCAAGGTGATTCCGGTGGAAGTTGGGAAAAGAATATCTCTTGAACAGTGGAGATTTAGTGCCTTTTCACCTGTTTGGATACAGGGCACTGGCTGCAATGGTTCATATTGAACCACAGAAATCTGAAACCACACAACTGGTAATTGTGTGTGAATAAGGAAACTGCAAATCCTTTTGTTTCCTTAGCCAAATTTTGAAAAATCTTTGTTCACTACTATTGGGAATTTTGCTGAAGTCAGGTAAGACTCGTATTCCATTATCTCCAGAATGGGATATCTTGCATTGTTTGGGATTTTCTCAGGTGACCAACAGTGTCAGAAATTGAATTGCAGTCATTAAATAAAAAAAGACTTTATACTCTGTGTCCTAAGAGAGCTAAGTCATTGAGCTGGCTTTAGTTGAAACAACACAGTTAGATTGCTCTTGGCTTGTCCTTGCAAATTTATCACTGTCTTTACCACATTTGCAATATTCCCCTACTGAAGTCCCCGAATATACACATGAAAAGAAGCTTCTCACACAGAATGAGAAATGTTAGCTGGGATTTTCGGATAAAATATGCCAGCAAAGCCTGTTTTTTCTTAATGTGCTCTAAGTTAGTCTTTTTTTCTAACTAATTAACTTTATTAATATTAAAGACTATAAGCTGGTGTTCCCTTAATTCAGGGGATCTGAACTTTAATACTTACCTGGGGAACCAGACAAAATGTACATTACCATGCTCTGTCAATGTAAAGTAAGGGACCTGAAGTCCTGTATTTATCTCAGTAATGCAGAAGAAAACGAGTTGTCCAAGTTATACACCAGCTGAGAGACAAACATCTGAAACTGGATCTGTTTCTAGTGAAACATAAATGAACAGATGATGGGGAAAAAATAATTTCAGGTAGGTTTACCTTGTTTTTATTTTGACTCTCTGGCATTTCTTCTGAGCAGAGCACAAGCTGGACAGTTCAGCTGCCTTTCCAGGCTGGGGAGAGAGGCCCAGGAGCAGCTGCTGTGCATTGGGGAGCAGCTCTGCTGCAGCAGCATCTCCCTGCGTGCCCTGCAGCCGGGCTGCCCCGGGGCTCTGCGCTGCTCCTGCCGCAGCTCGGGCACCGTGGGGCAGCGTCTGAGCCCCGGGCCAGCCCCAAACTCAGCATGGACCAGTGCCCAAAGCAGCCCTTGAACCTTAAATCCATCTCAGTGTTTGAACTGTGTTTACAATCTAAAAGCTGGTTTGGGTGTTTTTAGGGATGGGACTTTGTCTCTAGTGTGTTGAGAATCTCTCCTGTCCTGCTGCCGTTATCCCTCAGATCCATTACCCTGTTTGCAGCTCCGGGAGGAATTTTGGAATGCTGCAGGGCAGCTCAGGTAGCACGGGGTGCCTGCTGTTGAGTTGTTCCATCAAGCTGCAGGGGACTGTTCTGAAGTGAGTGGGAATTTCCACTTGAGCTGGAATCATTGCAGTGGTACCAGCTGCAGACACACACTGAGATGCCCCCTGATTGTGATGGTTACTCACTAGAAAAATACCTAATTTTAGTTATTATTCATGTGCTATTTAAGGGCATGTTTTCATACCCCATATTTCTGTAAGGACTGTCTGAATAACTAACACTCAGCATATGGAAGATTTATATTGCAAGACACCTTCCAAGGTACCCTATAGTAACTTTTTTAACCTCTTTTTAAAACAGAAAAATAAAAAGTGATGAAAAGTATTATGTAGATGGTTTATGCGGGACATCCAAATGTTGAATACCTCATAAATATTTTTGAGGATTAATATTTTGTTTGCAGTCCTCAATTAAAATTTATTTTCTTCCCTGGAAGAAAGAGAGAGCTGCATATCTTTGATGTAACTTGGACAACAAAAATCCTGGATATGAAAAACAAGGCCATTGAAAGCCCTCTTTCTGAATTGAGAATAGACAGTTCATGGCTTGTGTTTTGCACAAATTGTCTGTCATATTAGGAAAAGAAGAAATGGCTTCAGGTTGAGCCAGAGGAGGTTTAGATTGGCTGTTAGGAAAAACTTCCTCACTGAAAGGGCTGTCAGCCATGGGAACAGTCTGCTCAGGGCCGTGCTGGAGTCCCATCCATGGAGGGATGTGAAAGCCACAAGGATGTGGCACTTGTGGGTCAGTGGAGGACTTGGCAGTGTTGGGGGAATAGTTGGACTCAATGATCTCAGAGGCTTTTTCCAGCCTAAGCAATGGTATGAACCTGGTTGTCTTAATCACAAATGAAAAACATGAGGCCCTTTGAGAGGTCACTCCTGCATTTTCCAGTCTGCTGTTGTTTCTCCTGTTCCCCATGTCTCCCTCAACCACTGTGGCATTGCTGTTGACCTGAGGCACCTGAGTTGACAGTAGAGCATGAGTAGAGAAACCTTTTTTTTCTTTTCCTGCAGGTCTTGGGGAAGATATAAATAGTTAGGCATGGTGCTCAGGTGTTTGAATTTCTCCCCCCTAATCTCAGACACCCTTTATTTTATAATTTTATTTCATTATTACTGTACTTTTATTGATAAAGTTGTTTCATTCTCTCATAGCCAGCACTCTGTCAGTTGCTAATGTCTTCAGGGTGATGTCAGGTATTTGTGGTATATACTTTTTTTTTGGCTTACAGTATGCATCTGCTAACCTTTTCATATCCACTCCTCCAAAAGGCATTCTTTTCTTTTACCCATTTTTTTCCTACAATTTGCAATGTCTAGCATATGAAATTGATATGTCAAGTTTTATAAAAGGCTTAATTAAGTACTGGTAGAAAGGTGGACTAGAATTCTAGAGTTTTTTGGCAAATGACCCTTCTCGAGCATTGTGGATTTCACTGAACTAGAATGCTCACTCATGTTGCTGTTGTTTTGTTCTGAAATAATGCTTAGTTTTTCCACATTGTTTTAAACTTGTTTCTACAGTGAAATCTCATACATATAGATGTGTGTAACTGTATTTGCCTCTTTTAAAAATTTTAACTGTAGGGAAATATAATTCAGTGTATTATTCTTATTTTTTACAACTCCAGAGCATTGTACCTGCTCTCTCGCTCGTAGCTGGATTAAACACATCCTGTCTTCATCCTAAAATGGGTTATTTATTTATGAAAACTACAGAGGCCAAATGAGATCTTAACGACCCAAGTGCCAGAGCTTGCAGTTGTCCTGTGGCTGTTCAGATCTGGAAACATCATTTTTAGCTGTTTGACTACAGCAGAATCTTTCCAGCATGAAGTAGTACACAGACAATATGTCTCTCCCTAAAATAGAAATAATGCATTTTTTCTTTTTTTATCTTTAAGGGATTTTATCCATTTGAAATGCTCATGTCCATGTCAGTATTATTTGTTTTGTGCAAATAATCTTTTACTCGATGGAACTTTTTCTATGCATCTATTGCTAACAACATGCCTAAGCTTTCCTTTAAGCTTGATGGATAAGCCCTTAGCATTCTTTTACTGTTTTGTGCTCTTTTTCCTTCAGAAAGTAAACCAGTATAATTTTATGTATCAGTGTTTTCAATTGAAATGTCAGTTATTCTCTTGATTATTGACTGAATGTTTGCCAATCTTTTTATTGTCGTTTAACAAGGAAAGTCATTTGATAGGAGAAGCAGCCATGTCTCACCTGGCTTTCAAGCTCTCATGAATAAAGCCTCAAAAATACCTCAGTGGATCAGTGGTTTAAATGTTTTTTCAAGACATGCCAGGCTGTCACCTGTCACTCTGCTGTATGGATTCGACATCTCTGGTGTGTAAATAGCTGCAGCTTCTGGAGGGCACAGATGGAGTTGGATGGGTTTTAAAGAGTGGAGAGAATTCAATAAGAGCATTGGTAAAGATTCATCCCTTTACTTTCTCCCCAGCCAGGTCTAGGATTTTCAGAATTTGGTCAGTGCTGTGTTACTGCTCAGATCAGTGGTTGTTAATTCCAGTGGAAATCAAGTCTGGGTAATGCTGGGCTCTACTGCAAGGGTCCTGTGCTGCTTGGACTTCTACAATGCTTGGGATGCTGACTGGGAATGAATCACAGTAGTACGAGGGCTGGACAGTACTTGTTTCCTTGGCTGCATGAGAGCTTTATGCCAATTATTTGTTGTGGAGCATGATTTCATCTCCCAGGAAACACTAGCTTCCCTTTCCCCCTTTTGTCCTTTCTCATAAAGTTTGTGCTCGAGGTATTTTAGCTGCAAAATTATAAGATTTTAACTTCTGTCTTCTGTTTAAATTGTACAAGCTTTTCCTTTGGGTGATGGTCTTTAACTGTCTTGCCCATACATTGTCTTCTCAAGATAGATTGTTTTAATTTCTCTCTCTCTTGCCTTTTCCTTTGAAATCAGAAAATTCTACTGGGTGTATGATGTCTCTTGCCATCTGTGTGTAACCAGATCACTTAATTTTTAATGTTAGCTTCTAGGGTTTGGAAACTTTTTTTTTTTTTACCCGGAGGGGTTATTCTGTTTTTCTAGGAATTCCAAAATGCACTTTCAAGAAGGAATGGTCTATCAATGGAGATGTTTTGATAGCCAGAGTGAGAGGAGAGTGAAGTGTGGCAATCTGTGTATTCTTACACTGCCTCTGTGTGCACGGCTGCTCACAGTAAGTGTAGATCAGAGCAGTCCCTTGGGTAGGGATGTCAGCTAAATCAGTGCATGCCTCATGTCCTGAGCAGTATTTCAGTCATCTCTGAGAAGCTTTCACTCCAGATTAGAATTCTTACTCATTTATCTTATCTAGAAGAGACTTTTAAATAACTTCATCTGTTTTGTTTATGAGCATGTGTGAGAAACATTTTTCTTACTGTCTTTTCACTGTTAAACAAAGAAGTTCCTCGGTCAATTTGAAATTTTGTGTGGAGGAGATGGAGGAGGGGCAAGTATCCAATATGCATTTTTTTTTTGTTGTTATATTTGAAGAAGAAAAGGATGCTGGAAACAAGCCCTAACCCACATAAAGTAATGCTTTTTGCAAAGAATGATAGAATATATGTTCCTTATTGCATTTGAAGCCTTGTATTTGCACTTTTATCAACTGACTGTAAATACATTATCTCTTTTGGTAAGTATATGTTTCTATTTTATGTAAAATTTTGTTAACCAAGGGCTCTGTAGCTGTTACCGCTCTATGTTATGAACCTATTTTTATTATTAGTGGTAGTACTGGACATAGATCAGTGTTTTGTCTATTTAGCATAATTAGTCTTTTGTATTAATGTTTGCCTCTGTGACTTTCTGATGTGTTACTGGTTTTTCCAGACTTACCTTCAATTCATCTTTAAAAGAACAGATGAAAAAATGAGTGTAGTGACTTCCAAGTCAGCCTTTCTATTATCAGTTAACTTGTCCTAAATACTCCCTAACCTGGCCTATTCCCAAACATCACGGGTGCCCTTAAGCTGTAATAGAAACATTCAGCACAAACCTGTTAGAGGCCAATTAGTCTATTATCTTTCAGTCAACTAGACTGACATTATTGTGCTCTGTAGGCCACTTCAGTCTTTCTTAAATTATTTCAAGATTTCTGTTGTTTCATCTGCTGCACTTGACACTTACCTTTTTGTATTGTCATTTTTATTACACAGCCTGATTATTCTCTGTTCAGCTCTTGGGGCTTGCTTACATTCTTATTTCCATTCCCATTTCCATGTGCCATGGACTGTAGAACTTATGTTTTTTGGTTTTTTTTTTCAGCTGCTGGAATCTGACCTGCATGTTTAGGATAAAAAATTGAGCACTCATTTGCATTTTGCTGCTCTTTCACTTTCTTCTTGCCTGCTTTTTCCTTCTTTTCAGCTCTATCCCAGTGCTGTACTGTGAGGCTTGGAACAGATATCCATTTTGGGAGCCTTTTGAAATTTTTCATGTTAATATTGGAGAAAGGATACAATTTGCTCATCAAGTATTTGAATGCCTGTTTGAACACTTGAAGGAACTGAGGTGGGTCTCTCTGAACAAGCCTTAGAATCTGCCTGAATGACTTAAATTCCATAGGGGACAGTTGTTATGAGAAATGCTGCATTTTGCAACCTTCCCCTCAGACATTAAACTTGTCCAGGCAGTTAAAGGCGTTCACCATGTTAGTGAAGATGTAGCATAAATTCCTCTGTCTTCAAATTCAATTTTAATTCTCAGCTGCCCCCTATATCTAAGAGATGTACTCCAAAATATCTTTTTTTTTTTTTTTTTTTTAAATTCAGGCATATTGGGCCTATATATCCTAGTTGCAAGGGAAAAACATGTCATATCTTCTCAGTATCTATATATGCCTTCATTAGAAAAACTTGTCTCTCTCTCTTCCCCTCTCAGAGAGGGAGAGAAGTAGTGAAACTGGAAAGCATCTTCTGCAGTCAGAATAACGGGGTTTCGTGTGGATTGTCAATAATTGTGTATTTCATCAGGAACTGTTATGAAAAGCTTCCCAGCTTGGCCCTGGGGAAGAACAAAGGCTTGTATAGACCAAGATTTCTGAAATTTCTTCTGTGGCCCACCACAGCCTCCATCCATGTCAATCCAAGAGACTTCTGAACTGTTTTAACCTCTTAGTGATCTTTTCTCCTGCACTTTTTCACAATTCAGAATAATCTTTACTTCTCACTGCTCTTCACTTCCACATCTATTGGCAGTTTTGTCACCCTTTGGAATTCTCTCTCAGTACAGGGGACAGAATGCTTTCACACACCACCATTAGGATAGAACCATTGAGGGCTAAAGAATGGTGCCTCTTCGGAGATCTATTTTAAAATTATTTTCTAGAGACTGCATGGATTCCAAAAGAAAGCTTCTTCATGTGGAAATGAAAAGGCATAAATATGTATTTTTCCGTAAGATGTCATTATGAAATCCATAATAACTTTTTGTGCTCAAATATCCTTCCTTTAATTGCATTTGTGAAAATCCAACAGAGTAAACAAAAATTTAATTTACTTGTGCAATAGGAACAAGATTAATGTGTATTATGATGGTACCTGGGGCAGAACAAAACCTATTTTTCCCCCCTCAAATTAAATTAATTCTTGATCAAGACGATCTGAAAAATACAAATAAATTGTTTCATCTTTGAAAGGAGGAAGATGTGAAGTAGTCTGTTGGATAAAATTATGTGATGTTAAGTCACTTTTGAGAATGTAGCTATCTTTTCAGCATTGCTGGATGAGGAATTTGTACATTATGGCTCGTAGCTACTGGATTCTGTTAATGTTCAGCAAAAGTACTTTGAATTGCCCAATTTTGTATATATTTCTTCTTATTATAAATAAGTGCAGTTCTTTCAAACACTTGGGTAATCTGGGGATATGGAAAAAAATCAAATGGCCTTTCATTAAGTATTTTCTCTACAGATGGACAAATTTTTCTTTTACTAAAAGTTAACAAGATTAAGTGAATAAACAGGTTGTTGAATTGTTTTGCTATATGCTATAAAAAGCGTATTTTTATATTTGCAAATATCTTTTCATAAGGTATTTACAGAAATTATATTTGAAATGGTAATAGGATTTATTAGCCCAGACTAGGATTTAGAAAGCAGTAATGCTCTTTAAAGATTAAAGTTTGGGATTTTTTCTTTATAATTCAGCCTTCAGTCAATCAAGGATTTCATTCTCAATACTGTTGAAAAGGCATTTGACATGTAAAGGCCTTGTGTGCTCAGTATAAAGTATGAACTTATTGAGGATAATCCTGATTTTGTAATTGAAGATCTGAGAATTTCTTGTTTATAAAAATAGTTGAGTTCCCTGAGTTTGCTTCATTTGAGTATCAGTTCATGAAAGAATGTAAATGGTAAAGATGAACATAACTTGGTGAATGTCTGATTTTGGTGTGGTAGCCAGGGCTTGCAGTGGGGAGCCCAGATGGCTGTGCTGCAGTGAACCTCTTTCCATGTGCATCCACTACAGTGTGGATTGTCACATATGCCATTCAGTTGGTTTTCCAGGAACTCAGAATCTCTTTGGGGTAGTTGGGTATAAAGTTGTATTTGTGATTTGGTCCAAAGAAGGAAGGTAAGGATGGGAGCAAGTTGTATGATGTGGCTATATGAGAAAAACTGGGAGCTCCATGGGATACAATAGGCAGGGAAGTGCTTTTCTCCTTCAAACTGTAAATGTAACCTGCCCTTTTGCTTGTCCCTCATTTTCTGGTTGGAACTGAAACTTTGTGTGCCACCATAATGATTCTTTCAATCCTTTGCTTATTCACTTTGGATGCAGTGTTGTGGTTTGCCCTTCTGCAGTGTGGGCACACTAAGCTTGGACACAGATCATTAATGGATCTTTGACCTTTTTGTGGGTTACCCTTTGAAATTGTTCCGTGACTTGTCCACTCCCAGACTCTGTAAAAGATAAGGGGATAACAGATCTGATAGAAAAGGGGCCTTGAAGCAGATATGCTCTCATATCTCTGTCATTTCTTGCTCAAGTGACTCTCAGGTCCTTCGGTTTGCTAAAATCAAGCACAAATATCTGTAGAAGATAAGGGCAGGACCTCTTTCAAGGATACCAGCTTTTCTTAAAGAGGAGGATTTAGGATGATGGGGAACAAGGAGAGATTCGGGATGTGTCAGGAGGAAAGTTTTTCTGTTTTTGGGAGAGAGGAAGCTCACAGATGTGTAATTGGAAGGACCGGAGATGTGGCAGCAATGGGAAGCCAGAAAGAGGGGAGCAGAAGGAGGGCTCTTTGTAGCTGGAGAAATGTGGAAAGAAAAAATATTAGTGGAAGAGATGGATGTCTGCCTTACAAAGTGGGAAGACTCAAGAATGAAGTACACAATTCCTTTTTATGAGGAATCAGTAAGTGTCCTTGGAGTCTTTCAGGTGTATGACATGAAGTCACAGTTAAAGCTGTACAGACAGAATATTTATTTGCTGTACATATGCGTTGGAAAGATTGACCTATAGCTGGTCATTTGGAAGATGCCAAGATCAATAGAAACAACAGACTGACTTGAACTGGCTTTAATTCTAGCAGCTCTTTTATATCTAGTATTGGCACTAAGAGCAGGCTGTGTGTAATTATGAGAACTTTTTTCTGCTGCTGCTGATTAACTAGAGAAACATAATTTATTAGTGTTTTTAAGCATCTTTATACTGATACTATTTCATTTTCATAAGAGTGGTTCAAAACTTGCTGTGAGCAGTGGAATAGACAACAATGCTGTAAAATGCTTTAGATTTCTGTTTAGTAGACAGAAAATTACATAGTGAGTCAATTTTATCATAAACTATTGCGACTTGTGCAAAATATGTTGAAAGAACTACATGTGAACTTTCTGGAGACATGGCTTCTTTAAGCCATTATTTATTGGTCAGAAGTTTGAGACCAAAGTAGCCAAGAACCACCATGCAAAGCACTGCAGTAACAACCTCTCTATTAAAAACCTCACAGGACTGTAGTAAAAACCCTGCTGTGTTCTGCTCTGAAAACCTTTGTGACTATAGGGATGTGAAATTTATGGTGTTCCAGAGTGAAGGTTCTGGTTTGTTCCCTTTCTCATCCTGATTTATCACATTTTCTGTCTATTAATAATGAGTTCTTGTTTCTGTTGGTCTTTTTGACAGTACTCAGGGTGGTGATGTCTTTTGTTTTGCAGCATCATCCTTACAGAAATAATGACCTGCACTCCTGTAATCTAACCTAGTGATCCCGAGGCAATGCAAAATGTGCTCCTCTGAAACTTTCTTATAAACTTTATAAAGTCTTCTGTTCATTCTAGCATTTAAAATTCAACCTTTATTTGGCAAACAGACTTCTTTGGCCTGACAGTCACAGCTCTCCTAGCTGTAAGCAACTGCATCAACTTCCAGCCCCTTGTAGGAAAGAAGTAGACCAGTTTTAAATATTGATCTTATTTTACTTACATGTCAGTGACATGGGGCCCTGGACACTCAGTCCATATATTTCTGGTATTTTCTTATATGTCTCATGACAGCCTCTTTCAAATTATTAATATATTCAAAATATTTCAAATTATTAGCTTTCTGGAGAGACACTCTGCATTTAATGCCACTAACAGAGAGCCTGGTTTTATATCTCAGAATAGATGTTCTTGACCAAATAGTTATGAAGTTCTTTGGTACAGAAGAGGATAGAATGAGTATAGTCAAGAATGGTGTTTGGAGAGGAATTTGTACTGTTTATTTGGTATTTGTATTGGAGATGATGTGGGAAGGAAAGCCTGAGCAGCAAATGAGCTGTGCCAGTGGAGCTGCAGGAGAACTCCAAGAACTCCCGCACGGCTCACCGGAGCCATGTGTGCAATGAGAGGAGATTCCTGCCCCAGGCACTACTCAGAGGTTGGCAGGAGTTCCTCGGGGTAGGCTGAAGACCTAGAATAGACTGAAAGTAACTTTCCTTAATAGTTCAGGTCATGAACAGTCATAGGAGTAAACAGGCTTTTTTGGTCACTACTGCATTAATTCTTCAAAAGCTAACACAGTGGAGTCACAAAGCTTTAAGACTGAGTCCTGTTCATTTGAAGAGAAGTTTTTGAATATGTGCTAGGCTAAATTTAGTTTGTGCTCTGTTTGATTTTGTGACTTGCAAGAGTGTGTGCAGAGTTGCTGCCCAGTGTTGACCTCTGAGGCTGCCCATGTAAACCCCAGTGTGTTTGGATGTTGGGCTGTGTCCTGAAGTGGCAAAGCTTTTCTCTTTCCTTGCATCTGATAGGGAGTAGTGCACCTGACACCACTTAGATTAATTGAACTTGTACCTTAATTAACTCATGATGCTCTGTGTTTATTCACAGAAAAAAAGGTAATTAATCAGCAGGAATTTGGGTCTTTTAATTTAAACAGATGTCTGGTAAGATCCCTGGTGTCAGCACTGGCAGGTTCAGCCCAAGATGGGACTGCTGTGGGGAGCACAGAGACTGATGGTAGGGGGCTGTGCCTATGGAGAATGTCACTGAATCCTAACAAATGGTCCCTCTGGCCATCTGGATCCTGACAGACAAACAGGGAGAGATCAGGTGTAGCCAAGGACAGCAGACAAAGGTGGGCTGGCAAAGGAGTTGTTGCAAAAAAGCTCTGGAAGTCCTTTTTCAGTGGTGAGTTTGTGCAAGAAAAAGTAATTTATCAGTGGTAAAGAAAGGCTGTATAGAGAAATTAAGGGAGAATGGCCTTTTTTCTGTGTTTTTTGCTACAAGCCTCTTAGTCCAAAGAGTCCTGCTTTGTGTAAACGCAGAGCCCCTATGTCCTCTGCCAGAACTTCCTTTTGTTCCTCTGTTGTTATACCCCATGCAGTTTCTGGATAGGAAAATGCATTTCATTGAAGTGGTGCGTCTGGTTTTTATGCACTAGTTTAGGAATTTGTGGGATGGAAAGGTGTAATCTGTCTTAATAATAGTTTTTCCTGTGTATGTTGGATTTTGCAGTGTAACTGTACTTTAAAGATGTTGCTTTCCAGAAAACAGCTAGTGGAAACACAGAAATATTATTTTGAATGCTGCTGAAATCAGTATGACTTCTCATCTAATACTTAATAGCTGATTTTTTTCCCCCCTATAAATCTGTGTAGTGCATATTGCCTAATTAATTGTTGTCAGCTACTGTCTGACCCGTGGTTGTGGGAAATCCTTAGCCTGAATTTATGAGGGGAGAAACTGTGCTGTAGTGTATGTGGGATTAGTGGCTCTGAAAATGGCATCATTGTTTATAGCAGAGAGAGTGGAAAGCCAGTGTGAATGTATGTGGGCCACAGGAAAAGTCTTTCTAAAACAAAATTCTTAGAATCTGCCTTTGACTGTCTTGGTTTTTTCTTAGAAACAATTTCAAGTAGGTGCCTTTCTTTATTCTTGCTTCCTCATTCTCATTGACATTTGAGAGAATGTTTTCCTGGCTCTTCAAGTGAGACCTGAGGGAGATGTCACCCCCCTGACTGAGAGCTGTTATTCAATTAGATCATTATTTGAGAGTGGCCTTTCCTAATGCACTGTGCAGGGGGCACAATGTGAACCTGACTGAAACCAGTTATAAACCAGCCAAAGAGAAGGGAGGGGTGTCACTGCTTGACTTTATTACTAGTGTATGGTGATAAGGTGTTAAGTGCAAGCATGTAGAGGCAGAAAGTGATGGACAAAATATTATTTGCCTGCTAAGAATTTACTTTTCTCTTTTAAGCTAACAGAAATGCCAGTAACAACTGTGCTGTAGCATCCGATCTGATTTAGTGGGCACTTATTCTGTAATTAGTGCTCTCAATTTAGCATCTGTTTTTGAGGCAGCACAGCAGGTCCCAAGGTAATCACAATGCATATGCTTGTGTGGAGTATCTTGAAGAATCAAATTCTAAAATCAAAGTTCTCTTTGACTGTATCTATGAATGTTGCTACTTTTCCACCGGACTACGGAAGCTACGTGTTCATCCTTACTGAGGGGAAATAAAGACATAGATGCCTCTATTTATATCTCCTAATGATCACTGCTAAAATCTCCCTGTGGCTGACTTGATGTAAACAGGTATCCTTGATTCCATGGAGATGGTGGTTTTTGCTGAGAGCTCAAAAGGAAAGACAAAAAGTGTGTTGGTGTCTGTATCTTGTTACTTCGAAAACCTTCATATAGGATGGAAATAATTATTCAAAGGTTCACAGTATTTCAAAGAAATAGATCTGAGGGAAGTAAAAATGTGGGTATTTTGTAAACTGTGCAATAGGTAGATGATGTTTAAAAATGTAAATATTTCTTGCCCAATCGATCAGTGCTTCTCACTGTTGGGTCTTCAGCAACACCTCCGTATGCAAGAGAAATGACTGCAGCCTGCATTGTCATCTGTAAAAGAATGCTTATTTAGCTCTAAGGCCAACTTTTTCATTTTTTTTCCCTGTAACATAACAGGTACTTCCTCAAAACAATCTGTTCTGTTGTGATTGTAGATGTTCTCTGGGTTTTTAATATGGAAGTACCTCTTTATTAGAAGTACAAAGTAATTTTCTGAAATATTGCTTTCTTTGGCTTTAGGAAAATTGTAGGATTGGAGTGGGGGAGTATTTTTCAAGTGATTGCCTGAATATAAATAATGCATTGAGATATTCAGATTAAAATTCAGAATTGTTTGTTCAAAAATATGCAGCCATTAATCTCAGAATGGAAGTGTCATTTTGGTTTTCATATTTTCAGATGAAAAACATGTCTAAAAGAAAAGAGGGGTTTTTTTTTGTTCTAATAAGCAGAGAACAATAAACACAAAGCTGTGATTGTCATATGAACTTTCCTGCAGCAGTATAGCAGCAATCACTCTTCTGTGTTGCACTAATACCCCTCAAATAGCATAATAAAACATTGCATCATAAATAATTACCTGGTAATTGTGTATTTTTCTTCCATGCTTGTATTATCATATCCTGGCTGGTGCTTTTCGATTCTTAGACACAGAACATTTATGTATTTAAGCCATATTGACAATAGCTCATTGTCTAGTTGTTGAAAATGGAAGGGCAAGAGTTTTCTTTTCTAGTGCTTCTGTAGAAGTTTCATAAGTTTTAAAGCTCTCAGGAAATGTTTTGTGAACTCAAAAGCCTTCCAGTGACATCAGTGGTTTTTAAGGATCAGAACCAACTGTTTGCAAGTCACTGGAAAAGTGAACTCAGGAATGAGCTGTGGAAGCAGGTCAGGGGGCTGATGCCTGGCAGAGATTGGCACTATGTGGGTGTCTTCTTTACAAATGATGTGTTATTGTTAGATGGGTGTCATGCTCTGGGGTTCACTGGTAGACTTACAAATTGCTTACTCTGTTTTTTCTACAGATTTAAGTTAAAATGAGCATATCCTAGAACTCTCTTGCCTTCCTGATGTTGGGCCTGCTGAACGAGTGCACAGTCCCAGCTTCCTGAGCAGCAGTGCCCCTGCCATTGCAGAAAGTTCTCTCGTTTGCTTACAAATTCCTGAGTATAAAATGAAAACTCTTTCAGCTGATTTATATGGATGATATAGCCATCCATTGTTTTGCTGTGTCCCTTTTTAAAAGAAGATTTCTTGGTTTGGTTGTCTGCTACCTCAGACATGCTCAACATGAACAGAATGAAGGGTGGGGTGTTTGTGTCCCTTCGTGACTCTGTCCTGGGCACAACTCCGTGCCTTTTAAAAAGAAGGAGCATTCAGTAGAAGTGTTCATGTAGAACTACCTCAAACCCCTGCTTAGTCCTTTCACATCAACTTTTCCAGGCCATGCTTTGTTATTAGATTTCCCACAGAATCAATCCTTAAAAATAACTAGCTTTTTTTGGCTAACTAGCTTATTATATTTAATCACAGTACAGTAAATTTAGGAGACTTATGGAATGCATGGGATAGGATGTGGCACTTTGGGGACTTTCTTTGGGGTGAATAGGATCACATCAGTCCTCATTTCTTAGGCAATAAAAAAATAAAATAGCTTTTTGAGTTTTGGAATTGTTAGAGTTGTGGAAACTGTTCGAAGAAGTTGTGGAAACCATTGCAACTTGCAAACTATGTAGGAAACCTGTTAGTTTTTCAAAAGTGCTTTAATGTCTTGCTATTGCCTTCCAGCAAATTTGTGTACTTGCTTCATTTATGAAAATTAAGTTCTTGTTATATTTAGGGTAAGATAATATCCTAATATCCACAGGAATCCTGTGGGAAAATTTTATTACCAGCATTTGCCTTGGGTAATACCTTATTCCATATAATGATGAAATAGGTCTTTTTGTATTCTCTGGGGTAATTCAAAAACATCTGCTTCACATTAGCTCCTGCAAGTACTTTGTTTAAAAGAAATGTATTAAAGAAACCTTTCGCAGCTTTTAGTAGAGCAACTGTCTCTTATTTAGTCTTGGGCTAAGTGCTTTCCAATATGAATGATTGCTCTAGCAGCAAGGACAATTAGAACACCAGCCTGCAATAAAACAGCACCCAGTCCTATTTGCAGAGTATTAATGGTCTGCTTTCCCAGCATGTTATGATCCAGATAATGCAAAATGAGCTGCTACTAAGAGTTCCTAGAATTTTATAATGCTTTATTATATCTCTTCCTCTTTTTGCAGCAGCTGCCATAAGTGAACAAATTAGAGACCATAGGTGGCAGAAATTTTGCAAAGGTGTATGATGATCCTCAGATCTGTGATTCTTCATTCCTGAATTAACAGTAATTTTGTTGTTCATCGGTGTTGCTGTTACCTTGTCTCCTTTGTTTTCCAGTCAGAAAAGCATTGGAATTTTTATTCAATTATTGTAATGATTTAATCTGAAACTATCTTCAGAAGATAAGGCTGAGAGCTATTTTTAGTAACCTTCCTGTCTGGTCTTATTCCATTACCACAGTTTCATTAGTATTCAGGCCTGTTGTTCTCTCTTGTATCTGTCCTATAGTTCTTGTTTTCAGGCAAAACTAAATTTATGGCTGCATTTTTACCCTCTGATCCCAGACTGATTTCTTCACTACAGAATTCGCTCAGCATTACAATATGAAAGTCTGTGCCCCCCACAGCTGCCTGTTGTTCCCTGGGGATTTGAAGCCTCTGCAGCTTCTGCTTCAGCCTTTCTTACTTAGCAGTGACCAACAGTAACAAATTATTTACTGGTAGATTTACATCACTGGTTTGCCCCTGTGTCCTTTCTCTGGATGTGCTGTAATATTACCATGCTGCACATTCTATGGCTTACTGCTGAACTGATACATATGAAGTTTGAACTCTCTGAAATATTTGAAATCAACATTTTATTGCTGATTCCTACAAATGCTTACCATGCAAATTCACAGAAGTGGATTTTTCTGTGTGTATGTGTAATACTTATCATTTCATGTAATTTTATATCCTCTGTATAAGAAAGGAAGCAGATGGTTCAGAGGTAGGATTTTTTTTTCCCCCACTTGTTGATTTAACTTTAGTTTCCAAGGGATATTTTTTTTAATTTGAAGCAGATTTTTTTTCTGCTCTGTTTTAATCTTTCTGATAATGCTGATAGAACATAATTGTGTCACAGCTGACTATCAGTAATTACATTTGGAATGTTTATTGCACACCCAAAAGGCACCTAATCTTTTGTGATATGTGCCAATATTTAGTGATGACTTGACCAGCTTTTCTGAATTGTTGTGGGCTTCTATTTCATGCACCACCCATTGGTGTTTGAATTGGTGGAAGCTTCTTCATTAACCTTCCTGTGCTATGTAAGCACATATGTGGCATAAAGAAACACTTACATAGCTGCCATGTTGTGTGTTTTGTGGTAATAGTTATGGATTTAGAGAAAATTTTGCTTTAGTAGCATAATTGCAGGAGAATTCATATTGTCATTGCTGCAGGGAGATTCTGGTTTTATCTTTTTAGTAGGTGTGCATGTTTCACTTGATCTCAGTGTGTTGGTGATTTAAAGCCATAATTTGTTTGTATTTGTAAAATATTTGCATTAATTTACTTCCTTCTTGTTTCACATCCTAGTGACAAACCTACTGACTCTCCTCAGCCTCATAAATCACACAATATTGTAAAGGTACATATAGAGCAAAATAATGCATCAGCCTTTGACTACCTTGTTTCTCTGTGACCTGTCAGCTCTGAATCAGAGAACAGTGGAAGATGGGACTTCACTGTATGTGTATAATTTCTTTCCAGAACCTGAGAGTGTTACCAGTGGTAAATATCCATGTCTTGGATCTGTAGTACTCCCATAAACTCATCACCTTGAGCACTTCTCTAGTGCTGCTGTATGAGTCTTCCCAGCAGGCACCTCATACATGAGCGGACTGCGAGGCACGAGGGCTCTGAAATACCAAGATACTAAATGAGTTTTCTGGTCAACTCTGACAGGAGAGCCAAGTGAGTTATTCCTTTCTCATGCTGTAATTGTAATCCATCCTGCCTTTGCCTGATTATCTCGGAGCTTCTGTCTGACCTGTGCACAGCTTTGTTGTTGAGCACAGTTGTTGTTGAGCACAAGTGGGAAACATTTACCAGTGTCTTCTGGGCTATCCATTTGTAGCTATTTCTTATCACAAATTCAGGAACAGTGTCTGTGTTAATACTTTTAAAAGCCAGCCAAGTGGGCAGGAGGTAGCTCTGCAGAGAGTGTCAGGTTTTTTAAGCACTTGCAATAAGCAAATAGCAAAATGTGTGTGCAGCTCCCAAACCAGTTCCGTTTCTACGAAGTAATTTGTAGCTAGCTAGCAGGATCACAGTGCCATGAATGCTCATTCTAGCTAAATCTCTCCATATTTTGAGGTTTGTTCAGATGGAAGATGAATGATTGGTCCTGAAGCAAAGCAAAATGCACTCCTTTTGAGAGGTTGAAATGATTTCAGCTTCACCAGAAAATATGCTGATTTTTTTGAACTCATCTTAAAATACAGAATACTCAGCCCTATCTTATTCCATTTCTTTGACCTTTCTGAAATGGATTTGATGGCAATTTCACATGTAAGTAACAGATAAACAAGTCAGACTATAAAACAAAAATTATTAGTATTAATGTTTTACTCCAGAGCTGAGGCATGGGTACTTAACTTATGATTTGGAAATGAATAAACTGTAGTTTACAGCTCTGAATTGCTAAATCTTTAATGCAACCTTGACTGACTCAGCAGTGCTTACAACCTTCAGCTTCAACCCTTGTGGTATGTGAAAATGCCATTAAGTCATGGACCGTTTGTCATGCAACATTTGAAGATTTCCTGGGGACAGAGCAGTAAATTTCAGAGTAAGGCAAAGGAAATTTTTGTCTATTACTGATTTCTAGCCCACTGGTGTGTCCTATAAATTTGAAAAAGTGTGGCTCAAAAAGGATTGAGAAATTAGAGCCTAAATTAAAAAAAAAATAAATTGAATGGATTAATATTTGGGAGCATTGTTTGACTACTGAAAAGCACTTATAAAAAGTTTTTTTTTTCTAAATTTCATGGCATGTGGACCCTGAAGGAGTCCTAAATGAAGTTGTAGCTCAGTGTGCAGGTGCAGTAGCCTTTGTGAAATTAAAAAATACCTGCAGGGGACCCTGCTTTCCATGCTGTCAGTGCTCCCGGAGCGTTTAACCAGGCTGGTGTCTGGCATTGCCAGTGCCTGCATGAAGGGAAGGAGAACACCAAGTTCTTCTATGCAAGTTTTGTTCCTTGAATTATGTTTAGGAGCAGTCATCTTTTCATCTTAGTGGAACTGCTTCAGGAAAAATAATAAGTGGGGAAACTCTTCTACTGTAGCTAAATAGGGAAACTATTGAGGCCATCAGGGCAAAGTTATATTTAAATCAAGGAAATATAGTTGTTATCACTGCAGAAAGGATGTATTGATGTACATTGACTAGTGTATGGCTTCATTGCTGTTATCTCTTGCAAAATTCAAGTGGATTATTTATCATGTTGCTAATGAAGAGTCAGTTTTAATGCTAATCTGCTCAAATACTGTGAGAATCAATCTGTAGAATTAGTTTATTTGTAATGAAGATTGTAGCTGCCATGGAAATTGTGCATGATTTCTTCAGTCATGAAGTTTCATTAACTACAACAGCATAAGGAACAGGTTGGGTTTTTTGGGGGAAGGAAATAATCTGGAGAAGGTGAAAAATTGGAGAGCACAGTATGTGCTGGTTTTTTATGCCCCTGTTTTACTGAGCCAACAAGAGAAATCCTGCAAGTTTGAGAGCTGTCACTGAGGAATGAAGAAAATCCTGTCATTAATGTTAGATCTCATGAGAATTTAGGTGCTTGGTAGCTGCTGAAAGGAAAGAATACTTAAATGATGGGAGGAAAACCATGGAATTTTAGGAGGAAACAGTGTAATTTTATTGTCTCAAACAGATAATGTGTTTCTGAATTACTTCAATGAGTGAATCTTGCCTCAGTGGTTTACTCAACATTCCCACACACAGGGGTCTGTCTGCTATCTGAGTTAGGCTTCCCCTTTGCCAGGTGCAACCTTTTATTTGGTTTTGGTACTCCCAAAATATTGCATTTTGAGCTCTGGGGAAATTTGTTCCAGCAGCTCTAGTCTTGCTTGAGAGGTGCCTTTAAAGGTTACTGCAGTATAAAGCGACGGTAAATCAGTCCCTAAAGATAATTAAAACTATAAATTGGCTCATACAGTGATTGTCCCTTTGAAAAGGAAGACAGGTTACAGTAATTTCCTCTATGGCCTGGGTTCAGAGCACGTGTAGGATTACGAGGACAGGATGACATACATCTCATATGTGATGCAAAACACTCTTCCCCAACAAAAGCTTTATTACAGAGTCTGTGATCTCAAAAGTTTTAATTTATATAAAAGTATTTCTGAAAAAGTATGGAGTTGACAAATAAGGAAAGTCCCTTGTGTCAAAGTGTTCATTTAGGGGATTACTCTAAATCATGGGAGCTTTTTGGTATGATGAAATCATATCTACTGCATGGAGATGATTTATTAAAAAAAAACTGCTGGGGATGAAAATTATTTACATCTTAGGGGAAATATAAATCTCCTGAGTATCTGAGCCACTCTGCCTCAAAGCCAGACCACCTTGAAATCTGCTGCTGATTTTTCTCCTGTTATTGAGAACATTTCTATTGTGCATATTGCCCACAGGTAGATAAGCAAAATAACCATTAGTCCTATGTTTCTCTCTGTTTTAAGGTGCCACTTAACAAGATAAAGTAGAAATACAAGAGCTAGCTGCCAAAATCCCAGGCTGAGGAGAGCCCGATTAACACTAAACTGTATTTACTTAAGTAGAGAGGATGTCTCAGATGAGCGAGGACTCTGTTTCCCAGGTGGGGTATTCCCTGGAATATTCCTTGCTTCATCATAGGCTTTCTTAAAAGTAGCAGATGACTTTGTTGTTGTTTTTACAGCCTTTGCGAAATATGGATCATATCCTCTAGACTGTGTTGTCCAGAAATACTGGGATTTGTCCCAGTATTTCCAGTTAGCATCAGCCTGAACTTGGTAGAAATACAGTTGGACTCCAAGTTACAGGAGCCTATTTTCATAATGTAGGACATTACTCCACATTATTTTCCCTGCAAACAGTGATTCTCATTAGATTAAGATTTATGAATCACAGAACAATTTGGGTTGGAAAAGACCTTTAGGATCATCAAGTCCAACTGTTAATCTAGCATTGCTCATGAAAACATGGAACATATTTTGTCAACAAGTCTGTGCATCTTGTAGCTTAGTTCTCACAACAGTACTTCCATAGAGTGACAACAGGACTTCCACAGACTCACAGAGGAGGCAGAATAAGTGTGAATCTTTAGCTCCTACCAGGAGACAAAAAGTTTATTCAGTGTGGAAGCAACTGAATATGTAATTTTTTATTATGCAGAAGTGTTACCCTGTTTTCTTATGGGCAACAAAATAAATGGCTTATTCACCCGGCTGAACCCTTTTTCCATCTCTATTCAGTAGATGTAGAAAATAAATTAGATTTCTAACCTAGGTGCTGTATTGATGGATTCTATTTGATGAGCTCAAGTTGCACATCCTCCCTGTTTTTGACATGAGACTGTATTGCCATAAAATATTGCTTGTGTGAGGTATTGCAATGAAGTGTTTCCACTGGTCACGTACTGGAATGCAGATTTGTGAGGAAGAGTTTTGTTGTGCTGAACACACTTCAAGGAATATCTTTTCCAGACAGAAATTATATGTTGCTGCCAAAAAGTAAAAGCCTACAGAAAAGCATGATAATACATTTTTTAGGCCATTTATGTGTTGCCCAATGCATTGAGTTTTGTATCCTGAAAAAGAGTGAGGTAAAGTGATCTTACATGCAGCATCTTTTTATAACAATAATATCAATGTAGCATTATCAGGAAAAATAAATGCCAATATGTTTTGGAAGTGTAGATATATATTTGAAATTTAATTTCTAGTGTTAACTTTGGTTCCTTGCTGTTTAGGCTGCAGTCCCTTAAGTTCACTTAAAAGGAGAAAGCACCTGGCTTTTACAGTGATTCAGACTTCATTATATTCTCTGTATGTTCTTGAGAGTATAGATCTGTGAATTTCTTTATTTCATTGTACTCTGTGGTCCTTTGGCTTGGGCAGATTGTTACTTTCTCAGCTCTGTTTCTCTTGGAATAAAAAAGGAATAATGCCTATTGTGAGAAGTTCAAGAAACTTTCAGGGCTGTGAAGAGACAGTGTTTTATGCTTGAGTTTTAAACTAAAGTCTGTCCAACAGGTTTGTGGTTTTTAAAGGTGATATGTTTGTAATTGGGCTTAAGTTAGTCTGTGATTTAAAAAAAAAGAAAAAGTATGGAGATTGAAAAAAAGGGGAGGGATGCTTTGTAGAACCCAATGTTTTTAGCAGTTTGCTCAAAACTTTCATATGTTGCTTTTGTACCTCATTTTAAAGCCAACACATCTCTGGAATTGATTTTTGAATGATGGATAGATCATTAGAGTGCTGTGGAGTTGTGTATGGGATGATTGCTACCTATCCTGTGCTAGCATGTTGTGTTTTCAGTTCAGGCAGTCATAGGAAAATAATAGCTGCTGCCCTTCTGATGCAAAGGTTCACAAGGAGCTGCTTATTTGGATGGAGAGCCTGTCTCAACAGAAGGAAATAATATTGGCTGTAAGAAACCTTTGCTGAGAGCCATCAACAGCTATTAGCACAAGTAGGATGCTGGCTGTCACTTGGTTGTGGATGCTGTTGGTCCCAGTGGTTTGTCAGCCGCGTTGTTGGTGACAGTTTTCTGTGAGCTGCTTGCTGAAGGCACTCACTGAACTAAAGGGGGCTGCTGTGTCAGGAAAGGTGTAAAAATGGGAAACACCAGATTTCAGAGCACAGGAGGTGTGTTCAGACTTCATACTGAAGTCGAGCTTGAGATTTTAGTTAGTCTGGATTGCGAACCAAAGTCCTTTCAGAATATGATGAATGATTTCCAAAAACTGAATTTTATATACCACTATTAAACTATTGTTAGGAAGCAATAGATGAGAACCCTGAAAATGGGATAATAAATCTTTCATGTTACCTTTTTGAAATGCTCCACTGATTTATGTAGTTGGAGAGCAAGACCTCCATTCCATATCAACGTGCCGAAGCAGGACTGTGGTGCCAGTGTTCAATTCAAATATTCAGGGCATGGAATGGCCCCTGAGAGCTGTGACAGGTAGTGGTGGGCAAAGCTGTTGTGAAGACTTAACAGTAGTGATTACCAATACTACAAGAAGCTACACAGAAACGATGAAGTGGGTTTTGAAAGTCTGAAATGCATTGCTAGGAATAAGATGGAAGGCTTAAGTTTAGCAGTGGAGCTGCATAAATTGGTGCACAATGGTCTTTGAGGACTCCTGTGTCATTGTAGGCATACAAACCTTGGCTTAGAATAAGATAGAAGCAATAACTAAGGCTGGTTTTGTTCCAAAGAACGTGATGAAAAGATGGCTTTGTCACACACAGTCCCTGATCACAGACATCAGGGAATAGATGTGATAACTTCAGGCAAGGCATGAGGTGTGTGGAGACTCGTACAGCTTGTATTTGCTTAAGTCTGTTTGTTCTGCAGATCTGAGGGACAGCTGTTTGTGCAGCACTTCCATGGGGTCTTGTGAGTTCTCAGTAACTACACACCATATTGCTTTGACATAAATGGAGTGCACACTTCTAATTTCTCCAGTGTCTCCAGTGCTGGGAGGAGCAGCAAAGCTGTCATGATTATTCTTAAAAAAAAAAAAAGAAAAAGTAATGCCTAAGAACAAAATCCTAGGGCTCATGGACCATGAGTATTTACATAGTAGCATGAGTGCATTTAAATAAATGAGCCTTTAAAAATCCTTTTATAACACTGGAGTGCATTAACAGAAAACAGTGCTGTGCAATCACAGCAGCAAGAGAAAAGCTGTTTGTAGTATGTGTGTGTGCTGATACAGGACTCTGTTCAGAGGTTACACTGATAAATTATTTTCCCATGTAGGAACAAGCAAGCTTTCCCTTAACATAAGCACCCTGTGGTGAGCCATAGAGATTCAAGTAGTACTGTTTGGTTTGTGGTACTAATTATACACCCTGCTCTGGAGCATTCCTGGACCATGACCCTGTCAAACCAGACACCATTGGAATTGTTAACTACACCCTAGTGGTTGGCCAGGCCTGGGATTACAGAACTCCAGGGAGACAGCCGATGCTCAGCTCTGGGTAAAGCCTGTTATGCTTTCTGATAATCTCATGTACCTTCATCCAATTATGCTTTTAAGTGGAATTTGCCTCAGTAACCTGTGATGAGGTTGCTCTGGGAAGTGCCCATTAGGGGAAATGGTGGGAATGTGTTGTAAAACTCTCTGCTGTAGCAACAGTGTGTAGGATATTTCTTCCAACTGCTGTTTTCAGCTCAGACTTTTAAAAACATCTTAATCGAATATTTTCAAGCTACGCTTCCAGGTTTGAATATTCTAAGTTAAGAAAAAAAATCATGTTTTTGATATTGTACCTAGCCTTGAAGTCCAGATTTCAGAAACAGTAATGTGGAAGCCAGATGTAAATCTACTGCACAGCAGCCAGACCAAAACTGAGAATGAGGCATTTCATGTGAAAAAGGTTATTTTAAATGAGTCAAGTGTTCTTCATGTCTGCATATCCCATCCAAGACTAGAATGTGTCACATTTGGATTCTCTGTGTTGCATCTATATTTTCTTTCCAGTAACAGCTACAATTCTGACCCTGCAATGCTTATGCTGTGTGTTAAGGTGAGTAAATAAACTCCAGGAGGCACAAGCAGCCAGTGCAGAGCAGCGCTGCATTGCACTGTCAGAACTTGCACTGCACACACAGGCAGCACCACTGTGTGCTCACAGGGCTCTCCAGCTCAAGTGCCGCCCCAGGGCTCTCCAGTGCTTGCACAACATAGACACAACCACACTTCAGTCTGAATTAAACCAAAAGCACTCAGAAAAATTCTGAGTCCAATAACACGACAGGTTCATTATCTTGTCCAGATCCAGCTCACCTGCAAATACTCATCTCAGTGGTTGTTTCTCTCTTCTGTAACAAGTATAACAGAAGACCTAATTTTGGACAGCCCTCTCACCCTTTGTTTTATAACAAGCCTTCCTGGAGTGGCTTTGATAGATAGAACAGGGAGAACAGAAGAGCTGATGAGCACTTGAGGCTTGCTCCTGCTGTGATTGAAGTCCTGGGATAATTGGAGCCTATGTCCTGTGAAAAGGACACATCCTTTCCTGTAATGCAAAGGAAACATCATTTCTATTCCACTGACATCAGACAAACACCCAGTTCTTTTCTGCATGTGGATGAAAGTTGCTAATAAAGATGCATTGCTCTAAGTGAAGAGAATGTTCAGGTACCAGTGGAATATAGTGCTGTAAATACATAGTTGAAACCTAAATTACAAGTAATAAGTATTATATTATTACTAATATTATTTAGCTCTTTTCTCTCAAAAGTGACTCGTACTGTGGCTTTGAGCTGACATTCTATTCATCTATGATGATGCTGGTGCTTTGCAGAACTACTTTTGAGAGAGCTGTGAAATACAGCTGAAAAAATAAACTTGCTATTCAGATTTTTTTGAGCACCTTTTTGCAATTGTTCATTTGCCAGCTTCAGTATTATGTAATATAGCATGTCTGTGTTTGTGAAGCTCTTAGTAAACTGAAATAATTTAGGGTTCAATTAATCCTTCAAAGAATGTCAGTCTTGTGAGAGATTATAGAGATTTTATCCACAAGCCATCGAAGGAACTGGGAAGAGGTGTTGCTAATTGTGCTGTGCTTTGGCTCAAACACTGCAGGAGTTTGCTGAAGAGCTCTTGCTCACTGAACTCTTCTCCCTTTCCTCTTCAGGATAAACCATGAACTTCAAAGGTGTTATCCTTCAAACACTGAGCCATTAGTCCAGTTAGCTCACAGAAGCCCATGAGATGCTCAATACTGAGCACATCCCTTGCCTCCTTCCTCCTTAGAGAGCTCCTTGGGACAGATCTCAAACACTGTTTTCACCTCTGCTGTAGTACAGGCACATCACAGCAATTCCTCCACATGTGACAGCAAATAGTTTGTACTAAAATAACTTAAATACTTGACATATTTAACAACAATTTTATATATATATCTATATATATGTGTATATATATATATTTTCAAGCAAAGTAGAATATCCACTAATGAAAACATCTGCTCGGTTTTATTACCTGCGGTCTCTCTTTGTAAAAGGAACAAAAATGCTGCATCAAACTGCCTATAACTGTGTTTCATTATCAGACTTATTCCTGTTTTTTCTGCTCTCATAGCTTTTAAAATTATTGTTGGATTTGACTAACCATCAACAGCTCATTTAACTGAGATTGGCTAATTCTCAAATAAATTAGATTTTGCTAAAGAATACGAGCTGATAAATATGAGTATTTGATGGATGTATGGTCAGGTGGTCCTTGGCAGTTTGTGGTGAGCATCTGAAAAGCTTCCCTTTGTGTGTGCCAGGAGAAATGTGGGGGCTCTGCAGTAGCTTCTGGAGACAAGAGGGACAAGCAACTCTGCAGCAATCTTGCTGCAGAGAGAACAGGAGCACATGGAAAGTAACAGAATTCAGTTCTTAAGTTTTGAGTGTGGGTTTTGGTGTTTCTGGTTTTTGTGGTTTTGTTTTTTTTTTTTTAAGTTTTCATGATTTTTTGTCATATGCTTTGAGTAGAACCTCAGAATTTGGAAGATTTACTGAGATTTGTAATGCCTTTGTTCCTAGTCATTTCTAGGAGCTAGGGCCCTGTTAAGAACTATGATTAAGATGAGGCTGTGTGCCATCCCAAGTCAATTGAAATCTAATTGATTTAGTCTGTCACTTCTATTTGCTCACCACAATTATCCTCATCCTGCCCAATCAAATGTGCCTAAATATGTGTTGCAATATTTTGACAAAATACCTTGCTTTGAAGGCTTGGTGAACAACTCTGTCAGGGATATGTTTTTGCAAAGTCAAGACCCAAGTCCAATCCTACGTAGCAATTTTTCTGGAAAATTTCAGCTTCCTATTTGATGGGTATTTCCCCCATTTGGCAGGTTTTGCATGTCAGAATCCCCAGTGACAGTCTAGTAGGGTGAGCAGGCATTGAAACAAATTCTAAGTTGCTAAAACATGTTTTAAAACTATGGTTTTATATAGAGTTTTGATTTCTTTTCTAAAGCTTCAATAAGGACTTGTTCATTAGGATCTTATGGTAGGAAAATGTCACGTGATATTTTCCCACCAAATTTTTTTGTTTGAGAGTGTGAAGATGGGCTGGCAGGCAGCCTGGGGTGGGCTGGCAGTGCTGAGGAGCAGAGCCAGAGCTGGCAGCCTGGGGAGTGCTTGGAAGGGTGTGCTTAGGGCTGCTTTAATTTGGCAACAGCTTCTTCTCTCTCTTCTTGGAAAAGCTGTGTGTGGCCTCACATGCATAAAGGAGATGTAGGTTTTGCCACCTTTGTGTTCAGACTACTTATCCAATATTATTAACACCCTTGGAATAGGTAGTTCAAGCTAATTGCTCCCTGTTCTTCTGTAATATATACACACACTTGGAAGTTTTTCAAGGCTGACTCTCTCAGCCTGTCTGCCTCCAGCTGCCTGCTCTTCAAGCCCTTTGCTCTGTCAAGATAGCAAATGAATTTCTGCACTTGTGACTAATGTGTAAGGTGAAGGAGGTTCCAGTAATATTTAGAGAGGTGATTAAATCCCTCAATAGGATGTAATTCTTTTGAATAATTGCCAAAAAGTCACCTTCTACTTTGAAACTGAGGCTTTCTGTTGTGGTGTGCAGTCTGCCTCCGCCAGGGAAGGGCACACGTGCTTGTCTGCTTTGCTGCAGTTTGTCTTTGCCACAGAAGGATTCCTGTGCTGGAAGGTGTGGCAGATCTGCTCAGAGGCAGGAAACCACTGCAGAATGATCTTCTGTACTGTATACAAACCTATTTTCAAAGAGAAGCATTCAACAGCATGTTAAAAAAAAATCCACCAACCCAGATTTGAATTGATTTCCTGGTTGTATTATCGTAAGATGACAATATTTTGCAGTATCACCTCTCCTACTTCTTCTCCCATGTCTCTGGGATACGTGATATATGATTTCATAGTTTTATGGCAGTGATGTTGAACATCTTTATTTTCACGACTGATTTTGAAACTGGTGTGCTGCACATCTAACCCAGAACTTTATTCATGTAGCTTATTTCACATCTCCACCCTTCCTCCAGCTGCTTCAGCCATAGCAGTTAAAATAGTTCATCTAATCAATAAAAACCACCCGAAGGAACAAGGCAAACACTAAATAAATGTTTTGCCAGAAATACTGTTCAAATTATGTGTTTTTTGTCTATTTGTATTGTGTCAGAACCTATTTCATTGTAGATCTGTTTAAATGACAGATAAATGAGTTGTGAAGTAGTCTGTAATCCTGTTCTGCTCTCTGGAGAAATTTAATCAAAACTATTTTGAAGTCACTGTTTAAAGAACTCTAGTGTTTGTAACAAATTTCATGTGAGTGTAAAAACCAGATTGGTGTCCCCTCTGTAAGGGAGCAGCATTCTTGTGCAGTAACACCTGCCCAGACAAATACAGATGTGTAAATTAGGAACATCTCTTTCCCTATACACAAATCAAAATTTAATAACTAAAAAAAGAAACTTGATATTAATTCAAGAGACTACAGGCTTATTGCTGTCATTTGCAGGCTGTTTGTTTTTCACATCTCCAAGAATTATTGAGAAATGGGTGTTCATTTCTAAGAACAGAAACAATTGCCCTTGGGATTTGCATACCTTCAACATTTTCTGGTTGGAGTCTCAGTGTATCTATCAGCTGCTTTGGAAAATATACAAGTTTGTTGTGAGGTGACAGATCATTTGGAAAAAGAGGAATGAGAATGAGATGCTTTTACTTACTAAAGGGGCCACAAGTCTTCTGTTCAGGCTGCAGAGGTCAGTAAATGGTGATGTTGCCTGTCACGTTCAAGCTCTCAGGTAAGAGATCCCTGTGTTCCAGTTGCACATTGCAGGAATAACTGCATAATATTTTCATTTTGTGGTTTTAATGACCACATTACTTATGTTTACATTTCTTTCTTAATTGGGCATTTGGAGGAAAATTTATTTGGTAGTTCACCTGTGTTATAGTTTTCATCTTCAACTTATTAACAAGCACAGTCTTGGTGAGAGCATGCTCAAAGCACATTGCCTTCTTAAAAATTATCTGTACAAGGATAATGAAGGGTCTAATTATCATTGCACTTAGAAACTAATTCTCACATGCAAAATATACCTCCCATATAATCACTGGGATCAAACTGGATTTTTAAATAATTTATCCTGTTTAACTGGAATGCTTTCTAAAGAAAAAAAAACATCAGTGTGACACTTTCAGTTTGTGCAAATATACTCCTGAAGTTTGTCTTGCAGGAAAACACAGAGAGAAACAAAAAGACACAGTTAGTGAAATGTTTTCTTTAGCATGCACTAAAAAGAACTAGCTAGTTAGCAACAGCTGTTTGTTTTGACTGTTGTTAGATGAGTGGTTGTTGGTCGAGATGTACTGGTTTATCTAGAATTAAAAATAGGGACATCAAACTTACCTTGTTTTTCCTATTGGTTTTGTTTTGGTTTGCCCCTTTTCCTGGTTTCATATTAGCTCTTTTTTCAAGTGCCTTGATATTTTTGAGCCAAGGCCCTTTTATATCTTGTTATTTACTGTTTGTAGGTACAATGTCTGCTACAGTGATGGTCCAGATCAGGGAGTAATACTATCAGTAGACAAAATAATAGGCTTCAGATTCCTGCAGATACTTTAACACACTGCAAAACAGTTTTTATGTTCCATTCATTGTCCCTCATTCATGTGTCTTGAGTCTGTCCTTGACTTGTTTGCCATTTTCTTTTGACACCTCAAAGGCATCCCTTCCGTAGGGAAAGGATTCTGCAATAAAGATATTATTCCTCTCCTCTGTTTCTTGTTTTCTCCTTCAGACATTTAGTCTGTGAAATGTGGAAAGTAAACATACCTAATTATATTCTGCCCATCTAAGGTCAACCAGTTCCTCCTTCGCTTTGTGAGGTATGGGAATAAATCACGGCTTCCTAAGCTCTCTTTGAAATGAGTCAGGAACAGGTGGATACCAATGGCTGACCTCCAAATCCGAAATGATAGGGAGGAAATTTATGCTCGTATAACCTTGATATATTGGTAATAATTTTTTTTTGTTTAGTCTGCAACAATTCTTTTTTTTTTTAATGCAGACAAATTTCTGGGCTTAAGAAATTAAACGCTTTCTGAGTTGATACAAAATAAGATAAAAAACTCCTCCTGGTTTAATGTCCTTGTCAGGTTGCATATGCACTATTTAAATAGATAATCTCTTTTTGTGACTTGGGTTTAGACTTTAGGAGGATCAGAGCCTCTAAAGCCTCAGAGGAACTGACCTGGCTTCCAGGGCCAGGGATTTTTGGAAGTTGTAGCTCTGCTGTGCTATGAGCCTTCTGTCCATAGGCTGATTGTCCAGGGAAAGAGGGGTTTGCTCCCTGGTTACAAGGTCTCTGTCCAGCAGCAGCTCCCCATGGCAAAGGGAACTGGGAGCCTAGCACAGGGAACACACACAGGCAAAATTAGTGAGTTTGAAATGGATTTTGCTGCATTGCACTTTTTAAAACAAATATTTCATTATTTCTTTTAAATGGAGAATTATGAAAATGTACTGTGAAAGCCCTAGTGGTAGAAAAAGTGTTTGAAGTACTTAGCAGATTCAGAATTACATGCTTAATATGTATGTTTTTTTTTTTTTAGTTTCTTCCTGTAAATTATAATGATGTTTTTCCCTTGGAGATTATACCTCTGCTCATTTTGAGCTTAAATTCTTTGTCTGAGAATGTGTTAAGTCATTACAAAAAAAAATTCAAGTTATTGTAATCTGTGCTCTGTCTTTTGAAATTTGAAAATAGCAATCTTTTCAATAATGCTTATTTGTAGAATATTCTATCTAAGAAAGAAATTCTGCATCAAGATGGGGGATTTTTCAACTATAAATGCAAATTTACTGTTAAAAATTCAAATTAAAAGTTTTTGTTACAGTGGGAAAGTTAGTGGTGGGAAAGGTCACCCTCCTGTAGTATCTAAAAAATATTTATGGAAGTTACTGTAATACCAAGATACAACTTCGTGTTAAAGACAGTGTGAACTTGGAAATTACTTCTGGTATTGTCAAATTAAAACTGGCTTGGATCTTTGATTTGAAGAGAGGGTTTGACTCTTGGCTTTATTGAAAAGAGAACAGCATCTGTGTGAGGTGTGAGTTACTGGTTGTTTAGTGGAGGGGAGGAGTGAGACAGTTCATGTAGCCACAAATTCCCATTTTCTTTTGCTCTGAAGACTACTGGGAGCAAGAACTTCACTTGTACCACAGTAAAAGGAAAAAAAAAAATGTGATAAAGATGCTGTGCTTGTGAGATATTGGGGGAGATAATCTTTCTTCCTGCCCCTGTCTTTAAGAAGAAAGTCCAGGTTTGCAGAAGGATAGGCTGTCTTCTGAGACTTTTTTATCCCCTTTTTTCTTTTAAACCTTTCTAGAAAGTGAGACTGTGCCAGTGTTGAAAATTGCCCTGAAAGACGTGAGACTCCTGTCTTTCCTTTCATGCCTTTTGTCAGTGCTGTGGTAACTGTCAGCCATCCAAAAGCTGCTCCTTTGGGGAGTGTCTCCCTTTGCCACCCAGCAGCAGCAGCTGGCGGTGCTGTGAATGTGTCACTCGGTCTGGACACATCAGCCTGTGAGCCCCAAGGTACAACGTGGCTGTGGAGCTGTGGTTTTCATAGAACACAGGGATCATTCTCCATGGCTATGTTTGTCTTGTGCAAGGCACAGATGCACCAAATAAAGCGAAATTAGATTGTTGGAATTTTGTAAGCAGGATGGTCAGGTCACCTGTCCAGGCTGTGGGCCCTCCCAGCCTCTTGCCCACCTCCACCCCTTGCTGTGGGGGCAGAGTGGGGAAAAAGGGAAAGCCTGGGTGATGTGCAAGGACTGCTCAGCAATAGCCAAAACTCTGCTGTGTTGTCACTAACCAAAACCACAGCACCCAGCCCCACCAGCAAGGATGACCATTTACTCCATCCCTGCCAGACTCAGTAGGATAATAAGGTGATATACCTGTATCTTATGGCAATTATAGATCTGTTATTCCAGGCTCCTCAGAACTGTGTTCATCTTCTAGAACAGTAAAAATGTAGGTGCTGGGTAGATACAATAAATAAGAACACAGAGGGGATATAATGCAGCAATTAAATGATGGCTTGGGCAGTTTTAATAGCTCTTAGAGTTGGACACTAAGTAATTACATCTGTGTGTAGGGGTTCTTTTTATGCATAATCCAGCAATGGGTATTTTTAAAGAGTAAAATACCATAATTTTAAACCACTTTACACCTCCTCAGAGAAAAGCCAATACTTTTAGTGCTAATATGTTAAATTTCTTGCTTTTCTGTAGATGTCTTTTAGACCTTGGATCTTTTAAAGTTTTGAAAAACACTACACAGACCATTAGGCATGGATTAAACCAAACTCTGCTTCTTTCACCCTGAATTTCATGCTTTTTCTTTATACTGCTAAATTAATTCTTGACCTTAAGAAAGCTGAAATGGGCAGTAAGGTGGCAGGCCACTCTGTCCCTCCATAGAATCACTGCTAGTGTTTTCAGTGAGATTTTGAATATAGGACTACTAGATAAACAAGATGAAGTTGGAACCAAAAGTTACAGGAGTGCTAAAAAATAATCATGATTTCTCACTTGTGCTTTCATATAATATGTTTTTTTTTTTACACCCAGGATTGGGAAAAAACCTGATGATTTCTGTGTCAGGTCAGTGTGGCAGCCCAAACCCAGGTGTGGGATCTCTTGGGTCATTGTGGCATAGAGAGATGCAGATAGCCATGGAAATGCTTCTCTGCTCCCTGAATATCAGGAATCCTCTCTGGCTTCATGTTGGCTGTAAGAGTCTGTACTGCCTCAAACTTCTGCTCTCCAACATCTGCCCTGTGCTCAGCAGTTACAAAGATAAAGCTGCAAATATTGTCACCTTTTGTGTGTGTGTTTATCATCTTGACTGTAAAAACCCCTCAGATAATTTTTAGTTTGCAAGGGCAAATAAACTGCGTTTATTACATAGCTGAAATGAATCTTCATAAGTAGTAATCAGTGTTCTTGGGTTTTTCTTTGAAACTGAAAGTTTAGAGGTGAGTAAACTGACCCTGTGAGATTTAATCCAACATTTCTCATTGGGAGAGCACTTGATAGAGGTGACAACCAAATATGACTTATTCTTTTAAATCTTGGTTTTTACCAAGTAACCATCACTGTAGTTAAGATGGAAAAACCACTAACAAGCCCATGAATGCCTGGTATTTGAATTTTTGGGGAAATTTGAATTAGTGCTGCAGATGTCAGTTGCCTGTTCCCAACACAGAGTGATTCCAGAACCAATTTAAACAAAAGGGAAAATGATCTATGTTAGACACCACCCTCAGCACTTGAAAATTTGTGCTGTTTTTCATTTTGTTGCTTTTCAAAGGCTGGAGGAATAACAAACCCTGATCGTCAACAGCTTCATAAAGCCTTTTGTTGAAATTGAGTGTGTTCGGTTTTGGTTTGTTTGTGTCCTTTTTGATCTGCATCCCCATGTACTGACCAAATAGAATGGTTGAAGATGATGTTCTATGTGGTATTTTCTCAGACAAATCGGTCTTTGGGGTTTGGGAGTCATGAATGATGGGACTTGCTCTTGTTTCCTGTGGATGTATGAACAGGAATAAGGTAGACTTCGTGTATGAAATTACATGAAGGAAAGCATTGATGTAAGTTTTCTTAAATTTCTCTTAAATAATATTTTTTTCTAAATTTTAGACAATTTTGGTTAAAAGACACTCTCCTGGCCACTGTTGCCCCAAATACAAAACTTACATAAACTGATGTATCCCAACATAGTGAGATCCTAATGGTCTGAGGACATTTGCATGACAAGTTTCAAGTAGGCTTTGTTTCACCTTTCTACTGAATCATTATGCTATACTTGTCTTGACACAGAAGAGGCTATTTTGAGAGCATATGGCCTGGAAAAGTATTTCTAAGCAGGTGTAACAGAAATTCTTCTCATAATGGCTCCAAATAATTCAGATAAATATGTCATGGATGGTTGTTCCTGACATGAGGGAGTATATAATGTATAGAAATGATGACTTGTGGAAGACTGACTTTGAAGAACCTCATTCTTGGCAAAAAATGAGCTCCAAATGTATGAAATCCTGATACAACTGCATAATGAAGGTGATTCACTTATGTTTCAAGGTTTTTTCAGACTAGAAATTGCATCAGCTTAGATTTTAGTGATTTATTATCATACTGGTCTACACCTAAACTTTAGCTGAAGGAGGATTTAAGTATTTTTACAATTTGTGGGTTTTTTCTCCATTACTTAGAATTTTAAAAATAACACTTTGTGGTAAAATAAAATAACCTTTCTAATGTAACCCTCTATTAACATCTGTCTGAAAACATCCTTGTTCTGGTGGTGACAAGACAGAAGGAAATGGATTATTGTCTTCTTAAATCTAAAACAATGCATGTGAAGAATTCAAGTAATTTTATTTAATACATTTGAGTGGAACGACGATTTTACAAATTAGCTTAGGTGCTATTTGCTGTTGCTGTTTTACTGAGAAATACTTACAAAATTCTTCAGGATTTGTTGCAAACAGGTGTAATGAAGGAAGCTACTGGCTTTGCATGTAATTACTGAAAGTTGCATTGTGGTGGAATTGTGATGCAGATCCTGGAATTTTATGTATGAAGGACAGGTTAAAAAAATGTTGAGTGTTTGTGGTTGAATAGAAAGCTTCAGCTGTGATCAATCAATATGTAAACATGTGCATACAAATCTTTAGTTTTGTATAAGCTGATCTAGATTGTCTTGAAAACTAAAAAGGGACACTATTCAGCTCAGAACTAAAAATCTCAAGGATTCTGATTGGTTTACCATCTGATTTTTTTTTAATGATCATTTGAATTGACATCTAATCTTACTGTTTGTTGACACACTAATAGACATAAAATTAGAACTTGGACCTTCCTTAGTCCAACCAAACCTGATCCAATTATCTTGTCCTTCACCTCTGAATCAGTAAAGGGATCCGAGTGAAATTTTAAATTCAGAATGTGGAGCAGCATAAACTGATCTCATCCACATGATTCAGATTTTGTGAGATCACACAGTGGTGAGAAGAGGCAGGACATTGGAAAAAAAAATAAAGCCCTTTGAATATGATGATGTTAAGGGTCATGGTAGAGTCAGATGGTTACTTGGAGGTTTGCCATGAGGATGTATCTTCTGTATCCTCAAGGACACAAGGTGTTTGTAGTGGAGCAGAGAGTACAAATCAGATTTCCTCACAAGAGCTGATAAAAGAAAGTGAAAACCAATCTAGATCTCTTGTTATTTGCTTGGAATATTTTTCACTTTGGTGTCCTTCAGAAAAAGGTGCCATTTCTGCATCTCAAACTGTTCTGTCATCTGTAAATAAGTGCTTTAGAGATTTTTTTCTTTAATTAAGTGGGTTTTTAAAATCTACTTTAGTGTTTAAAATCCCTTCAGAAGCTGCATGCTTCATTCATAACCCTGTAGGTGACTTCCCTCTACACATCCTTTAGGAGGAAATGTTGCACCTCATGGATCTGAGACCTGACAAGGTCCCAGATCTTTCTAGAGAGAAACTCAGTCTTGTCCTTCCACAACACAACACAATATTTCCATTGTTGGAAGATGTCCAGGGCATAGTAAAGTTGTGGCCAGAATTGTACCTATACTTGCTTTCCAGTCATCTTAGTATCATCATAGTACATTGGCTCAGTGAATATAAACTATTTATGAAAATAAAGTGGGTTTTTTTGGAAGCAGTTCCATACATTTCATGTGTTTCTAACGTGTGGCTCTAGGCCAAATACCCAAATGTAATACCCAAAATTGTATTTGTTGTGTCTAAAGCAAATATCAAATTGGAAAGGAAAGCCTAAGGGTTTGCCATTGAAATCCTTTGAGATTCCCTGTCTCCCTAGCAGAGAGATGAGGGAAAAGAGAGGGTGTGGAATCTCCATCCTTGGAGTTACTCAAAACAGGGTGCATAAGGCCCTGAGCAAGTGTATTTACCTTCAGACTGGCCCTGATTTGAGGAGGTGGTTGCAGCAGATGGCCTTGAAGGGTTCTCTGTGACTCAATTTATTCTGTGACTCTGTGTTCCTATGTATAAAAAAAACTACCAGTAGCAAGTGTATTTTCTTTTCAAAACTGGCTTGTATGTAAAGTGTTGCATTAGTAGTACCTTGCCATTTACATTAAAAACTGACAAGATAAAAGGTGTAACCCTGTTTAGTGGAACCAGAATAACAGTTTTACCAACTGAGTTGGTTCTGTGGTTTTGAAAGAGAGAATGCTTTGGGGAACTTCCATCACTTTCTTCAGTCTGAGCTGACAGAGTTGAAGAGTGGGAGAACAGAAAAACAAGATGTACAGATACAGACTAGTGTATTCTCATTGGTATTGAGTATTGAATATTTGGTATTCTCAATTTAATATTGAAGTGACAAAAGGAGGCTAAATAATTATAGTGTTGATATTCTTTCCTTACAGAATGAATAAAAATGGGTGAAACTTCCTAAAATATTGGGATGGTGGGAAAGACTTGATCACCAACATATTGTAATTGCACCACTGCAGTTTGCTGAGGCATGTGCTAGAAAGAGCAATTGCAGTAAAACATAATCAGCCCTTCATCTCATAATTGTGTAGACTGCTCAAAGCTGCTGGAAATCCTGCAGTGCCATGTGTGCACATTTGGCACACTGCAAACAGTGGTAATTTAACTATAAGAAAGTGCTTGCAAATCATGAGCAGAAGTAGCAGCAAATGTGTAGTGCTGTGTCCTGAGGACTAAGTAGTTTTTCATGGGTAAAACTTGAGATTAGAAATCCAGGTTCTGTTACTTTCTCCAGCAGAAATGTGTGCCCTGCTTTTAAACCAGGTGCTTTTAGGTTGGCTGAGCATCCAAAGCACCTTTTGAGATGTCTGAAGGCTGAGATAACGGATAGGGCACTTAGATTATGTTACTCTGGTACTTGTAACTCTTATTATTTGTTATTTTTTACAAGTGACACTTTTGTTACTTGGTTTCACTTCTTGTTCTCTCAGCATTTATCTGATTCTGTCCAGTTCACAACCCAGACAAGGACTGGGACCAAAGTCCAGGACCCAGGGTTCCCAGTCTGATCCATGTGTCCTCACAGGAAGAACAGCTATGATCCCATTTTATTTTTCACCCTATCCCTGCACACCTCAGAGTGTGATCTCTAGTGCAGAAATATGAAACCTCAGGAGCAGTAGTGGGGTATGGCCCAACCCCAAACTGGTGGTTGGAATTACCTGAGGAAAGTTAAGGTGACAGTGAGGATGTGGATCTCCTGAAGGCACAGCAATATCCTCATCGTAGATATTTCTTACAAGAAATATGGAAGATTTTGTTGCTTTGTTTTTGGTGTGGCCCTTTACAGAGAGTAACATCTGGCAGATTATAGAGCTGTGCTCCCTTTTCCTGGAGGAAATCACTGGCTTCAGGAGTGGTGGTCAGAGAAGGTTCATTTTCAGCTGAAAGGCAGCACTCAGCACAAACTCCGGCTCTGTGAGACTGGTTCTCTTTGCCTGTGGGTGAGATGCTTCTGCAGCAGCAACAAATTACACCACAGTCCCCAGAACTGGAATATCAGCTGGCCTTCATGGCTGCGTGAGAGGGTCTGGAACCATTTCTGTGGCAAGAATAAGGTTTGTGAAGCACTGAGAGAGCTCCTGTGGGCCTTTGAACTGCAGAAAAAACCACTGCATCCTGTTTCCATCACATTTATTTTTTGTCAACAGTCAGTGGTAAGCTCTGTGTAAGGAATACTTCAAAATAAAACAGCAGGACTTAGTAGTACCTAACCCAATACCTGGGGTGGGTTTTTTTTTTTTTTTTNTTTTTTGTTTGTTTGGTTTGGTTTTTTTTTTTTTTCTTTTTGTGTGTGTATTTTGTTTTTTTTTTAGTGTTCATATGATGCTAGCTCTAAGGCAAGTGTTTAACTATGGGACTGCCAGTGTTCCCCAAGGGAATTATGAGCCTGATCCTGACAAATCACGTATTTCTGGTTACCTTAGTCTTATGGGGATCTCTACCTGACCCACCAATACAGAGCAAGACTTCCTACATAGCACAAAACAGATTTCATTGGTTCAAATGATATTTAGCTGACAGTCACACTGTTAAATAGTAAAGGATATTAAATTTAGGTTATATTCTGTCTCTTCCTCTGGGAAGTGTTGTGTTTTGTGAACACTTGAACACAGCTAACACTGAAGTTAATGACCCAGAGATGTCTTGATACATTAGGTAGGACTTTAATGGGCATAATATCTTGTAAAGTCTATAATTAGTATTCATTTACAGCTTGAAGTAGATTGAAATGTTAAAACAAAAAACTACTTTGGAAAAGCTAGCTAGCTAAATATGTGTATATTTACATGTGTACACTAGCCTCTGTCTGTGTAATGGTGAGAAAGGTGGGGAGGGTGTTGTAAAATGGACCTGAAAATGCTTGGAAGAGGAATGCACTAGGAGGGAAAGAATAGTGTAGAATACCTGAAGAATGAGATTAATCCTTCAAGAGAAATGTTGCCTTTTCCAAGGCTTTTGTGTCAACTTTCACAGCAAGGACATTGTGGTTTCTTGGTGAGTCAATTTACTTCACGTTCATTGCAAGTTAAAAAGTTGTGCGATTCATTTGCCAGGGGTCAGCTTATTCACACTAACCTGTTGAGGTTTTGAGCTGGAGTATAAAATACCCTTTTAATAAAAGCAGGGGAACACAGTTTTTTGAATAATTTCTGTTATCCAGACCAAAAAACCCCCAAATATAATGAATTTTCATGTGGATTTAAAAAAGAAAGAAAGATTTTGAGTTAATGCCAGATATGAGCAAAGCACTGTAGCTGACAACTCTTGATGACTAAGTTTGAATAAGTTGTATTTCTTCTGAGCTGGCTGTCTGGCTTTGAGATGGTGTCATGGTGGAGTTTTGTTGTTCTGATGTTTAGATAATCCCTTTGGGCTGGGAAAGTAGCAGGGCACCAGGCTGTGGTTGATGGCAGAGTTTTGTTTAGAACCTCTCTGTAGTTGTTAAGAGCAGCTTTCCACAGCTAAAAACTTTCACTGACAAAATAGACAAGTGCTGATCTAGCTGAAAATGAGTAATATTCTAGAAAATCTGTTTGTGAATACAAGAAAAATGTATTTTACGTTCATCTTAAATACTGCATTTGTTTCTTCTGTGGAAAGGCACCACACAGACCAGTGTATTAGCATTTCTGTTTAGAAACACAAGTGTGGAATAAACCTAGTCCCTTTCAGGACATACTTTAGAGATTTAACATTCCAGTTTGTGACATTGTGTCTACAGCTGAATGTGGAATGCTTCTAGGGGAACGCTCTGTTGTCTGGAATACTTGTAGGGATACCCCTTTCTGAAAGGAGGGCATGTGAGCAGGTCAGTACTGAGCAAACTGAGAAGGGGAGGGAAAAGAGCAGAAGCAGTAGTTTTCTTATTTCAGGCAGATAGATGAAGCAGTAGATATACTAAGGGCCACTGAAAAATTAAAGGTGACTTTTGTGTGGATGATGGATTTGCTGTGCATCAGGAACTCCGTGTGGCCGTGACATCTGAGCGTGGTCTGAAGGCTCCTTGGTGGTAAATCCACACTAGGACTTGTGCTCTTAAGCCAAGAGCTCTAAAATCTATGTAGGCAGAGTGTGTTCAGCTAGACACAGAATTAGAATAAGAATATATGTATTGGAGCTTGTTTATGTAAACACTTGCTGCAAAGTATTCTGCTCTCTGCTCAGTGAACTGGGGCAAACACGTACAAATCTTTCTCAAAGCCTCTATCACAGCAAGTGCAGGTGCCTAAAATTAAACACCTAAATAAGCCATCTGGATTTGAGAAGTCCCAAAGCTCCCATTAAAGAAATTAATGGCAGAGGAGAGCAAGTTCCAGTAACACTTGGGAGGGGTGAAGTTATTTGAATTGCTGTTGTCAATAATTTTGATTTTGGTCGTAAAGCTCAGGCTGATACTCTGCTGACCAGTAAATATTGTCTATTGATTCTGTCACCTGAATTAATGTCTCTGAACTATGTCCTGCTTCCCCTTAATGCTTGTGTTCTTAGTATCAGATGCAAGAGGCAGAAACAACATGAAATGATAATTAATTTTTTTAAAACTATAGTTTGGGCTGTATTAAACTTGACCAAATGTATAACCTGTGTGAATACTTAATTGTGGTAGCTAAAACAGGGCAATGCATTGGCATTGAGTAGAGGTGGGATGTTGCATGGCTTGGGGTATGTCTGATTAGCACTTATTGCACCATGCTGTTCTTAGTATTGGAATATTTTAGTAGCCTTTTATTCTTTTTCACCCGAAGAAAACCAGGCACAAGTGAAATTGCTTTGTTAAAGTAAGAATGAGGTGAGTTTCATTTCTGAAGAAATAGTGTTGTCATAAAAACATGTCCCCCAAAGGCAATGTTTTCCATTAAGAGTGAAAGATTTAGTGAATGTCCATTAGAGTGGGATATCTTCTGGTAATAGCTACTTCCAGGAGCACTTGCACTCGCAAGTTTTTTACAGAGCAAATCTTTGAAGAACGTTTGTGTTTTTATACCCATACAAAATCTAGTATGTCTCTTACGACATTTTTCTGAGAATCTTGCTTTTCTAATCTTGATCCTGGTTGACCTCACCCTACTCAGAATATAAGATGATTTAGAGGGGTTTTTGATAAGACTTGAAAACTTCTCCAAAGACGATTTATTTTCAGAACTAAATTTCAGGATGCAAATGCTGCTTATTCTTTGATTATGTTTGATCAAAGATTCTTGAAAATGGAGAGGGGTGTATAGTGCCTACAAGGGATATTGCATTTTATGAGAGTATCAGCTTCACTTCTTTGGGTATTTGTCCCTTACCTTCCTCCAGTAGTCTGTTCAAGATGCTTGTTTGGCTTACCAAAATTTTAATTTCATGGAGAGTTGCTATCCAGGTTACAGTTTGTTCCCAATTAAGTAACACTACTGTGTTTGAGAATTGCAGCTCAGGTAATCCCCCTTCACATTACTTTGGGTTTCTGTATTACAGTCCCATTTATTGACTTGGTGGGGAGAGATAATTTCATTTATTAAGTCATTTCCAGTGTTGAAGGGCACAGCTCACAGGTGCCAGCTGTTGCCAGAGAAGGCCTGAGAGGCTGAAGTGCTGGATTTAAGGTACCACATTGTAGGTGCTGGCACACAGCAGTGGCTGTAGTAGTGACCTGGGCTGCTGCTTGCACAGGCACTGCAGCTGTGGGCTGGAATGGAGGGGGCATAGTTTTTTCTTTATAGAGACTCAGTATTCAGTCAAAGCTTCTTTTTTGGTCATAATTTTGTCATAATATTTCTATGGGGAATGTTATAGGTCTGTTCTTGTATTTCTAAGTCACACTCCCCTGACCTCTTATTTAGCCATTCGCCCCGTGTTCTGAGTGTGGTAGAGCAGATGAGTGTAAATTGATGTAATTTTTAAATTATTCTAATAAGAACTAAAAAAATTCTTTCTATTGTGTTATTTGATACATAAAAAGGTGGGGGTGTTTGTTTGTGTTTTTAAAAAGTAAACTAAATTTCTTGTCTGGTCCGGGGTAAAAGAAGGTTAATTTGTATAAAACTAAACTTATGCTAGAATGTTTCCAGGAGATTAAAATATTTCACAGCACATTTAAAGCAATATAATTAAATTTTTGTTTGTCTGTCTTAATTGGTTCTCTAGAATGTTAGTATTAAGTCCATGAAAGGAATTGAATATGTCAGTGGAACAAACTGAAAATGGTAAGAGAAGTTTATCAGAGGAAAAAATGAAGCTGTTGTGATAGAGAACTCTAAATGCTTTGAACTGGAAATGTTGATGTGAAGGTTGGATGGGAAACTGTGGCTGCACATCCCTGAAGGGAGGGTAAGGGTCACCAGTCAGTGCCCACTGAACTGTGCTCTCAGATGATGGACATGCATTTCTTAGGCACTGAGGTGACCTCAAGAAGGTCAGGTTCTTCCTGAGAACTCCAGCTTGGCTTCCCAACATCCAGCATTGCTCCCAAATTTATTGGTTTCTTGAATTGTGACCACAGGATTGTTCATGTTGGAGAGGACCATGAGGTTCTGCTCCAGCCCCCTCTCAGAGCAGATTCAGCGCTGGGTCCAGAGTGGGTTGTTCAGGGCTTTGCCCAGGGCAGGAGGCTGCACTGCCCTTCTGGGCCCCTGCTCCAAAGCTTGGTTATCCTCAAAGGGCAAAAATACCTGCTTGGAACCTCCTCTGTGTCTAAGAGTTGTCTCTTGTTTTCTGCTAAGCACAAAGCCCTGGTTCTGTTGGGTCTGGCGTGCAATTTGTTCTCTCAGGCACGGGCGTAAATAGAATCTGTACTGGGGGTGTGTGTGTGGATGCACTCTGTGCTTTCTCAGCTGCTTTCTCACTGTGAAACTGCAAAAATGAGATGGCCCAAACAAAACAAACATAAGCAAAACAGAAAAAATAAATTGTACCATAAGAGGCTAAAAGAAAAAAGACTGGTCAGAGGGAAGTGTTTTAAGAGAGGATGCTGGCAGTTTTTCACAACTTAGAGCTGTCCTGCAAATGGTGATTGTATAGTTGGGTTTTTTGTTCTTTTTGACCTTCTACCCTCAACTTCTTGGCAATTTAATAAACTCCTGATAAACCTTTAACACCACAACTTTTTTCCTTTTCAATAATAACAAACTATTTTTTCTGACAAACTTTTTTGTTAAATTGGAACAAGTCTTTTCCCCACCGTTAAATTTTAATGTTTCACATTTTCAAGTATTTGCAACTAACACAGCTTTACTTTTAATGAGGAAACTCACAGCTGATTTCTCGCCAGCTGTCACAGTGAAATGCTGGGCATTAAAAACTATCAGAGAGAGAAGTTGTAAAATGACATCAATGACTAAATAAAAGGTTTGTTAGGAAATTTGTACAAATGACATGTTTATAATTTCAAAGACAAATTAATTACAGCTGTGCTGGTTTTTTTTTTTACCTCTTACCTGTCAATATTTTAAAATGCATCACAGTCATAATAAAAATATTATATTTTCTTTTACTTTTCTGGGTCTTCTTTCCAATTCTCTTTTCCTTGCTGTTACACAACTGACTTGCTTTGCATTATTGACTGATTCATATTTTGGGATGTATTTATGATGGTTAAACATGGAGAAATGCTGAATTTCAAGATTTGTATTTTAAGCTGTTCATTTTAAGTATCCTCTCAGTTCTTTGAAATGTGATTTCCAGAGGGGATAGTTCAGCAAAAAATGCAGTAGAGCACAGTATTTAAGACTTACCAGAAGACGAATTGTTTTTCTTATTTCTGAGGGTATTGGAAATTCTTGTCTGATTTTCTATAGGGGTCCTATTGCTAGAATGGGGTGGAATATAATATTTAACTGATGTAATCTCTCATATATTTTATCTCAAAAAGACACATATTTACTGCAAAATAGACAAACACTCTCCAGCATTGCATTGTTATATGTAATATACAGGATGTAGGTGCAGGTCATTTTTGATACAAGTGAGAGAAGAATGTCTCAAGTTGGTGATGGGTGTGAAGTTGGGAGACAGCCTTGGTGTGTCTCAGAGCTCGGAGCACAGTTTGCCCTCCATTGACTCCCGGAGAAAGCTTTATTTATGGAGGGCTTTGAGCCACTACCCTGTGGTGCACTGCATTTCCACCCTGTGCTCCCTTTTGTCTGGGGAGCTGCATCTCCTTCCTTGCATTCTTGTGCAAGAGCATTTTTATCCCCAGCTGAATCCCAGCTTTGTGGCTGCCTGTGGTGAGCTGGGGAAGAGCCTTTGGACAGTGTCCAGCTCCATGTTCCTCACAGGTCCCTGTGCTGGACTTGCAGCTGTGGCAAAGCCTTTCCATGGCTTGTTTAGGTATAAATCAGAGAAGTGAACAAATACAGATCCCTGCAGACTTCCCCTGTCCCCTCCCTGCCCCAGACCCTGTGCTCCCAGTTGGGGAGGAAAAGTGTTTTTCCATCTGAAGCTTAATTGCACACAGAGCCCAGCCAGGGAGGTTGTCCGCGCACTGCTTGGTGTGGCTGCCTCAGGTGTGAGCACACCCCTCTTCCTGCCAGCCTGGGTTTCAAGCTGCAAGACCTTGGAAAGGAAATTTTTTAGGACAGAAGTATTTTGTATCATTTGAGCACTCTGGCTCGTGATGGCACCCCCAGGCAGAATGAAATATTCATTCATTGGCATGACAAATCACAAGACCTGCACTAGAGTCTTGTTATTCCATGGCTGATCTGACCTCTGCTTAGCTCTCTGCTGGAAATTTTTTCCTTTTCTTGTCAGACTACTTCAGCATGAAATGAGCCATCTTAAAGTGCAGTCTTTTCCTTGGCAATTAATCCCTACTTCACATGAAGATCTGCATTCAAGCAGATGATGAGCAGTTGTCTGATCTTCTCAAGCAAGAACTGAGGCTTTAACAACAAAACCAACAACGTGCTGAAGAGCAGCTTTTTAGAAATGGGACTGACAGGAGATATCATTCCCATCAAAAATACAGGCAGTAAAAGTCCAGAAATGGAACAGTCAAGCACTTTGCTATTTTTTGTTCTTTAGATAGAAATAGTGTAGAGATATAACAAGATTGAATAGTAGGTCATTCCACACTATTGTTGAACCTTTTAAGTTTGTTCTGAAAATTAGGTAACACCTCATCAGCAGCTCATTTTTTCCCCACCAAACCCACCGTGGTGTTGGTGTTCTTGCACTTTTGTAATGGCATATGATGATGGGGGAGTTTAGGTCCTGTGCTTTCTTTGGCACCACCAGTGTATCCCATATGTCATCTGAGCTCAAAGCTTAGAAAAACTTCTGTCTGGAGAGCAGGGACAAGGAAAATTATTACTCTTAGAACTCTTATACTACAGTAAGAACAGGATGTACTCTAAATCTTGTATGAAATGTGTAATCTCATTTATATGGATTTGATTTTACTTTGAAGTTTGCCGGTTCTGTTAAAAAAAAAAAAAATCCTTAAAACATATTTGCTATTTCCGTTTTCTCTCTGTTTTCTGTTTGAGAATGTTATTCCATATAAGTTAGAAGAGAATTTTCCCATCTCTAATATTCATAACCTGAAGTAGTTTTGTTAAAAAAATTGTGGGTGGAATGGCCAGCTGCTAATGATGAAGAAAGATGTTTCTGAATGTGAGAAGAAACTAAAAACTGAAGCTAAAGCATTGTTTGAAACTCCCTTCAGACTGTGGTGTTTTTATATGCTTCTGTACCAGTTGTGGGCTGTAGAGGTTGCGGCAGTCCTTTGAAATTTCCAATTATTTGAGACCTTCCAATTATGTCTTTTATTGATCAGCATGCTTGAGACTCGTCTAGGCAGAATCAATGATCTGTGACCCTCTGGGAGGTCTCTCATCTGCTAATTCAAAGCTTGTGGATAATTCAGGAACAATAGCATAAGCCTTTGTGGGCTTAGGATGTTTGCAGGGGAATTAATGTACTTGCTAGTTCAAAGGCTTTGCAAGCCAAATGTCAGCTTAGTTCCCTGTTAAACAGTTTTCTTGAACGTGTCACTGGAAACCTGTGAAATTACACTGGTAATCTTTATCAAATTCCAAATACAAACCCAGCATTTATTTGTTAATAATGTAAAAAAGCCTTGAAGAGAAAAGCCTTTCTGTGCTGCAGCATTTCATCATTTTCATAAATGGACATGGCTGATTATTTTTTCCTTGAAGATTTTTTTATTTTCTTGCAGTGGTGGTGGGGGGTGGTTTTT